>CAMXCT020001190.1:0-171319 GCA_947184155.2 Cladocopium goreaui | reverse complement strand
GTGTAAAAGCGTCTGTGTGTAAAAGCGTCTGTGTGTGTAGAAGCGTCTGTGTGTAAAAGCGTCTGTGTGTAAAAAAGCGTCTGTGTGTAAAAGTGTTTGTGTCTCAAAGCGTCTGTGTGTCAAAGCGTCTGTGTGTAAAAGCGTCTGTGTGTAAAAGTGTTTGTGTGTAAAAGTGTTTGTGTGTAAAAGCGTCTGTGTGTAAAAGCTTCTGGGTGTAAACGTCTCTGTGTGTAAAAGTGTTTGCGTGTAAAAGTGTTTGTGTGTAAAAGCGTCTGTGTGTAAAAGCGTCTGTGTGTAAAAGCGTCTGTGTGTAAAAGCTTCTGTGTGTAAAAGCGTCTGTGTGTAAAAGCTTCTGTGTGTAAAAGCGTCTGTGGTGTAAAAGCGTCTGTGTGTAAAAGCGTCTGTGTGTAAAAGCGTCTGTGTGTAAAAGCGTTTGCGTGTAAAAGCGTCTGCGTGTAAAAGCGTCTGCGTGTAAAAGCGTCTGCGTGTAGAAAAGTTTCTGTGTGTAAAAGTTTCTGTGTGTAAAAGAATCTGTGTATTAAAAGCTCTGTAGATAAAAAAACTCTGTGTGTAAAAGTTTGTGTGTAAAAGGCCTCTGCGTGTGAAAGTTGTGTTATAAAAGGGCGTCTGTGGTGTAACAGGATCTGGTTGTGAAAAAGCGTCTGTGTGTAAAAGCGTCTTGTGTGTAATTAAAAAATCGTCTGTGTGTATAAAAAGAGTCTGTGTTTAAAAGCCTTGTGTGTAAAAGCGCCTGTGTGTAAAAGCTTCTGTGTGTAAAAGCCTCTGTATGTGAAAGTGTTGTGTGTAAAAGTGTCTGTGTGTAAAAGCTTCTGTGTGTAAAAGCGTCTGTGTGTAAAGGAGTCTGTGTGTAAAAGCTTCTGTGTGTAAAAGCGTCTGTGTGTAAAAGTGTCTGTGTGTAAAAGCGACTGTGTGTAAAAGCGTTTGTGTGTAAAAGCGCCTGTGTGTAAAAGCTTCTGTGTGTAAAAGCCTCTGTGTGTAAAAGCTTCTGTGTATAAAAGCCTTTGTGTGTAAAAGCTTCTGTGTGTAAAAGCCTCTGTGTGTGAAACTGTTGTGTGTAAAAGCGTCTGTGTGTAAAAGGGTCTGTGTGTAAAAGGGTCTGTGTGTAAAAGCGTTTGTGTATAAAAGTGTCTGTGTGTAAAAGCTTCTGTGCGTAAAAGCACTTGCGTGTAAAAGCGCCTGTGTGTAAAAGCGTCTGCGTGTAAAAGTGTTTGTGGGTAAAAGCGTCTGTGTGTAAAAGTGTCTGTGTGTAAAAGCGACTGTGAAAGTAATTGTGTGTAAAAGCATCTGCCTGTAAAAGCGCCTGTGTATAAAAGCGTCTGCGTGTAAAAGTGTCTGTGTGTAAAAGCGTCTGTGTATAAAAGCGTCTGTGTGTAAACGCGTCTGTGAAAGTGTTTGTGTGTAAAAGCGTCTGTGTGTAAAGGAGTCTATGTGTAAAAGCTTCTGTGTGTAAAAGCTTCTGTGTGTAAAAGCCTCTGTGTAAAAGCCTCTGTGTGTGAAAGTGTTTGTGTATAAAAGCTTCTGTGTGTAACAGCTTCTGTGTGTGAAAGTGTGTGTGTCTAAAAATATCTGCGTATAAAAGCGTCTGTGTGTAAAAGCCTATGCGTGTAAAAGTGTCTAGTGTCTGTTGGTAAAGGCGTCTGTGTGTAAAAGCCTATGTGTGTAAAAGTGTCTAGTGTCTACGTGTAAAACCTTCTGTGAGTAAAAGCTTCTATGTGTAAAAGCGTCTGTGTACAAAAGCGTCTGTGTGTAAATGCGTCTGTGTGTAAAAGCGTCTGCGTGTGAAAACAATACGAAGGATAGGATGCAAACCAGTATTTTGTATTTGTAATATATTGTCTTGATACTACTTGTCTCGCCTGCCTAAAATACATCTTTAATATATTGTCTTACAATATAATGTCTCAATACTAACAACAGAAGACCCTGCTCTCTCTCTCTCTCTCCCTCTCTCTCTCTCTCTATCTCTCTCTCTCTCCCTTTCTCTCTATCTATGTCTCTCTGTGGTTGCAAGACACGTGTCATATAATGCCCTTTACCAAGCAGCACAGTGCATATGCATGGGTTGTCACATGTATCCTCTTCTTAATCAATCTTACTTTTCACAACTTACCCCTCCATAGCTCATATAAAATTCACCAACCTATCACCGACTATTTTTTACGACTACCATACTCAGAGCTGCTTGAAAAACGTCTTTTTCGCTCTCGGGCCAACCGTCGTCTAGTTTTTTTTGCGTGCCGGGCGTGGCAGTTTGCGAGATTCCAACCTTATTGATGCCACGTAGAAAATACGGCATCCGGAGCAAGACTCGCACGAAATGCTCCTTTTTTTGCACCTGCACTTTCCAGATAACCCTTGAACTATGTTCTCTTTACACTCCTCACTCCTCCTGAGGCTGGGGACTCTACACCCCACCACATAACACACTCCACACTACACTCAAGACTTCCCACTCCTCACTCCTCACTCCACAGTTTTCTTTCTATTCCCCTTGCTTTACACCCCACACTCCACACACCACACTCCCCACTGTACACGCCTCACTCCACTTTTTACACTCCTCACCCGACGCTGTACACTCGTCACTTTACAATCTTCACTCCACACTCCACACTACGTTACGTACACAACACTTCACACTTTCCACTCCAGAGTGCAGACTCCACACTCTATTCTTACACCCACAACCTTTCACCCGTCACTCCACCCTGTACACTCCAAACTCCAGCCGTTACACTTTTCACCCCACTCTGTACACTCCAGACATCACACTAGACCCTTTTCACTTTACACTCCACACTCCACCCTTTTTTACTTGACACCCCACACGCCATCCCACTCTTGACACTCGACTCTTTAGCCCCACAAACCCTCCTAGCTTTGTACTTAACACTTCAAACTGCATTCTTCCCACTCCAGACTTCACACTTTCCCTCTTTACACTCCACACTTTACACTGCACACTCCATACCCCACATTTTGCACTGTATAGTCCGAATCGCCCACCCCACAAATTACACTCCACACTCCTTCTTCACACGCCACACATCACACTCTTCCACATTGCGGACTGGTTACGAGGGAAAAATTTCAATTCTAACTTTTTGCAGAAAAGGTATTGTGCATGATTCCATGTGTTTTTACATTTGTCACATCAACATACGTGTGAGCATTCGGGTGTTTAGACAATGCTATGTTGAGTGTGGCTGCCAGGCCTTTTTGTTTTCCCAACAAACAAACAACCCCACTGGCACCTGGAGACGATGCTATGTTCAGTGTGGTCGCGCAAGTGTGTC
Organism: Cladocopium goreaui; assembly: GCA_947184155.2. Taxonomy (NCBI): domain Eukaryota; class Dinophyceae; order Suessiales; family Symbiodiniaceae; genus Cladocopium; species Cladocopium goreaui. Next base: position 168,002 of record CAMXCT020001190.1, on the reverse strand, counting down.
AAAGGAAGAAATGCAGCTGCGAGGACGTGATTATTCCACACCATCCCACCCGACCCTCCCGCATCTTGAGACGATGCTATGTTGATTGTGGTCGCATGTGTGACACAGTGTTTGTTTCTGAGTCGCGGAGATGGTGATTGCGGAACCGCCTTTTTGTGTTTGTGAAATCCTTGCTTTTTGGTTGCGGAATCGGCTTTTTTGGTTGCGGGATCGTCTTTTTTGGTTGCGGAAGAGCGCGGAAATTTGGTTGCAGAAGTATCAACGTATGGTTTCGGAATCGGAATTTATTCCCAAACAGCTCTTGAGCTGAATGGGGTTCTTAATTCTTGCGAGAAACGGCCTTTGTTCCCTCCTGATTTGCTGGCTCCTCCTGTTTCTGGCTTGTGTTTTGATGCTTGTTTTCCTTTTTTTCTTTTCTTTCCTCAGGATAAGGGTTCTGTTCCATCATGATTTGCTGGTTCCTTGTCTCCCTTTTTCTTTTTTTTTTTCCTCAGGAAACAGGTTCTGTTCCATCATGATTTACTGCTTCCTTGTGGTCACGGGTGGGATTCCGGTGCTTGTCTTCATGATTTGCTGGTTCCTCCTGATTCCGGCAGGGGTTCCGGTGTTTGTCTCCCTTCTTCCCCTTTTTTTCCTCAGGAAAAGGATTATGTTCCATCATAGATTTCGTGGTTTATGGGGTTCCGGTTCTTGTTTCCCTTTTTCTTTCTTTTTTTTTTATCATTAGGAGTGTACCAAACAATTCCATAAATTTTAAATTGTACATGATCTTGGTGGAAACATGCGTTGTTGCTGTTTGGGATCTATGCTAGTGTAATTTAATTTTTTATTTAATTCAAAGAAGGTTATAAATAAAAAAAAATAATATAAAATATTATTTGTTTTTTTTTCACTTTAATATATAATTTCCAATAATCTAGAAAATATAAACAATTATATATTTAGAAATATATAATATTAATAAAAATATAAATATATATATATATTACTAGTTGTATCCGCATGAAGCTAGGCGGAAATGGGGCGGAAATTACCTTAGGGATATACTATATGTTCTTTTTTATTTAAAGAAATTACATGCACCGTGCGCCAGCAAGGCCCGTACGTACGTGCTTTGTACGAAGCTATTACACATATATTGTTCAAAAACATCACCTGCGCACGGCGCCGGCGCAATGTAACGCCAAGCAAACTTTCCTCACACTTGCCTTCACACTTCACACTTCATTTCATCTCAGATCATGTGAGTACGTCCCAATCCTCTTTGTACTACAAAGCTTGCACAAAGCACTTCCGAATACTACTTTGTGCTACAAAGCTTACACCCCGTAGTACTTTCTACCACAAAGCTTGGATAAAATATTTCCCAATATTATTTTGTGGTACAAAACTTGCGCAAAGCATTTTAAATATTATCTTGTACCACAAAGCTTGTACAGAGTACTTCCCAGTACTACTTAGTATTACAAAGCCTGCACAAAGCACTTACCAGTACTACTTTGTACTACAAAGCTTACACAAAAAAAGCGTTTATACACAGCAAGTTCTTTAGCAGAGAAGCTTTTACACGCAGCAAGCTTTTAAAACAGAGAAGTTTTTACACACAGCAAGCGTTTACACACAAAACAATTTTACACAGAGTACTTTTACACATGGCAAGCGTTTCAGAACACTTTTACACAGAGTGCTTTTACACATGGCAAGCGTTTACACATAAAGAAGCTTTACACACAACAAGCTTTTACACACAAAATCGTTTACACGCAGAAAGCTTTTACAAAAAAACAAATTATACAGAGAAGCTTTCTTATACATAATGACAACAGGATGGATCCCGGATGGATCCCAGCGCCAAAGAAAAGAAACGATTTTGAAACACTTTTTAAAAACAATTTTACAGGGAAAATCACCAGCGACCAATTTGAAAAATCTGTTGACAAATCACAATTGCAACTTTGATGCAGCCACTCCAAAACGATTTGCGATGTCCAGCTGCAAAGGACAATAATATTACGTATGCAGCTGCGGCACCGAGCAACCTTGACGCAGCCATTGCAATGCGATCACCAGTTACAGCTCACAAACCGGATCTCGGCACCAAAGCAAAAAAAGATTGAAGCACTTTTTAGAAGGAATTTTAAAAGGAAAATTACCAGCGCCAAAACTGAAAAAACCTGCTGACAAATCACAATCGCAGCCTTGATGCAGTCACCCCAGTACGATTTACAATGTCCAAGTGCAAAAGGCAAAAAAATTACGCATGCCAAGAAACCTTAAGGCACCCATTACAATGCGTTTTGCAGCATCACGTGGACCTGCACCTCTCTACGTACATGCTACCAAAACATTGCAACAATCAGAAAGCCGTTCCAATGCGATCTGCAACCACAGCGTCCAAAACACCCTATAACTACGTACGCACGAAAAACTACTCGTTACAGAACACAGAGGAGGAACCCATTACGTGCGGAACGACCCCAGCCGCACCCGCTGCAAACAGGAGGTACCTTTCATCGCTGGCTACAACCACTTTACACGGAAGAACGCAAGGTTTCGTGCTCCGGCTTCCTCCCCAATACAAGCCCCATGCAACATTCATGCAGTCATTACAATGCGCTTTGCAGCATCGCGTGGCAAACCTGCATGTATCTACGCACATGGCAACAAAACTTAACCGTAACACCAATCATGAGCCATTCCACTGCTATCTGCAACCACAGCTTCCAAAACACCCTATAAATACGCACACGCGAACAACCACCCGAGAACACAAAGGAGGAACCGATTCGACGATGACGCGTGCTGAAACATTGAGACCTGGGGTGGGGGGGATAATAGTGCATTGTGAGCTTTGAATGATTTGTCCTTCCCTTGGCAGGAACAAAAACAAGGGAGCACCTCTCTGACATTTGTAGCAGTGTTGGCTTGTGAGAAGCAAGGCACACCAGAAATCCAAAAGAATAAAAGCAACATAGGGGCTCCAAGAAACCGAAAAAGAATTTCACAGGTGGTTGTACCAATATTCTGGTTGGGCCATAATGCCATAGGGAAGCAAGAGGCTCGGAATTTAGAGGAACGAAAAGGAAAGCGTGCTAGAACCCAGCACCTTGGGAGAATAATCAAGTTTGATATGGAAAACTAAAATGCTCCGAGATCGATGATCATCTCTTGAATGATGCTCGGCTCTTAAAGCATGCGTTCGGCTTGAAATTTTGCAATCCCGCTCGTTCGTTACCGACCTGAACCAACAACCCGCTTTGGGATTGAATTGGTCAAGTTTTGCCTGGCACCAAAGGTAAGCCATGAGGAGACAATGCCACAACATACTGACATACTGTATCTTTCACACGGGCCCTGAGCGTGTGGGCATGCCCAGTCTCCTACTAATGTAGCCAGGCATTCGCAAGTTCATGCCTTCACGAAGTGCTCATCTGCTCCATCGTGGGCTGCGGCTGCGTTGACGCAGCGTGCATCTCCCGCCTATATCTGGAGCCACTCATCTATCCGAATGAAAGATGTCGCGCAGCCTTTTGAACTCAAATTTCTAAGAATGCAAGATGAACCTTCTGACATCCCCTTAGAATAACTATCCTTTCACCAGGGCTTGGCACAGGTCTTTCCACCTGTAAACGCTATTTGCTCATGGCTTGAAATTTTACTTGCAGCTTAAATTTACAGACATAAGCATGGTGACCTGTTGTGTTTTTTGCCTATGGCCACCAGGCTCCCAATCGTCCCTGCCCTTGATGCAACGGTATGAGGCTCCACGCCCAAGCGATTCCTGCAATTGTGGCGGGAGAGAGCTCAAACGCCGTGCAAAGACCTGCAAATAGCATTGAAAGGCTTCAAAGGCCAAGCTGGTAATGTCAGCGCTAAACCAGCATTTGATCTGCGCTCCGAACCATGGCAGCAGTGGCCACCGCCAAGCACACAACGCCGACGAAAATATCAAAGCTCCTCCTGCACAGCCATGGTTCTGATAGTAAAACCTCCATGAAGAGTTTTTCCAGTCATCTTCATTTTCAAACAACAAAACGAGGAAGGTGAGGACCGGTCCCCCAAGCACTGCGCTCTCGTCTTCCAATGACGTACCTTGATCCGGACACAACAAAACAACATGAACAATAATTTTCTATATCGCAGCCCTGGGCACATCCCAAGGAAGATGTACAGACAACTTCGGCCGCTGAGCCTTGTCAAATACCTAGGAGTCAGCCAGCGGCTGCAAGGGACGCTTCATGGCATGCCAAAAGGAAAAACCTTTCGTCAGCCAACAAATCACATTGCAATCTCAAAATTAAACCTGCGCAAGAGTTTTGGGGAGATCAAGCATGCGCTCACCCTTGCATTGGCCGATGCGACCGCTGAGCTTTCGCGCGGAAAGTTCTCACTGACCCATGGATGAGGCCTGATTTCTGCTAGAACTCCGGCTACACCTGCCCAATAGCTGCCGTCGGCCAACTTCTCCCGCTGCTTGCGGTGCAATACGTACAACTAACTGAATGGCTAACCGAAATTGCAAGAACAATGGCGGGTTCTTTGATCAACCCTGCCTGCACCCCCTAACAGCACGCATTCGGCGGTGAAGTGCCTCATGCCGATGCCAAAAACATGAAAGAAATACACTTAAAAAGCAGCAAGCACATGGTGAGCTGCGGGGCCGTCTTTGCTTGCGAGTTTTCCCACAGCAAAGCGAAAAAAAGTATTCGTTTTTGGATGTTTGGTTAGTCCACATTTCTACTTTCCGTATGGCGTTCTTGCTCCTTTGAAAGGGTCGCGTATCGGCTGCATCATTTTGCTTCTGCCTCCGGCCACACGATTGTCTCCTATTTGTCTGTGTCTCTGTGCTACACTTGTTTCCTACTTCTCTCCCGCTACCTATTCGTGCGCCATGGGTGCTGTGGGCCGCGTGATTTTGCAGTTGCCTCCTAATTGTCTCCAATTACGCTGTGGGTACTGTCGGCGCTTGATTTTGCACTCGCCGCCTACTTGTCTCTCTCTTGTTCTACGGAGGCTGTGGGGGCTGTCAGCGTGATTTTGTGCTTGTTGCACTTGTCTTTTATTCCCCAAACAGGTCCTACGGTAGAGGCCGATGCTTAATCAGGGTGCTCCACCTGGCTTCCAGCTATTTCCGGTAAAGCTGGCTGTTGTGCAATGTCCGTATGCATTTCGATTGCACAGGCTCGCGCAAACTCTGCCGTGCGAGTTTTCCTTGGTCTTGCTCTGCGGCATTTTACCTCAAAATTCTCGCATGAAATTGCTATTCTGACATGTCCATGTGCATTTCGACCGCACAGGCCTGCACAAAACGGTTGTCCCACAAAATTGCTCTTGTGATTGCTTGTATCTAGCACATTGACTTCCTACCCTGCACACTGTTTGGGGTCTCTTGCCTCCCAAAGCCTCCAAGTTCGCTGTAGGACTACGCTGTGGGTGCTGTGGGCCGCATGATTCTACACAGCAAAAAACTTTCAGTTCCAATGCGGTTCACACACGGGCGCGCGCGCTCAAACTTAAAACGTAACATAAATGACAGGTTTTGACGCTTCTGACCCGGACAGGGCCCGCCCACCTGCGCAAGGTTGGGGGCTGTGGACAATTGTGGACAGACAGTCGCGAGCAAAACCCAAAGCTAGGCAAAAACCACCAAGTGCTTGGCTCTTGCACAACGGCATCCAACGGCATCAAGCGGCCCATTGACCAAATCTCAGGCAGGCGCAAAGCTCTCAGGAAGTTTCCAGCCGCAACATGCGGCAAGAGGTCCTCGGCTCCGTGCAGCGGCCCTATGATAGGTATCCTATGGTCCCGCATGTTTTCGGATTCTGCTGACTTTGACCCTGGCCCCTGCTGCTACGTTCTCACAGCGCCAACTAGTTTGAAGCACTTTGAACGCGAGAGGCAGCAAAAATCAAATCTTGTTGGGTTGCAAGCCTTGAAAAACAAATAAAGGCTTCAAGTTGAACGCTTGCCCAGCGGAATGTGTGACAGCAACCTCTCACCTTCAAGTTCTGCTTGGGTCTGCGTGGCTCTCTTTTCAAATCAAGGGGCGACAAAGAAGTACAAGGTGCAGGCCAAGACCACCAATGCAGAAGCACCACCTCAACATCCGAGCTGTCATGTCAATCATGTGTCATCCAATCAATTTGGCCAAACAGATTCGCACGGATACGTGGCACAACTGTGCAAACATCCCGCGATGCATGATGCACAAACTGGCACCGTGCGGCGCTGCATTCCACCATGCAAAAATGCAAACGACGACATTTTCTTTTACTGCTTTGCTCATGGCGGCATGAGTCTTTCGGCGAAGATGGGTGGCGCAAATTTCAAATATAGGTACCATTCGCCATCAGGAACGACGTCCGTCACACAGGAGAGACCATCTAACAAGCAGGAATAGCATTCACGGCGATTTCCTTCCATGAGAAGCATTTCTATTTGGAACCTTGCCGCAACCTTTTGCTGGATCCTCGCTGGAACCACCCAGCTGGGATGTTGCAGAAACAGTTGCTAGAATTGCTAGAACCCTGGCCAGAACCGTTTGGAACATTTGCCAGAACCCTAGCACAAGCCTGCCGTAATGGCCGAAAGGTAGACGGGTCGCAACCCTGGAATGTTTCTGCTCGGCTTCCATGTGAAAACATTCTGGCTTGCATGTTGCAAACGGCGATTGAAAATTTCCAATGTTTTGACAGGAAAACTCCTGAGTCATTGTGCGCAAACAAGTACAGCGCGGTGTCCAGACAAAGCGGTTGGTGCTTCATGCTGCTGGGTTGCATTGTGACTGATTCTGTGAGCTGATGCTAATAGCTTCGCTATTCTGACCACGCTCCGCGTGATTCAGAAAACAGGCCGGGGTCTGTGTTTAAAACGGCATGGCCAGCGAATGCTAAAAGCTAAGCCTTTGAGACAAACATTGCCGCTAGAAAACTCAAAGCACTGGCTATGCTGCTACGCAGGACCAAAGCTCTATTTTAATTAATCGTGGCCCAGCAGGTATGCTCGTACATGTAACGGATCGCTTCCAAACCTAGCCCGGCGAAACACACCTGTTTCAATCTATCTTGCTCGATGACGTATCAATCCGTCTACGTTTCTCAAAGGAGTTTTTGCCAAATTGATTTTGAGCAAACCTGTGCCAAACTTCCCTCTTTGAAACGTATCTCTATGCAACCTGCCTCTGTCAAATTCACCTCTATCAAATTCACCTCTATCAAATACTAGACGACGGATGGCCCGAGAGCGTAGAGGAGCAGAGCCTTCTGTTGTTAGTATGAAGACACTATATTACAAGACAAAATATTAAAGATGTATTAAAGGCAGACGAGAAGAATAGTATCAAGACAATATATCACAAACACAAAGACCATAGTTTGCATCGTAAATTTCGTATAGTTTTTCACACGCACAACTTTTTACAAACAGACGCCTTTGCACACAGAGAGTTTTACACACAGACGCTTTTACACACAGAGGTTTTACACAAAGAGGCTTTTACACACAGAAGCTTGCACACACACAGACGCTTTTACACACAGACACATTTACACACAGAGCCTTTTACATGCAGAAACTTTTACACACAGACACTTTTACGCTTTTACACACAGATAGTTTTGGACACAGACGCTTTTACACAGAGACGCTTTTACACAGAGACGCATTTACACACAGACGCTTTTACACACAAACACTTTTACACATAGAGGCTTTTACACACAGACTCTTTCACACACAGACACTTTTACACACAGAGACTTTTACACACAGAAGCTTTTACACAAACACCTTCACACGCAGAGACTTTTACACACACAGACGCTTTTACACACAGACGCTTTTACACACAGACGCTTTTACAGAAACACTTTCACACGCAGAGACTTTTTCACACAGACGCTTTTTTCACACAGACGCTTTTACACACAGACACTTTTACACACAGACGCTTTTACACACAGACGCTTTTACACGCAGACGCTTTTACACACAGCACGCTTTTACACACAGAAGCTTTTACACACAGAGGCTTTTACACACAGAAGCTTTTACACACAGACGCTTTTACACGCAGACGCTTTTACACACAGACGCTCTTACACACAGAAGCTTTTACACACAGAAGCTTTTACAGACAGACGCTTTTACACGCAGACGCTTTTACACACAGACAGACGCTCTTACACACAGAAGCTTTTACACACAAAAGACTTTACATACTTCGCCGGATAACATGGAAATCGCAATTTTACCTCAGTGTTTGGAGATCGAACCTCGTTTCGTGCGAAAAGGTTGCGCGGGACAAGTTGAAATCGCAATTTTACCGGCGATCGAACCTCATTTCGTGCAAAACGGTTGCGACGGGAACCCGGAAATCGCAATTTTACATCAGTTTTGGCGATCGAACCTCATTTCGTGCGAAAGGTTTGCGCCGGACCCCTTGAAATCACAATTTTACGTCAGTTTTTGGCAATCGAACCTCATTTCGTGCGAAAGGGTTGCGCGGGACAAGTTGACATCACAATTTTATACATCAGTTTTTGACGATCGAACCTCATTTCGTGCGAAAAGGTTGCGCGGGACAAGTTGAAATCGCAATTTTACATCAGTTTTTGGCGATCGAACCTCATTTCGTGCGAAAGGGTTGCGCCGGACGTCTTGAAATCACAATTTTACCTCAGTTTTTGGCGATCGAACCTCATTTCGTGCGAAAGGGTTGCGCCGGACCCTTTAAATCACAATTTTACCTCAGTTTTTGGCGATCGAACCTCATTTCGTGCGAAAGGGTTGCGTTTCGTGCCGTCTCGTTGGCACTGCCCCTGCCCCCCGCCTTCAAGAGAGAAATAGAAAAGAAGGAGAGGGCAAGAGGGCAAGAGGGCAAAAGGGCAAGAGGGCAAGAGGAGAAGATGTGAGGATGAGAAGATGTGAAGATGAGAAGATGTGAAGATGAGAAGATGTGAAGATGAGAAGATGTGAAGATGAGAAGATGAGAAGATGTGAAGATGAGAAGATGTGAAGATGAGAAGATGTGAAGATGAGAAGATGTGAAGATGAGAAGATGAGAAGATGTGAAGATGTGAGGATGTGAATATGTGAAGATGTGAATATGTGAAGATGTGAAGATGAGCAGATGAGAAGATGAGAAGATGAGAAGATGTGAAGATGTGAGGATGTGAAAATGTGAAGATGTGAAGATGAGCAGATGAGAAGATGAGAAGATGTGAAGATGAGCAGATGAGAAGATCTGAGGATGAGAAGATGTGAAGATGTGAAGATGAGAAGATGCGAAGAGGAGAAGATGAGAAGATGAGAAGATGTGAAGATGTGAGGATGAGAAGATGAGAAGATGTGAAGATGTGAGGATGAGACGATGTGAAGATGAGAAGATGTGAAGATGAGAAGATGAGAAGATGTGAAGATGAGAAGATGTTTTACAGACGCCCGCTATTGGAAGAACCCTGCGCTCAGACGCTCTCGGGAAAAACCGCTATCAAATTTATCTCTGCTATATTGCCATCATTTTTTGCTTTGCTTCGCAAAAATCCCCTGTGGCGCCGTGACTTACTGGAAGTTTTACCACGTCGGGTTGTCAGGTCCTCACGTATATGGTTTGAGGGCGTGGTGTTGGCTGATTGTTAAATGTGGGCTACGCGTCCCTTCAACAATGGCGCTCAAAATGCCCCCCCAAACAGCGGGGAGAAGTTGGACGAAGATAGGTCTGATAGATGGCAAGTCAGCATAAATTTGACAGATAGGCCGCGCCCACTAGCCTCCAGGATTTCGGTGTTGAGGTGATGGTACTTAGGTATGTCTGTGTGGTGGGTGATTGTGGGTGCTATGGGCTAGAAAATGGATTGCGCTTTGTGGCGGTTTTGGTCGCTTGAAACTACTTGTTCTATGTGTTGCGGTGACCCTAAGCTTGCCACTGTACTGAACGTACTTTGGCTGGAAATGAAACTGCGCTGAGTGACTAGGAGCTGCCATCGAAATATTGCATGGTAGCTGAGCTACCGGTGGCCCTACTCTGGATCCTGTGTGGGGAAGCAAGTCTGCCCGACTGGCCCTTCTGTGAACATTGAAAATGGGCGAGGCGATGCTGGCCCGCTGCGTGTGTGTGTGTGTGTGTGCCATCTGTATGGGCCCGTATGGATGTAAAGCTTCTATTCTATGCAGGGGCTTGTGGCCCTCATGTCCTGACCACACGCAACGTGGCTGGTTTCCTGTACCCGCATATCTATCTATATATATATTATATATATATATATTCCCCCGCCCTGTGCGCATTTAAGTCGCAGCGGGGGGGGCCTATATTTTATCCCTGTCATTATATATGGTCAAAGTTTGATGTGATCTTAATACTTAAATAATTAAGGTCATAGTATATATATATATGTACATTGTGTTGATTTGTCTTTTTGGTCCAGCCATCCCGTCAATTCTTCCGGGATGGGGTGTGGTGGTGTGGTGGTGCCACGCATGTTCACTGATCCTTGCACAGGGCCCATTGACGTTCATGATTGGGCACGCGTCTCATGGCTTCCACTCGATGCCAGTACGCAAATCTGAAGCTATCACGCGTAAAGGGGCAAAAGTCAAAACGGAAGAACACGATCTGTATGGCTGCTATTTTGCTAATCCATCGGAGAAGGAAAACTTTCAAAGGACAACCATGCTTGCCGCACTGCCAGTCATGTGCCATGTCACTTGGTGAAGTCTATCGCTGAACCCTGTGACCTGAAGGGAAGGTGGGGTTACCTGGCAAAAATGATAAGATGATGTGATGGAAACGAAAAAACAACAAATTAAATAATGAACAAGTGCCAGCCCAATGTGCCCGCCGCAATCCACAATCGGCTTGCAGCTTCGGCATGATAGAATCTATGCTTTCATTGTTGCAGCCACGGCACCACCAGCAAGGCGCAACAAGGCTTGTGAAGAACGCATGGTTGAATGCTGAAATGTCTGCGGTAAAACACATCAGCCAGCACGAAGGGCAGCTTCATAGACCGAATCTCAATGGCGGAATATGCACATGTTCAGCAAATAATTTCATAAACGCCGTGACCTAAAACTATCACAATCTTAAAGATGCAGGGCGGCGCTGGGCTTGCGCGGAGAATCCAAACAGCGGATGGGTCGCATAGCCTTCCTAGAGCCTTCCTTGATTGAAACTGCATCAAGTGCGCGCCCATACGTGCAACGCCCGCGTTCCGTCCAAGGCAGCAAACTCATGGCAAGGACGATGAAGGGTGACAAGTATGGTCCCCGATCACGCTCTGCCATCAGCAACATCAGCACCACGCCATCCGCACCAGCAGCACCACCCAGCCGCAGCAACAGCAGCAGCAGCACCACCAAGACCAAGACCAAAAACAAAAATCGGCACCAGCACCACTACCCCCACCCCCATGTAACTTACTTTTCGGGACATGTCCACACAATGCATTTACAGTTGTGCATGTTCATGACATGTTCACTTAGTTAATTTGCACCATTGCGCCACACCGTGGCTCAAGACCGCCAGCAAAGGTGCTAATTCATAGCTTTCTAGCTTAGATCCAGGGCCCCTAATCCGGGGATAGCTACCTCAAAGTGGTAGCGGAGCTCCGTGCCCTGTTAGATCCGATTTCCGGACAGTTGCTCTTGCAGCTGATCCGACATACGGACTAGCGAGGCAAGTTGTGGCACACCTCCAGAATAGTTGCCACGGTCCAAATCCATTCCATTGATTCAGACAATGGAGAGGTTCAGCTCCAAACAATCAAGAGCCGGATGCCTACGCCGGGACTGAACATGACTTCGAATTCCTCGCCAATCCGACGGCCAAACTGGTTCGAGGACGAAGATCCATTGCACGGAATCATGACCCTAGACGCAGACAAGTCAATGCCCGACAACGCCCTACTCGGAGATCCGGATCGTGGCTTAGCCCATGTCCAAGATACCTTGAGGCCCTATTTCGTGAAGGGCGTGGATCATGTGTTCCTTTGGCATTTCCTTCTGTTGTTTGGCCAGCATGAATTTGTTCATTGGATAGGACATTTCGAAGTTGCACAGAAGAGACTTCTTGCATCGTGGTCCGGTGTGCAGATGAACAGCGCCAGCAGCACCAGAATCTCTAAAACGATGAGGAGTAAATAGCAGAGCATATCAGACAACCCTTTGTGAGCCACAATCATGAGTTGGCGCAGAATACATCAAGGATTCCCATTATCAGACAGCCTCATGTCTCTCATCTTTTTGGTTCAAGCAAACCTGAACGAACAGAAACGTGAAAGGTTCCTGTCTTCAATGAACAGCAGGCAAATAGCCATGCCTCAGTACATGTACCTTCAAGTGAAACAGTTGTTCCCCGAACTCTTTTGTGTCTCCTAGGATAGGAATTGCTGACCCGAACCACCGAAAGCGGTCATCTTTCTATATCATAGATGAAGGTGAAACCGACGACGGTGAACAAGGATTATGGGTCGTAGATGAGGCTGGCAATGGTTTACAAATCCCTACACAGAATCCGAATTCTGGATCCTGGGCGCTAAGGGTACTTACTCCAAGCGCCTGTACGGCCGATCATTCAAGAAAGGAAGACCAAATGGTTTTTGCAAGACAGGCAAATGTTCAAGACCCGGCTTCCGCCCGAAGGCAAAAGGAAAAGGCTGTGCAACATGGGAACAAGACCCGCAAGACACAGCTTTCTGGGGGAAAAGGCCAAGGCAAGAAAGGTAAAAAGGGAATTACAGGACCGGACAACCCCACAAGTCAACTTCCTCCAAAAATGAGCAACACATGTTGTAGTGGGACGGGAAAGGAAGGAAAGACAAAGGAGGTGGTGGAGGATCGGGAAGTAAAAAAAAGTATGTGAAGAGTTGCGTGTGACAAAGTTGTATGTGAAAGATGGTGTGTGTGAAAGTTGTGTGTGAAAGAGATGGTGTGTAAAAGATGGTGTGGCGAAAGATGTTGTGTGACAAAGTTGTGTGTGAAAGATGGTGTGTGACGAGGAATAGATTCTATGCCCATCAGTGAACGCCCTGCTTGTCTTTCGCCCATGGAGAAGATGGAAGGGGAACCTGGGCGCGATGCAAAGGCAGACCAAGTGCAGAAAACACAATGCAAAGACACCACTTCACACTGTTTCATGCGTGTTCTAGTCGAAAGCAATGCAGAGGATTCAGTTTTCCAACCGTTCCAAACTAGATGCGAATGATTCAGTTTTCCAACCGGTGCATAACCAATGTGTTCGGAACGCCTTTGAAGTATGAAAGCATCGTTTTTTTAGGACACCGGACAACTCATGGGTCCCTGGCAATTAGACACGGGAAGAATGGAACTCAAAGACAGGCGTGAAGGAAAACTATTCGGAAGGCCTGAATGGACGAGCTCATTGGCGCGCACAGACGGCACAAATACGCACCGTTTTTTTTTTGGCAGCGCCAACGTCACCTGCGGCGCACGCGATTTCTTCCCACGTTGGGTCAAAATCGAGACTTGTCGATTCATTGGTGGGAGGAAGTGTGCCAGCATCTCCAGTGTTGCATTGCTGGCCATCATTTCCAGTGGTGCATTGGTGTATGAGTTCCAAAGGAAGATTATGCATGCGCCAGAGTTCCGTATGCAGATTCTTCAAGATATCAATGCAAGCGTCCACACGCTGAAGCGTCACTCGATAGTAGGTCTGCACAGCTACTGTAGTAAGAGGAGAAATGGATCGTAGCTCGGTCTGGTCAAAATCCAATCTGCGTCGAGCAGCTTCGAAGGTTTCAATCAAAGACCAGACCTCATGCTGCGCGGAGGTCTGCGTCTGTTGCCATTCCATGGGCTGGCGACAAGTGCGCTTAATGCGCAAATATAGATATTAGATTAGGGAATGAATATGTTTGAGCCTGCGGAGAAATAAGGTTGAATGAATCCATCATGACGCAATCTGACAGCTTGTTGGCACAGTGAAAATCAGTCAAGCTGTTGTGAACCGAATGCTCCAATGAGCATGAGGACCGTCAACCTTGATTGTGAGACCTGACGCCACCTCCTTCTTGAACCACTGCAGATCACTTTCATTTCCAATCAAAAGCACATCATCCACATGTACTGAGAGATACACTCGCCTCTCACGGTTCACCAACTTCATGATCGTCGGGCATCCCTTGTACCATTCCATGCCAGCAACTTGACATAGCTTCGAAAAGTATTCAAAGAAAGCATCGCATCGGAGAGCCGCATTTCGATGCTGTGGCAAACATCGTTTCATTCGGCAAACTGTTGCTCGATCTTCTGAAGATAGATTTCTGACCCATAGGGGGATAACCACAAACATGTCTTGTTGCTGCTGACCATAATTACTAAGGACCAAGAAGATTCTAACTGCACCAAAGGTTGTGGTTGGTGCAGAACTGTTCTCATCCGTGTTGTCAGATCTAAATTTTCTTGCTACTATTCTGCGACGTCTTCGCTTGCGATTGCGTTATCAGCAAGCTTGTGGCTGGGGATCGTTCTGGTATCGATCTCCTCTGGAGCAATCACCTGCATTTCGTACAGCGTGGCAGCCTCATCCAAAGCCGCTTGTGCATCCAACTCTGCGAACTTCTCAAGAGGAACTGTAGGAGGGCCATCTTCTTCAAGACGTTTGTTTGTACTTTCATCCTCTGAATGTGCATCCTCAAAACAAGAAAATCCCAATCATCTTCGCAACCAATCACGTGCGTGATTCAATCTCACCAATGCGTCTGACGTTCGTCTTTGCCCCCTTGACCTTTGGCTGTGGGACTGGGTCATCATCAAACTTCTTCAAGGCTTTTGATTCTGAACCACCTTGAGCTTCTGCTTTGTGTTTGGATGCTGCTTGACCTGTTGAGTCTACATCCATCCTAAGGCTCGAAGAACTAGCCGCACCTGGGCCAAGCACTGATTCTTCTATCGGCGTCTGAACAATTTCCAAACCAGGATCAACAGGTACTCGTCGAGGGCTTCTCTTTTCAAGACTTGTGGGCCCATATGCGTTGGATTGAATTGCTTCTTGAACTTGTTCTTGTTCACGTTCATCGTCTGAATCTGGGAAACCCTTGACTGCTTCATCTTCTTCATCAAGGAACGGTCTGGGAGGTAAACTAAGGCTCGATTCTGCTTCACCTTTGACTGCGAATAACCCGTGGTGTCCCACGGACCAATCACCAAATTCAAAATCCCATCTGCAGACCATGCAACTGCCGTTCTTGTGCTTGACTTTGTTCTTGTGATTGTCCCACTTGCTGTTGCCAAACCATCATGATTAGCACCAGCTTTTGCGAACCATACACCTTTCCTCCAACCGGGTTTGTGCTTGGATCCCTTCGGATCAAGGCCATAGGTCACCTGTCCAAAGCAAACAATTTTGTTGTTGTATGGTCTACCATTCACGGCCTGATGGGGAATGATCTTTGTAGTGCTATGAGTATGGAAACGGTTCTAAAGACAGTGGAGGGCATTGCTGCCCAGTACAGAACTGCATGTCCTTGTGGGGTTTTGGACTTGATGGCTTCTTCAAGTTGCATTACCAATGTCTTCTGCAGTTTGCGGACTGTCTGGATTGTTCTCTCGCAAATGCTAGTGTGGTCTTTGCTGTAGTTGCAGTTGGTTGTGACTGTCGTGGAAAACCCTTGACGGGCTCAAACCTGCTTGAAAAACTCCATGCCACTTACCAAAGCTTTCTCATTGTCCACACAAACTTCTACAGCACCAACATAAACCAGACTTCCAACAAACCTTGGCATTGCACTGCCAACTGTCTTTGCCTTCTTGGGTTTGGTAGGTTTGGCATGTGCATACCTTGTCCATGAGTCGACCATCAGCAAGATTGGCTTGACACCAAGAGAACATTCTGCTTTGTCTCGATTCTGACAGAAAGTAAAAACCAACTTCGATCGTGGGTCGATCTCGCGCTGCTGCAAGATCAGCGTCAGCATGACTTGCATGATAATCTCCTCGTGCTGAAACGCAAAATGGACACCGATCTCGGTAGGGTAGATGAGTTCGTTCATGAAGAGCACGCTCACGCCGAGTGGGTTGAAGCAGTGCAAGGTGTGCTGGTTGTGCGTGATGTTCTTCACGTTGATATTCAGTTCGCGCCATGTCAAAGCAGCAAGTCTCATCCCTTGAACATAACTTTTCTTGATGCGCTCAAACATCTTGCCTTTTGAACCAAGCTGCGAAATACCAAACAAACGACAACCTGCTCGTCAAATCATCATCCAGCTGCACTGGCGCCATATCAAGAACTGCTCGCTCATCTAAAGCTGCGGCAGCGTCTTCTCCACCAATGCGATCTGGTTGAGAAAGACTTGGAGGTTCACGCATTTCACAACTTCATGGTGAACTACTTCCTGAGAAACATCCTGAGCTGCAATTGCTTCTGGTTGTGGTTGTTGTTCCGGATGCTGAGCACGTGGAACCTGAAGAAGACCATGGTGGCCACCTGCTTGGGGACCCCTTCTAATAATTCTAAGAGCTTTGGGGGGGATGATGGCCGGACCTTGGTAGCCACCTGCCTGGGGACCCCTTCTAATAATTCTAAGGGCTTTGGGGGGGATGATGGCCGGACCTTGGTGGCCACCTGCTTGGGGACCCCTTCTAATAATTCTAAGGGCTTTGGGGGGGATGATGGCCGGACCTTGGTGGCCACCTGCTTGGGGACCCCTTCTAATAATTCTAAGCGCTTTGGGGGGGATGATGGCCGGACCTTGGTGGCCACCTGCTTGGGGACCCCTTCTAATAATTCTAAGAGCTTTGGGGGGGATGATGGCCGGACCTTGGTGGCCACCTGCTTGGGGACCCCTTCTAATAATTCTAAGGGCTTTGGGGGGGATGATGGCCGGACCTTGGTGGCCACCTGCTTGGGGACCCCTTCTAATAATTCTAAGAGCTTTGGGGGGGATGATGGCCGGTCCTTGGTGGCCACCCGCTTGGGGACTCCTGCTAACAATTTTGTAGAAACGGTATAAAAGCCGGTAACAACCACTAAATATATTAATTACAACCCTGCGGTCAACGCACTATTTCTTGAGCCAATGCAACGAAGTAAAGGGGTGAGAACGGCAATACTAAGACTACTACTGTGCAACAACACCCCCCGTGCAGTGCAACTACCACACAGGAAGGTGAAGCTGCAAATTACGCCGTGCACAGTCTAGAGTTAAGGGATGCCGTTACCAGTTAGAACAACAATTACCCAAGACCCCAGAACTACGGCCTTCCTTCGAAGTAGTCTTTCCGTCTTCACCGCAGCGTTGCAGAATTGGGAATCAAGTCATGACAGAGCAATCCATTGAATCTGACACCAAGTACATCGATCAACGGATGCAGTGAACATCAATTCGGTCGGATGCATTCAGCTTATTTTTGGGCTCAACCGGGCTTGCGGTCGAACATGCATGGTGGAGAGTTGCGGCCCGTTACATAGGCCAACGTTTCCACGCGGCATCAAAAGTTCTTGTGGACGCCCGGGAGCTTGCCAAAGCAAAGCAAAATTAATTATGGCAAAAGCTAACTTCGGTTGTGTGAACCCGCAGGGAAGCATTGAGAAAAACTTCAAAGATGCCTTATCTTCGCAAGGCAAGAGCTTCCGCTCTGCGGTACATGCAACTACCAGCCGTGTGCTCAGCAAGAAGGAATCATGGCAAGAATAAGATGAGTGCCAAATGCCTGCTTCAAATTATATGCATTCAAAGCGTTAAAGAAACTTTTGTGAACTTAAATGAGTTGGCAAAAAAAATCTGACTTAGCACACTAGTTCGGTTGATGGTGGAATCGCGCACCCACCCGTGCAAAGAAGCGAATCACCTACATCGAATTAAATCTCAATAGGCAAAAGCTTCCGCTTTGCGTCACATCATCCGGAATGAAGCCACCCCGCCTTGAGTAAAGACATACATCAGGCGAGAGCTTCTGCTCCGCGATGCTTCAGCAATAGTCATAGCCAGACCACCGACGATCTCGGTATTGGTGGCCTTGGTTGCGACGACGCCAATCCTCCCACTCCTGGTCAGTCCACTGGTTGTAGAGATCGTTCCACTCCTGTTGGCTGTGCCCATGAGTTGGACCTTGGTGAGAACCGTATCCAGGCCTGGAAGACCTGGTGTACTCAGGGTTCGTCTGCTTGGTCGCAGGGAGGGGTCGGCTTCCGCCTTCCGTATCAACAGCTTCGGTGAGAGGCCGAAGGATGTTGTGCACGTAGCTGAGGATGTCCGCGTAAACATCCTGCTTGGAAAGCGCAAGGAATTGGAAGGTCATGTTCGCGTCACTGAGCACTTCGAAACGATCCTGGACCGGGAGGACGGCATAGGCCGCTGCAAAGTGGTTGGCTCGATAGAAGCGATTCCTGAACCAAAACAAGACATGGTCGTCCACGACGAGGGTCTGCATCTGTCCTGGTTCGTGCGCCACGATGCACATGCGGGCTTTCTACTGTCGTACTCGGCCCGTGCGAATCTCCTCCTTCGTCCTCTTGATGTTCGGAGGCACCACATTACCCAGCACTGTAATCCAGTGCATGCACTTCGGAGTGGGTGTCGGAGTGAGGTCTTGGACTGCAGAATTGAAGGCGTAATGGGCGTCTGTTCCCAGGCGCTGGAGTAATGACATTCCTGCTTTGCGCGCCTGCTTCATGTAGGATCGCGCGTGATTTTTCAGGACTGCGGCGGCAGACCGGATCTGCTTCGATCCCTGCGTCGTGCCGGCAACGTCATCGTCCCCCAGCATGTCCAGGGTAAGCTCGAATCCGAGCTTCTCAGCCAGTTCCTCCAACCTGAAGACCTGGCAGGCGCGTCTCATGTCTGACATGGTAGCCAAAGACAGGCCGCATGCCAGGCAGATCAGCATGCCCTCCAGGAAGATCTTGCGACACCTGGGGCAGGTCAATTCCGGCATGGCCAGCATCGACACAAACCGCCAGCGCGTAAGGTTCCCCTCCGCGGGAGGATGAAAGGCGTCCTGGTCAAAGCGATCAGAACGGCGTTCCCGCGCGTTGTCTGGGGCAACATCAAAGCCTGCAGCTGAGACAGTTGGCTTCCGAGCAACACAGAGGAGGTTCTTGAAGTTGAGCGGGCGCTGCTTCTGCTTCGGAAGAAACTCATCGACGACTTCATAACACTGGGCGTACTGGTCCGTGAAGGTCCTTTAAAGCCTGGAGGTCCGAAGATTCATAGAGCTCCAAGACTTCATAGCTGGGAGTGCCCTTCCGAGCCTCGTTCTCTTGCCAGTACAGAGCATTCTCCGAGGCCTTCTGCCGAAGATACTTCTTCACCCCGTTGTAGCCATGGTTGGCCCAAGAAGGTACTGGGCCTTCTCGCAATCGAACGCGTAGATGAGGCAATGGTTGGGGATCCAGTCTTCGCAGATGAGTGCTCCGGCCAAGGTTTCCACCAGGCGAATACCATAGTGCAATGCGCAATCGGTGTCGATTGCCAAGCACAATGGACGATTCGTCCTGACACCTGGGTCCTGGCCATCAATTTCCCAAAGGGCATGTCGTGTCATGTACACGTGGCCTTTGCACGACGATGCGCCCGGGAAATGCCGGTGCAGATCATGGCCTGAAGAGAGCTGCACGACGTGTAGTGGTAGATGATGCGAAATTCGTCAGGGACCTCGACTTCCGTCAGGTGTGGGTAGATCGGGACCTTCGGATAAAGTCCTTTGGCAAGATCGTCCACAGAGAAGTCATAGTCCAAAGAAATGACCTGCTTCGCAAGCAGTGAAGTGCCCACCTTTTCAATCAGGGACTGGTCGTGGCCCTGGCATGCCTTGACATGAGTGATTCTGTAAGGCATATCCAAGGTTGTCAGTTCCCCAACAATGCCAGCTTCGATTCTGCACATGAAACGGCCCTGAGTCCTCAGAATTAAGTACAGATCTTGCTTCGACAACTGAACTCGGAAACGCTTTTTGAGGAAGGCGTGCATCCCCTCAAAGTCCGGCGGGATGTTGCGGTGGTGAGCCTCCAGATACTTGTGCTCGTAGCCACGAAGAAGTCCGGAGATTCGCTTTGCGAATTTAAAATCATCAGGGTTGAGGCGTCCCAAGTCACGAAGTCCAGGCAGCTCGGTGCACCGAATGGTGAACACCCTGCGCTCACCCGTTCCTGGTGAGTAGAAGTACCATCTGGGGTATCCAGAAGGCCTCAAGGGCGGTTCAGCCGGAGGCTGAGGTCCACCCGTTCCCGGGGGAGGAGCACTTGCCATCGGCGGCTCCTTCTTGGCCATCTTGGGTGCCGGCTCCGAAGATGCAGAAGACGCTGACGCTGCAGACTTCTGCGGTGGTGCCCTTGGAGATGTTGTCAACATAGGAGGTGGTGCTTTGAATGGGAGGCCCGACTTGGCCATAGGCTGGTCTGCAGCTTCCGCTGGGAGCGATGGAGGATCTGTCTTTGGAGACCCAACATCGGCGTTGGCGGCGGACAGGGCTTCGGTGAGGCCATGGGCACCTGGGGAGGCTTCTTGTAGGAGGCCATCGTCGCCTGATCCTTGGTCTTAGGCTTGATGAACTGACCCACCGTGTCCCCAATGATCTGTGTAATCCCGCCTGAGCCAGAAGCTGCCTCTTCCGCTTTCGGTGCAGCTTTCGACTTGGCTTTGGACACAATCTCAATGGAGGCAGCAGGGTCACCTGCGCGAAGCTTTTGTTCCGCGGTCAGGGTGTCCTCGAAGATCTCCTTTTCCATCTGCCGGTGATGCTCTTCGTCAGTGAGGTCATACCGACGGACGATCACAGTGCCATCCTCAGTGAAAGTGTTCGATTCCTTGCGCAGCTCCAGCTTTGCGGGGTCCCGGGTCGCATCGGTGTCCAGGATGTTGACCACGCCCGATCCATCCAACTTGAAGTCCACTGCATGGATCTTGTTCATCAGATGGGAGCGCAGCTTCCGCTGGCTGAGGAGAGAGGCAGAAACAATCGGGGTCTTGAAGACCACCTCTTCGTCGGCATCCGGCTCATCGATGTCCCTCTCATCAGACACCATTGGCAGCTGATCCAGGAAAGGCTTCAAGACGGCGTCAATGAGGTCGCCATCCATCTCCGGCTCTTTGATCTCGTGAGGCTCAAAGTGCTCGGGTTCCACCGGCAGTGCCGCGTCCACAGACTCCAAAAGATTCCAAGTGGATGCCGTTCCGGCATCAGAGTCATCCTTGACGTATGGAGTATAGTGGAGCTGGGCACGCTCCGGGTCAACATCGTTCGGAAGCCCTTTGACCTTTTGGGCGGTTCTCCTTGACGTAGATTTCCCACCCGTCAACTTCGACGGAAACCAGGACTTCTTCCATCTCCTCCCATTGAGGATTGTTCTCTGGCTGTGGATTGGCCAGCGGTTCCTCGCGGCGCTTCTTCATCTCAGCAATCTCAATCAGGGGCTTGCAAGACCGCAACCTGAAAAGATGATAGCCGAGAGCTCCCGCTTCGGAATAGAACCTGATGGATTCAAGCCGGTTGTGCTCCGTGTTCTCCATGTGCTGGCCATCGCACCTGGTGGTGCAGTTGATGAGAAGTCGCATCCAAGACACACAGACCTCGCTTGCGAAGTGCCTCGGCTTCTCGGATCATCTGCCGGTCGAAGTCCAGATGAAGACCGTATCCTCGACCGTACCATGGCATCACCATGCAGGACGATGTTCCCAACGTCGGCTCGTGTGGACAACTTCACAAGGTCGTTCAACGCGCTGAAGTGAGTATTCACGCGTTCCTCGATCATGTTGTTGGCCGCGTCACGACGCCTTTGGGAGTAGCAGGCCATCTCCTGATTCAACCACTCACATTGAATGAACCCGTAATTGCCAAAAATATCATTCCCTGCATAGGAAATAACCACAATTGCCGGGCGTGAGGTTCCCCTCCGCTGCAGACATTAGTGTTCAACTCCTTTGATAATGTCCGGCAGCCCTCGGCCCCACTTGAGGTCGTGCCAAACCGTCTGTCGGCCTGGAGGGAGAAGATCAGGCTTCTGCTTAATGTATTCTCCAACATTGTGACGAGTTGAGGCAAATCCGTCAACCCCCGGCGAAGACAAAGTTGGCCTCAGGTTCCCCTGGGCAGACCATCCCTCTCAAAGAGAAGTTGGACACGCCATCCAGGAGACGAGCATCCTCAGGGCTGACGTCCTTCAAGTAGCCCTTCGCAAGCATGGAGTTGTCCGCCTGGCCCATCAACGACGTGAGGTCGGAGATCACGTCCGCCTCATTCACAACTCGGCACTGCGTAACCGAACAAAAGATGTTACTGGTCAACGCAGCCCATGCCTTCCCGTTTGGTCCCAGCGTATCATCCGGTTCGGACGCCGGTTCCCCGGGTCGAAGTCCAGCAGCCTCCGCAGCAGCGGTGTAGTCTGCCTCCTTCACCTCGGCTTCAGGGAATCGTCGATAGTATAAGCCATCGTAGATGCGGTAGAAAGCGAAACAGCACAAAGAGCAGTGGTAGTAGTCGATTTCGGTTTTGAGCTGGTCGCTGCAATGAACGCTTGATGGGTCAAGTCTGTCATCTGAAATGAGTAGCTCTCAGTTTCCTTCAAATCATTACCCCTACCTTGAACATGGGTATGTATGACTTCCATCACATGACAGTCCATCAAATGCAGTGACAATGGAATCGCAATCAATTTAAATAGCCCATGGTTTCTTAATGGGTACACCTTCTTTGTCAACAATGCCAACCATGCATCCATCAAATGTGACTCTAATGACCTGATGTTTTCGACAAAATTTCCCAACTCGGTCAAATTTCCAGTAGATGCAAAATGGGCAGGCCACTCAATAGCAATCTTCGGATTCAAATGACGAATAAGATTGAGGGAGTCAACCATTGATGACCAAATCTTTTCAAATACATGTCGATGATATTCAACTTTGAGTTTGGATGATTCATGTTGCAAGTTCACATATGACCATGTTGTGCCACCAGTGCATGGAATGCTAGTCCAGATCAAGACAGGACAAGGCTGAACAGTTGAACATTCAATTGCTCTGATTACCTCAATTCGGATGTCCATTCTATTCGACCTAGATGTAACATCTCTCTCTTCAGTACATCTGATGACATAACAATCCTTTGAAAACTTTCTTGACCTATCACCAAGCTTTGAATCAGGTCCAAAACAGAATTCAATGAGTACCCTGCTATGAGATGCCACTGAAGGGCAAGCAGGTTCCCTTGCGCGTTGCTGGGTCCCGGACGCATCAGAGCGTGCAGATTCCCCTGCGCAGGCTTTCATCTTCTGTGGCTCCTTCCGCGGAGCAGGCTGTGATGAAATACCCATTAATCGTAGAGCCGATTCCCACTTCTCGGAGTTGGTAAAGGGCTTGGTGAGGATGTCTGCTGCTTGAAGTGATGAACCAACATAGACCAATCTGAAATGTTTCCTTTTGAACTGTTCAGACAACCATGACAAGTTCAGTCTCTGTGTTTTGTCAATGTGCCTAAACGACGGTGACCTACCACTCTCAAGGATTCTAATGGTGACTTGATTGTCCTCAAGGAAAATGACCTCAAGACTACCTGCCTGGTCCTGCCATGTACACACTTTCATCCCCCCGCTTTCCTGATCCCACGTACATGAAATCAGTTAAAGCTGATCTTATTTCCCGTGACTCAACCCCGTAGTCAACTTCATTTGGCCCAGGAATCCTGAAAATAGTTTTCCCGGTCCATTCGAAGTCATTGACAACATCGGCATCAGGAGTAGTCCAATCCCATGTCAAGTCAAACTCAACATCACCAGTTTTCGTTTTCATGATAGTATACCTTTGCCTTGCCAATCCCTGAAGGTTCGCTGGGCAATCCGAATCAATCCGGTTCAACAGTTTATTCCGGGGTTTGACATGGACTCTGGTAACTTGATTGGTGAAAGGAACGTGCTCCCAATAGTCGTCTTTCATGTTTTTGGGGTTTTTGGCACGAGTTTCCACTCTGCGGGACTGCTTTTGTTTAGTGCTATCTCCCCCCGCGTGACGTATGACTGACCACAGGCAGGAGGAAGGTAAACCAACAGCACGCAAAGCAAGGTTCGCCGCAGTGACTTCAGCCTCTGTCGATGACATAGCCGTTGAAGTCTGCTTCTTTGAAAAAGCTGTGAGTGGATAAAACGTGTTTGGACCTACTAATGCGAGAAGGCATCCACTTGTTGAACGATTGTCATGTTCCCCAGTGTGATCTGAATCTGCAAATAACCAAGTTTTGCAACTCTCAGGTGGATCCCCAACGAAACCAACCATTGTACGATCAAGGGTTGAATGTATGTAACACATCAATCGATGGAGACTTTTGTCTCAATCGGGTGACCACTTTGTAACCCTACTTGCAAGACCCTGAGTAGCACGGAGAAGATCAAACCTAGCCATTCCTGCTGCGAACAACACTTTCATCAACACACGTGATGCAATGGGCTGGAGTTCCCCCCGAGCTTCTGCTCCGTCCATAATCGGACGAGCGATCTTGTCGTCTGGGAAAGGTGTTGAAACTTTCTTGAACTTCACATTTGGTCCTGCTAGTTCAACATATAGCGATCAATGCATTGTTGTAAGAATTGTCGCATGTCATACTCAACCTTGTTGACATTCTTTGTCATGCACTTGGCTTTCTGTTGCTCAAGTTCATCAAGAAAAGTGAATCCTTGTGCTCTTGCTGCTTTCTTTGCCTCCGACTTGTCTCTGATCTTCTTTGCTGCTGCTAAAGCTTTAGTGGGTTCTTGGATTGACTTGTCCACGAAGTAGGTTGATCCCGTCCACCAAAATGGAAGTCCAGTTGGGTTTTGAGATCCCATATCATGAACATAGTCTTTGGGTTCATCATGTGCTTGGCAAGGTTCACACACGGTAAGCCGGCGCGTTCCCGCCCGGAAAGACATGTTGTCCTTCGGCTTGTCCTGGAACTTCTTACGAGGCTGCAAGTGATGATGAACACAAGCTCCAAGCTCTGGCATGTGCTCCCAGTAGTCCTTTGTTCGGCGGGCCGGACTGGCTGGCTTACCAGAAGGATCTGGAATGCTGGCATCGAAGACGTGAGCAAATGGGTGAGCACTCACATCCAATTTGACATTCTGTTTGAATACATGTTCACATCCAAGGTATCTTCCTGCATCTTCTGGAGTATCCATGTCAATCTGAGAAGCAATAAGTTTCCACCCTTCATCAATGTTCTTAGACGGTCCTGACATCTTGAAGTCATCAACATATACACCAAGTAACAACTTCAACTTAGGATGCCAAAACATTGACGGCCAGCATTCTGGATAAAGAGGATGAAATCCGACTGCATACAATGCTTTCTCACAATGACGTTGCCATAGACCCCCCGACTCGGGGTGACCATACAATGCCAAGATAAGAAGAACAACCGGATCTTTGTACACTCCAATCCATTCTTTCGGCCAACGATTTCTTGGTAACCGAATCCAAGTTAGAGTACCTTGCATCAATGCTTGGGTGTAAGTCTGTTTGCCATCGCCCTGCGATGTCCGGTTCCCCGGCATGGAGCCATAAGCATCCGATGCTTTTCCTGCCTCCATGTTGGCCGGTGAACTTCCGAGCTCCGCGAACAAAGCAACATCAGCCGCCTCGTCCTTGACATTGTTTCCTTGAAACACGGTGCGACCCTTAAACTTGCGCATGGGGTCACCCTGCGGTAGCTCACTTCCCTTCTCGACACAAATCTCGAAGATCTTACCTACGTGAACTTTGGTTTTGTTCTTGATAGCTTCCCTTGAAACATCATCCCATTCCCTAACAGTGGAATGATCCCATGCACCCTTACTAGTAAGGTTATTCCATTCCTTATCGAGTGCAGCTTGGGCAGCAGGAGTGTTGTTGATCTCCTTCTGTCCAACGGGTCTGTCCACGAGTGCATTGAGCTTGCGACCCAATACAGAGAAGAGATCGAAAGACTCGAAGATCTGTATAGCATCATGTGATGGTGCAATCAATGCATGAGACTTCAAGCATGTTTGCAAAGCAATCAATGCGTGAGTCCTGAAGAATAAGTACTAGCATAGCGTAAAGCTGCTGGTGTGCATGAGTGAGACCGGAAAGGTCTTAGCCGCAAATGTGGGAAGTATCGGCATACTAACATAGTACCCCGACCTCACTAGGTGTAAAGGAATTCAAGACCACCAATAGAAGTGAGAAAATGGCCAGACATGTGGCCTAAGGTGGCAACGCAAACAAGATGAGAACAGATTAAATTAAGATGGTGAGGAGGTTCGAAGTAACACCCCTCACCAAGGCGGGGTCTGAATGTTTAGCACATGAACTCAGCCTCTGCCAGGTACAGGCGCGTATCTGTTCTTATGACAGACTGTTGCATCAATGGCCCCTGAGCAAGAATGACACGCCACAAATGGTGGCTCAAGGACAAGGTGAAATAGGCGGGTGAGCGGTGTTCTGTCTTTTTAGATGGCAGCGGAGCTCTGAGAAAGATCAGAGCAGTCATGGCGTCGTTGCTAGCGGTTTTTGAGCTGCTGGCGTTGGTGTTTTTGTAGTTTGGAGTTTGCCACGATGAAAATGAGAGATATGAACCAAAAGGCCTGATGAGCAGAGCTTTGATGAATCTGCGCAAACTAGGCATGACATGTGGTGATGAGCGTGGCAGCCAGAAATTCGAAATCCCGTTTGAAGAGGATGAGTGTGCTAGTCAGTATGGAGTAGTTGGTCAACGCGCGCGATACAACCTCCAGCATATAGCACAGGTAGAAGAATATACATACTATGTAGAACGCGTAGCACATGCAGAAGGTGTACACCATGAGAGAAATGTGCGGTATGTGACACAGCAAAGAGGAGCTCTACTAGAACAGCCTGTGAGGCAGCATGTAGGACGCAGTGAGATAGAGAACAGAGTGTCACAGAGTTCATGCAGAACACCGAAAGTTGCTGGCCTAGACATGGGAATAGAAGTTTGTGAGAATGGCACACCAGGGGGATGTGAAATGAGATTTGAGGAGTTTCCATGCACCAGCGACTGCAACATTGGCGCTGGCTGTTTGTGTGAGAACGGTTCCAAAGTAGTGAATGAGACGTCCAAGCTTTTGACTGCCCATGAGCCCAATCGTGATGTCAGTCTTCCTGGTGTGGCAGCACAGTACTCACTTGGAGGATGTGACCAGTTTGAAAGCGAGAGGAGCGAAGGCGCAGTAAGCTATGAGAAGTGGCGGCACTTGCTCACCCCAACAGGAAACTACATGGAGTTCAACAACATCAAGCTCAGGAGCAACCATTTCCTGAACTTCAACGACTTGGTCCCCAACATGGACATCTTGGACTTTGGGTACTTCGACAGCGCGATCTACACCGAGGACATCAACGTGGAGCCCTACATTGACTTCGACATGGACTTCAACGTGTTTTTTTTTTCCCCCGCACCTTTTTACTGCAATGGGTCTCTCATTCTTTGGACGGTTTTTATACTGGCCCGTCTCCAGATGTGCTCTGGCGGACTGTTTTTATACTGGCCAGTCTCCAGATTTGCAAAATCCAGAAAAGATGGTTACGCCAGGCGGCTGGGGGCTGGCGGTGGGTGCGGGGCTTCCGCCAGAAGTTGGCTCATGGTGGGGGAGTTGCCGTCAACGTTGGTGTGTGCCGACAAGTCCAAATCCAACAGGGAAGCCGCGAAGGCTTGCATGGCCGCTTGGCTGAGCATCGCGCTCCAGCGAGAAATCAAAGCATTGGTCATGGAACGTTGGAGAATGGCAGGAGCTTGTCTGGCTTTGGACTGTGCCAAACGTGGTTCACTTCTTCGTCTTCAACTTCGACCTGAACTTCTTCCTGACGGTCTTCATGGCTTTGGTGAAGTATATAATCAAGGCGGCGCACTACAGCATGGACTTTGGAGTCGGCTTCGGCATCGACTATGTCATGGTTGTAAGAAGGTCCAGCCTGTTGTTTGAGCACTACGCTTTGATGTTGGTTGGACTGATAGCCTGGAGTATGTCCCCAAGCAGAACATTTGTAGCATCTTTGGTTGGAGCCCTATGGACTGGTTGCAAGGCTCTCTCTGAGATCGCTGAAGGCAGGTTGCTGGAAGTGTCAATGATGACAGTTGTTTGCATTTGCATCATGTGGATTCTGGCAGTGATGAACAGTTTCCAACACCTCAGTCCCAGTTTCTCGTCAGTGATTGCAAGAGAAGGCATGCGAGAGAAAGATGCGCAATGAAAAGAAAAATTATGGCAGTAATGTTCATTTGCAGCATGGGGCAAGCAGCAGCAATGGATCAGCAGCAACAGCAAGAAGCAATGCTCCAGAGAATAATGGCACTTGCAGAAGCAGCCACACGTGCTGCGGTAGCTGCCGAGACTGTAGCTGCAAGAAGTGCCCAACCTCCATCTAGCAGTGGGGGTGAGGGGCTACAAGCTGCAACGAAATCTTGAAGAGCCCAGATATGTTCAGTGGCGATGACGCCTTAGCATTCCCAGGATGGCGCTTCCAATTCACCAGCTGGCTGACATATGGAGAAAGTAAGTATGTTCCGATGCTTCAAAGGATTGAAACAATGACTACAATGCCAGACATCACAACATACCAAGAACATGAAAAGGAACTAGCCCATAGGTTGTATGCTGTGCTCACGAGCTATCTGAAAGGTAGATGCGGACACATGTGCAAAGCAGCTTCCAGAACCAGAGACGGTTTTGCAGTATGGTGGCAGCTCATTCGAGAATTTGAGCCTAGTACCCGCCAAAGGTCGTTGGCCTTAGCCCAGGCACTCTCATCATATCCTGCATTTCCCAAAGGCAAGAGCTGTCTTGAGAGCATTCTAATCTATGAAGAAACAGTCCAGCGTTTTGAAGAAAGTTCAGGAAATCGATATCCTGACTCAAGATTGCAACCCTGGTGCGTTGCGCACCACAGAGGTTGAGAGAACACTTGCAACTCAGCCTCAGTGAGACCGCAACCTATGCACAAGTGAAGGAGCAAATCATTGCTTATGAAAGGGCCTCGAAAGCCTGGACTCAAGAAAGCGTGCTGAAATCAATCAACAATGCACACAAGGCAGCTGACTCTTCAGAAGCTATCCCAATGATCCCAATGGAAGTTGACAGGGTAGAGAAAGGCTACAAGGGAAAAGGCAAAGGCAAGAAAGGCAAGGGCAAGAGTGGCAATTGGAACATACCATGGGGTGCTGGCCGTGGTTTTTGGACGTGGCCGAGGACAGAAGGGCAAAGGAAAGAAAGGCAGAGGACGCGGATCAGGCAAAGGAAAGAACAAAGGAAAGAAAGGAGCAAAAGGAAAACACAATCAGAAGGGCAAGACTGGTCCAAACCAGTGCAAGCTATGTCATGGCTATGGTCATTGGAGTAATGAGTGCCCTTACAAGATGGATGTGAACAACGTGCAAGAACAACAGTACCCTGTTCCATCTGGGGCAGGGAACACACAGTTGCTGGAAATCGTGCCAGTGCCTCTTCTACAGCCTATGTCCCCAACCATGGAGCACAAGCACCACAATCATCACAGATGGTAAGAAGAATCTTCCATATCACTCCTTCCACTTCTTCTTCGAGCCCACCTAGCAATGTAAGGATGGTTTCTGTTGAGGAGATCTTTGATGAGACCGAAGTTGAAATTATACAAGATGTTCAGCGTGTTCAAGGTGAAGAGGAGGAGTGGATTATACTTGATAGCGGTTCAGATGTGAGCCTGCTGCCAAGTAGGTATGCTACCAATACAAAAAGGCAACGCAACCACCAGCTGACAGATTGCCAAGGGGGAACACTGCGAACCAGAGGCACAAGGCAGACTGATCTCCAGGTGGTGGACTCAGAAGGAAAATAAATTCTGTTGAGGCATGAGTTCATCATAGGAGATGTAACCACCGGCCTGTTGTCTCTTGGCCAACTCTAGCAATCTGGTTGGAAGGTTGATAGTAGCGATGGAGGCCAACTTTTCTTAGAGGATCCCAACAAGCAAGTCAAGATCCCAGTCCACTTCAGAAACAAATCCTTTGCAATCAAAGCTTGTGTGCGACATGTTGAAGCAGGACATGAACTGTCAGATGTGGATTGTGTGCGGGCAATTGTGGCTGCACACAATGCGGTTGAAGAAAAGGAGATGAACAGTTGGGAAATGACGGAGAGTGGTACGCCATTCTACAAATGTTTGGGAAATAGCTTCGTAGACCCACGACCTGTGTGGGGAATGTATTGGCGCTATAGAACCACACTAATCCGTGTCCACCCAGGAGAAGATCGCAATTGGTTGTTGGTTGAGCTCTCACAGCTCTACATGGACAGGGAAGATCCCTTTGAGCCCGTTGAGGAATGCATGATCAAGATGGGTGGTCTTGAATGCGAGATCTTGACGCTCTTGGGGAAACATGAACATGGAGTAGAACAAATTGGAGTCTTGGTGGATGAAAGTGATGATTTCATTGGTGGTGAAGGTCAAGAACAACCACACTTTGCTGATGTTGTGGAGCTACCTCCTGGACTCGCGGAAGGCCCACAAGGCGGAGATGAGGCAGCACCGATGGAGTTCATTGAAGCCGAGGAGTTCCCAGAAGAGCAAGTTTACCTCTATGATGATTTTGTCATCACCAAGAATTCAAGAATCTTGGATTCAGTGCAAGCAACCTTCTGGACACCCTGTCCTCTACTGGAGTGCAGTCCATGCATCCTGGCTGTACAACCGGTACCACACCCACTCCACTATCAAAATCACGCCTTTTCAGGCGGTACATGGCAGGCCTTACCGAGGTCGCATCACTTGCTTCGGGCAGAAAGTTTTCGGATTGATGGCTCGTGGCAACAAATATAGGCCTATGTGGAAGCAGGGAGTTTGGCTTGGTCGAGATGGAACAAGTGAGGAAGACTACTCATGAATGGGTTGCTGAAGATATCCTAGCCATTGAAATTGGACCCTGGAATGCTTCAAGCCGGTTGGAATCAAAGCTTCGTGCCCAGCCTCCGTGGCTTACTCCCACGACACATTCCGGATGCAGATCGTGATCTGGATGCAGAAGCCGTAGCTGGAATCCCCGATTCAGCTGCTGAGACAGGCGGGGGAGTTGGGAACCAAAGTCAACCTTACAGCCCATCAAATTTGGCGGTGAAGGCAGGAGACAAGAACAAGTTGCGACTGACATTCCTGAAGAACAAGGTGGACAAGCTTCAAGTTCACTCTCTCTTGGCGCATCAACACTAGCTTTTGCTCCACAAGTTGCAGACACAATGGGCTTTGACGTTGAACCCGCTCGAGGCTCAAAACACAGGAGCGAGGAAACAGCACAGCAAGGAGAGAGAAAGGCAATTAGGCTTGATGAGACACCTGTGGAAGATCCCAAGACCAAAATAGCAAAGACCACTGTGCGAGCCCTTGAAAGAGTCATGGTTGGACACAACGACTTGGTTGGTGCAGAAGAAGATTGGAGCATGTTCCCTCTAGAAGAAGAATCTGAGAGCGAGGATGTTGAGGGAAGGACTGAAGGTGAAGGTCCGCCTACAGTGGATCAAGAGAAACTGGATGAATTGGATGCGATAGCAGCACTTGAGGAAATTGAGAAACTTAACCAGATGAAAGTCATCGAGCCCTTGGAGATGGATCCAAGAGAAATTCTTCCAGAATGTTAGGTAGACACGACAGGGGCAAAGGATTGGAGGTACAGGCAAGGCTGGAAAAGGAGGTGTAGAATCGTAGCAAGAGAATATAGAATGAATCAGAACACAGATGAGAATACTCATTCACCAACAAGTGCATTTGCAGCAGTCCGCATACTACTCATTCTAGGAATGATCTACGACCTCGCTGTTACAGCCCTGGACATCAAGGATGCTTTTCTTGTTGTACCTCAGCCTGAGGATGAGCCGATGTTTGTCCTGATCCCAGAGTGGATCCAAGCACTGAAACCTGAGTGCAAGCACAACATTTGGAGATTGAGAAGGTGCTTACCCGGTCAACGGAGTGCAGCACAGCACTGGTTTGCCTTCTTCACTGGACTTTGCAAAAGGGCAGGACTGGTTTCCTTCCCTGGATGCCCAACAGTGTTGAAGCTCGTGGACAAGGACCACCACATCTACTTGACCGTGCACGTCCATGACGTACTTCTTGTATGCAATGACAAAGATTTGATTGAAATGGTTCCAGAAGAATGTCGCAAAGGAGCTCACTACGAAGGTAGATGGGCCACACCAACAAGGCTCTGGAAAGACCATGATGTACCTGAAGAAGCGAATCACCTTTTTAGATGAGGGCACCTTGATTCAACCAAAGAACACCAATATTCCGAAGCTGATGGAACTTCTGAAGTTGGCTGGGTGGCGTAAGAAGGGACTCCCACACCATTCTACGCTAGATGCGTGCCATCCAGACCAACCTCGACTGGATGAGCTGACAGAGGAGGAAATCAAAAACTTCAGATCAGCGCTGGGATTGATCCTCTACATCAGCCATGACCGTCCTGACATCAGCTTCGCAACAAAGGTCCTTTCAACATGGATGGCAAGACCATGCGGGAAGGCAATGGCTGGAGTCAAGCATTTGGCACTCTATCTGAGCGGCACAGAACATGGCGGAGTTCTTTTGAGAAAATGTGAGGAGCATGAGAATGTGTTTGACCGATGGATTGAATCTGGTGATTGGATGGAGTTTGACACCAAGAAACAGAAGACCAAGTCCATCCTGAATTTAGACGTATTTGCAGACTCATCTTGGGGAGATGACCGCGGAACCAGAAAATCAACCAATTCTTCAACAGTTTTTCTCAATGGTGCATATGTGCTAGGTTTTTCTCGAACCCAAGCAACAGTTGCACTCAGCTCATGCGAAGCTGAGCTGTACGCAGCAAATGCAGCTGTGGCAGAAGGGCTGTTCTTGATGAGGTTGTGCAAGTTTTGATAGGAGAAGAAAAAAATGGAACAACAGAGATGGTGAAAATGAAGCTGTTCTCCGATAGCAGTTCAGCTTTGGGAACAATTCAGAAGAGTGGAGTTGGAAGGATGAAACACATAGAAATCCGACATCTATATCTGCAGGAACTTCTCCGAAGAAAGGTGATACCAGTTGAGAAAATCAACACCAAGCAAAATCCCGCAGATCTAGGAACGAAAAAATTGACAATTGAAAGGAGGAGAGAATTGTTCAAGCTCATCGGCATCTTCCAAAATGATCATGAAACACAAGCAAGTAGGATTGAGAGGCAGCAGAGTAGGAGAGTGCAGTCAATGTTATTCAGAGCATTTCAAGCAGCAACCGTGTCAGCATTTCAAGGTTGCAGCAGCACTGATGAACTTGATCCTGCAGGCGAGTCTCCTACGTGGACAAAGTCTACAAGATTGATGTGCATGGCATATTTCGTCTTGGCCCTGGCAGTAGCAGTTCTTCAACAAGCGCGCTTTGATCGCCACTCCTTGGTGATCTACTCCTCTCCTTTTGGTTTTCACCTTCTCCATTTTCATCACTGCTGTCGTGATCACTCGGATCCTCAGTATCAGGTGACTCCTCACCTTCTTCAGTTTCTTCTTCTGACGACTCATTACCTTCATGGTATAGACGAAGTAGATCCACGATTCGCAGAAACATGTCTGAGTCTTCTCGACACATGTCTCCCGCCACGTCGTGGAAATGGTTGTAGAGCCACCTCTCATATTGATTTCTGGTTCTGAATGGAAGTCGCACTATTTCTTCCATCCTGCTCATCTCAGCAAATACTTTTTCGCGGCTTGGGTTTTCCACAGTTCCAATAACAAGGCCTCCAGTCCCTGAAGCACAGGATGAACAACAAAGAACAGAGAAGAGAAGGGTGCTCGGCATCATGTTTCTGATGGCGGCCAAGGAATATCACTACAACCGCGAAGATCGTCATGTGGTGCACAAAATCTACTATCAGATCATGCTGTCTGTAACTCTCCTGATGGAAGGTTACTACAACGTGGTGGATCAATTTCTGAGCACAAGCAGTTGCAAACCTTGCAGCGCCTTTGGATACATGAACAGAAATGAGGGAGAAACTGAGAGCAGAAGAATCGAACAAGAGCTGGCAGAACCAAGACAGAGAATGAAAGCACTGCTAGAGGAGATGAATGAGAAGCACAGTGAAGCTCTGACAAACCACAATGTCGAGCTTGCGACCCAATACAGAGAAGAGATCGAAAGACCCGAAGATCTGTATAGCATCATGTGATGGTGCAATCAATGCATGAGACTTCAAGTATGTTTGCAAAGCAATCAATGCGTGAGTCCTGAAGAATAAGTACTAGCATAGCGTAAAGCTGCTGGTGTGCATGAGTGAGACCGGAAAGGTCTTAGCCGCAAATGTGGGAAGTATCGGCATACTAACATAGTACCCCGACCTCACTAGGTGCAAAGGAATTCAAAACCACCAATAGAAGTGAGAAAATGGCCAGACATGTGGCCTAAGGTGGCAACGCAAACAAGATGAGAACAGATTAAATTAAGATGGTGAGGAAGTTCGAAGTAACACCTCTCACCAAGGCGGGGTCTGAATGTTTAGCACATGAACTCAGTCTCTGCCAGGTACAGGCGCGTATCTGTTCTTATCAGTGTGACAGACTGTTGCATCAATGGCCCCTGAGCAAGAATGACACGCCACAAATGGTGGCTCAAGGACAAGGCGAAATAGGCGGGTGAGCGGCGTGCTGTCTTTTTAGAGAAAAGTGAAAGCACATGAGCTCTGACTGATCCTGAAGTTTGTCTCTGTGGCAATGGTTTCCACCATGCGAGCCCCCCGAATTGGGGATGACCCGCATTGCGGGAATGAAATCGTCAATAGGTATAACATCATGTTTGGATTCTGATACAGCTGAAGTGGCTAAACCGATCAATAACCATGCTATACTTACGTTCTTTGGCAACAGCCGCATCATGTTTCTCTGTTGCTTCTTTCAACAAGGCTGGACGTTTGGCACGTTCTCTAGCCGCTTTGGAGGCCCCCCGCCAAAGAAATGTCGGAATGTCCTTTGGTTTGGAGGATCCTTTGTATCGTCTTCCCTTAAAACCACTAGAATCGTAATATGAAGGGTCATCCTTTGAGATATATTCAGTACTACCGGTGATGGGATTAATAACTTCGATGTCATCCGTTTCAAGTCCAGCTTCCCGCATCAATTGCTCAAATTCCGCTTCACACTCCACAGGCCCTGGATCAATCGCTTTCCTCGGAGACACCAAGTCTTCGATTGTCTGAGCGTCCATCTTCTTTGGGTCTGAAGGTGCGTCAAGGCTGAGGTGAAAGACTATCCCTTCACTATACCTCTGATCCTAAGTGTCGAGGTTGGAACACTGATTTGTGTTTGGTTGTACGGTGAAGAGCCCAATACGCACAGCCCCTGTGGTTCAAACTAAAAAGGTGTGACTCCGCTTCGCATGGTAGCGGAGCTGGTCGTGCTCTAGGGCCACCAGCGACCGCAGGCGGGTAACACCGCAGCGTTGTACTCGGGAAGTACCGCAACCACGTCGTCGAGCAGCGTGAAAGGAGCTGCCGGCAAAACACAGCAAAAAGGAAGGAGGAACAGGAGTGCAGCAGCTGTAGAGAGGAGAACGCTCAAGGGCATTGCGAAACGTTTTGAGCACAACTTGAAAACAGAGAACACCAAAGCCGAGCAAGAAATCCCTTTCTTTGGAAACAACCCAAACCCGGCAAGAGCGTCACAATACTACCAGGCACAAAGCGAAGCTTCGTGTTCAACAAGCGGCCACTCTACCTACGCAACTTTCCTTGCACCTCACGCACGCCTGAAGCGTCCTCTGGAGCCACCCCGTGAAGAAGGTGACAACAGTGTGTACCGTCGTGTGTGGGCAAAGTTTCAAAGAGAACTTCCGTTGGTAGCAGCTGAAGTGGAAAAAACACCAGGAAAGTCTGCAAGGAAGAGTTACTTGTGTGAGGAAGCACGCCGAGCAGTTACTGCAACCCTAGGTCAACAGCGGAAAGAGGAGAGTGACAGTCATAGTGAGGCTGAGGGGCTTGAGCCAGACACCGACACAAGTTCCAGGAGACACCAGCCTGGTGCAGTGACACAGTGTGATCAGAAAAGCCGCCCAGCAACAACAAGGTACAGCTCTTCCCGTGCACCGACGACACGGTATAGCTCCACCCAAAGTTCGACAAGCAGCGACACAACTCGTGTAGATACTGAGCCACCAACTGTCGGCTACAACTCCGAAGTTGCAACGCCAACGTGGTACCAGCACGACACGACCAGACGCCAGAGAAGCAAGAAGTGAGGGAGAAAACCGACAAGGCGGGTAACACCGCGTGAGTGCCGACATTCACGTGTACAGGTCCGTCGTAGTGTACAGGTCCGTCGTAGTGTCAGTTTTTCGATTGTACAAAAAGCTGCAAGTCACCGGTTGTTCTTGTGTGATTCTGTTTGTTCCTTGTTTCGTTTGTGGAAACAATGGAGGAGATGATGCAAGCTCTGCAAAACCAAGTCGCACAGTTGAGTAGACAGCAAGATATACCCTAAGTCAAGCACTACAAAGAGCCGAACAAGCGTACGAACAACAAAGCGCAGTGTTGACAGCCACTCGCAACGAGTTGAGCGCGGCCCTAACCACAAAAGCAAGCAGTGCCAGTGTTGAGGACCCAAACCTTGTGGATTCCAGGAACATTCCGAAACCACCTGTGTTTTATGGGAAGCGTGAGAGTTGGGAAAGATGGAAGTACGTGTTTGTAGCTTGGAGTTCTACAATCAATGCGGCTTACCCAGGTTTGTTTGACAAGGCCGAAGCTTCAACGACGCCCATAGAACATGCCACGTTGACAGCAAATGAGGTCCGTTTGAGTAAGGCTTTGTTGACGATCCTTATGGGATATGCGCCGGACTCAGTGATGAGCATGGCCCAACATGCCCCTGAGGGGAATGGTTTGGAGATGTGGCGGAGATTGGTGAAAACACATGAACCAGCATACAAATCCAAATCATGGGTATGGCGGAAGCACTTGACAAACCCAACCTTCCCCATTGAATTGAGTAAATGGAGTGATGCGTTTTACCAATGGGAATCGGAAATCCGGGAGTTTGAGCGACAATTCAAAAAGACTATTGACGAAGACGAAAAGTTGTCTGTTTTGGTTCATGTCGCCCCGAAAGAACTTCAACAGTCAATTTTCATGCATGCAGATTCGTTGGATTCGTACAACAAGGTCCGAACATACATAGAACAGTATTTGAGTGCGCGAAATCTGTGGAAGAGACCCCAAGGAGGACTGTTCGGAAGCAGCGCAAGCGTCAAACCGAAGGATGATGCAAATGGACCAGCGCCTATGGAAATTGGAGCCATAAAGGGCAAAAGTAAAGGTCCCAAAGGCAAAGGTAAAGGCAACCAATGGAATTCGCAATGGCAAGCGCAAGCGTCGTCACAATGGGATTCCAAGTATGGAAGTTACAAAGGCGACAAAGGCAAAAACAAGGGCAAACCATCAGAGGATGGCAGCGGCAAAGGAAAGAACAACAAAGGTGAAAAAGGCAAAGGAAAAGGAGGAAACAACCCTCATGCGGGCAAACAGTGTCACATTTGTAAGAAATATGGTCACATTGCAGCTGATTGTTATTGGAAGGTTTCCGAAGTGCGGGAGGAACCAGAACCGAACCCCAAACCCGAAACTGACGCAATGACAGTAGGATCCGTTAGGGATTATGTGGCCGAACCCGAAACTGACATGATCATGACTGTTCGTGACACGATCGCAGCCATCAAACCTTGTGAAAACAGTGATTTTGCATGGTTCATGGTCGATTCGGGTGCATGTGCGACATGTGCTACTGAGGGAGAATTTGATGTGCCAATTGATGAAACCAAAAAGAAAACACTGTATTCAGTTCAAGGACTAGCTTTGAAGGTGTATGGTGAACAAACCCCCGGCATCGAACTTGATGACGGATTGCGCGGAACCATTCGTGTGACAGTGACGGATGCTAGCGAGAACGTGTTAGCTGTAGATGAACTGTTGAGTAAAGATTGGGAAAAGGTAGTCTTTGGCAAAGCCGGTAGCTATCTGGAGTACAAGAATGGGAGAAAGTATCCTTTGACAAAATTTGGGAAAAGATGGTGGATGCGTGTCAGGAAACGTGACTTGCAAGCATTGAGGAGCCAAGGTGCAGACAACAGAATTGCAGCCAGTTCCGAGGACAGTTGGCGAAGAGACGGTTCGTTGTTAGTTCGAGTGCATTCAAATCCCCGGCAAAATTTGTTTAGCCCTTTGGATTCCAATGATTGTCCTGTAGATCCTTCAGTGCTTGAAAACGGCAGGTTGGCACGCATGACATTCGTTGGCGGTGGCGGTGAAGACGTTCTAGAAGACTTTTGGGACACGGAATCAAACGCAAACAGGCGGTTGGCATGGCATTGGGTAGGTGAAACATGTTTCAAATTGAAAGATGATGCGGCAAGCGCGCAGGCAGAACCCGAAGCGCCCGATCCACATGTCCAACATGGCATGGAGCATGCACACTTCATGGAAGAAACCGCTGACAGACCCATCATTCATCCTATGTCATCTCCACCGGAACCATCCCCGCAAGAGCGAGCAGAACACAATTTGCATCATGCTACGTATGCGTCCTGGTGTCCACACTGTGTTGCTGGACAGGGTAGGCAAGCTCCCCACATGCAACGCCACACGGACACACCGGAACACATCGTGTATGCAGATTTCATGTACTTTTCTTCCAAAGGCGAAGAGGTTCAGCCTGGCGACTTGCCAGAGGGGGCAGACGGGGGTGATGTGGTGACAGTTCTTACCGCCATTGACAAGGACTCGCGTTGGCCTTTCGCAGTTGTGATTCCTTCCAAAAAGATTGACGACCCCAACAGTTATGCAGTGAAATCCTTGGAAACTTGGTTGTTAGGCCTTGGTTGGAAACAGTTCACTTTCCAGACAGATCAGGAACCAGCAATCATGAAACTTGCAAACATGGTACGTAAGAAGATGGGACATGACAAAATGCAGGTGCGACAAAGTCCCAGGTACTCTTCTCAGTCTCTCGCTGAAGGAGAAACCGTGAACCAACAAATTGCAGGTAGAGTTCGGACATGGGTGAGTGTTTTGTCTGAGCAGTACCAGGTGGACATACGCAACACACATCGTTTGTTTCCATGGATTGTGCGACATGTTGCATGGGCAATGGCGCGGCTGCACGTCAACACGAGTAGGACCACGCCATTTCGGATCATCAAGGGACATGATTTTTTTGGTGAATTGCTTGCGTTCGGTGAGTGTGTGTTGGCCAAGTGGCCAAACATGAAGGATTTAGCTAAGGGTGTGCCACGGTGGGTGCATGGTGTCTTCGTCGGCAAAACTGAGGGATCGGATGAGCATATTGTCTTGACACCTGTTGGGGCACAAACCTTCCGGACAGTGCGTCGGTTGCCAGAGTCCAGCCGACACAGCCTTCATTCTTTGGAGTCTGTTGCGGGTTTACCATGGGACACTAAGGACGGTAGCTCCAAAGTACAGCCAGCGATAGCGGTAAGCAAACCCGGTGTAGAGTTCGTACCTGTGCTACCCCCTGTACTTGCACACGCGCCAGCGGCCCCAAGAACGGACGCGAAACACGCCGTGCAAGACGAAGACGCGCTCGCCTTACGTGCGCCCAAGAAACCAAAACTGCAAGCAGACAACCTCTCAGATGCGCGGATGTCGGACGAGCCACAACAGTTCAACATCGCCACACCACGCGACAGTAACCAAAGCCCCGCGTCATCCATCGCCCACTGCCCTTCCAGCGCGTATGACCCTTCGGTTAGGAGTAGGTCTCCCCCGCGGGAATTGCCAGATGAGGCGGGTAATGCCGCACCAAGCCAGGTTCCAGGCGCAGGGGGGATGGAGGTTGAAACCGGGATGGGCAGCATTTCAGCAATATCGGATGAGTTGTTGGTAAAATTTGTGGAAGGTGACGAAACCGCATGTGGAAACAGAATTGCAGACATAGTAGAGTTTTTGGATACATGCCTGACCCCGGAAGAACGACACATGGCACGATTGCTAGAAATTAAGAAATTGGAAGAAGTGTTCAGAGCATTCACACCCCGGGACGCAAGAGCATTGCCTCCAAACATTCGTGTTTTCAACCATGTTTGGGTAGACAAAAAGAGTGGCGGCGTGGCAAAAAGTAGGCTGACCTGTGCTGACGTGAAACAGAAACTCACTCCAGAACAACGGTTGAGTTCAGAAGGCCAATCCAATTTTTGCCCAACTCCACACCCAGCGTCGTTGAAAATTTTGGAGGTGTATTCTCTCTTGAACAGATTCCCACGTGCAAAGGCTGATCTCACCAGTGCTTTTCTCATTGCTCGTGACAGCGGCGATGACCAAGGGCAGCCCACATGTTTGAGACCACCGCAGGAATGGTTGGATGACTATGACACTTGGCTGCTCAAGCAAGACACGCAGGCGCAACAGGACTTGGCAAACGTTCCAAAACAACACATCGTTTGGCAGGTGGACGGAAACATTTACGGCAGACAGCCAGCAGCGGCAGCATACCGACAGGAACTTGAGAACATTCTGTTGCACAAACTTGACAGTGCAAAGTGCAAGTTTCAGAGAGGCAAGGTTGACGCATGTGTGTACCGTTGCAAGCTGTCAGGAGTCATTTTGATCCATCACATTGATGATTTCGATGTTTGTGGTCCAGCTGAGGCAGTCAAAGATTTGTTGGAAGTCCAACTCCCAAAGTTCGGATGTAAACTCAAGGTAGGGGACCTAGAAGGTGTAGCAGGTGAACCAGGAACGTCGTCCGAGTATCTGGGTAGAGAAAAGTACACAATCGATGACTGTGTTGTGACCAAACCGAATGACAAACACGTGCAAAACATTTTGGGGAAACTTGGAATGGAACACGCGAAACCTGCAGTGTTGCCAGGACGAAAGCTTGACCTTAGTAGTGCCGGTAACATGGAACTCCTGTCTGACAAAGAAAAGGAGATCTATGCATCATGCGTAGGGTCCGGTATTTATTTGAGTCAAGATCGAGCGGATGTGAAATTTGCCGTAAAAGAACTTGCGCGTCGATTGCATGCCCCAAGGCGTTGTGATTTTCAAAACTTGAAAGTGTTTGCAAGGTATTTGGTCGGGACAAAGAATTACGGACATGTCAGTAAACTTGTTCAGGATCTGAACCCTGAGGAGGCTTTACCATTACATGCATACACAGATAGTGACTGGGCCGGATGTGAAGAAACGCGCAAATCCAGCTCAGGAGAAGTGATCGTTTTGGCAGGCACAGTTGTGGAAACAGGCAGCACCACTCAACCAGGTGTGCCAGCAACTAGCTCAGGTGAAGCTGAAATTCGTTCTTTGACCCACTGTGCGCAAAGTTCGGTGCATGTTAGAAATCTAGCCTGTGAAGACTTTGGACTGAAAGTGGACACTCCCAGGGTTTGGTGCGATTCCTCTGCTGCGTTGCAGGCTGCCAAACGCATTGGCATGGGTAAGATGAGACATGTTGCCGTAGGACACATGTACATACAAGAACTTGTGCAAACCAAGCAAGTAATCATTGGTAAAGTTGACGGTGTAGCAAATCCTGCCAACACTTTGACAAAACATTTGGCAACGTCGGGTGAAATGTTGGCTTCTTTGGACGGACTGGGTATATCATTGATTTGACTGACAAAGGATTTGACGAACACGTGCGTCGTACCAAGTTGAAGGTTGTTTCAAGTGTTTCTTTCAAGAAGTGGAAACCACTGATGGCATCAACTACAAGTTTAAGAGAACACAATGGCGCAATCTTACGAAGACGCAGGGTTTTGCCTGGACAACGGCGGGAAACACCGCAGTAGAATTCAAATCGCAGAGTACGTCACATGAAACTGTGTCGTGTCATGAGCTTAGATTCGGACTCCGTAGTTGGAAGCTTAGCTCTGTAGTGTTCAGAGAGACTTTGGCGTCGTGACAGTAAACTTCCTTTTCGGTAAACGGTTGGAAAAACTGAGAGGATTGTGTAACTGTGGAACTGTGAGGAAACTAGTTTGCAAGACCACGGGCAGACCACACAGGCAAGGCAACAAGCATTGCAACTGAAACTGCACAGCCGCTTCGAAGGGATTTGGTTGTTGTTGTTTCTGTGGTTAAAGAAAAGAGTTGGTGACACACTCTGATGCAAAACATCATTGGCAGCAGTCTACCAGC
The DNA here is from genome assembly GCA_947184155.2 of Cladocopium goreaui. Lineage (NCBI taxonomy): Eukaryota > Dinophyceae > Suessiales > Symbiodiniaceae > Cladocopium > Cladocopium goreaui. Next base: position 125,915 of record CAMXCT020001190.1, on the reverse strand, counting down.
AAATCTAGTGCTCCAAAGGGGGGTGAAAGAATATCCCTTCACTATACCTCTGATCCTAAGTGTCGAGGTTGGAACACTGATTTGTGTTTGCTTGTACAGTGAAGAGCCCAATACGCACAGCCCCTGTGGTTCAAACTAAAAAGGTGTGACTCCGCTTCGCAATAAAAACAAGATGCAGCCCACGAACCCGAATGCTCACACGTATGTTAATGGCGCAGATGTCAAAACACATGGATATGCAATCACGCAGAACACTTTTCTGCAATAGTTTATTTGAACAGTCTTGTACATATTTCCCCTGTTACCAGTCTGCAGTGTGGAGTGTAGCGTGTGGAGACTAAAGTGTGGAGTGTAAAGTGTGGAGTGTGGAGTGTAAAGTGTAGAGTGCGGAGTGTGGGGTGGAAAGTGTAGTGTGGGGAGTGTGGAGTGTGGAGTGTAAAGTGAGGAGTGCGGAGTGTAAAGTGAGGAGTGCGGAGTGTAAAGTGTGGAGTGTGGAGTGTAAAGTGTGGAGTGTGGAGTGCGGAGTGTAAAGTGTAGAGTGTGGAGTGTGGAGTCTAAAGTGAGGGGTGTAAAGTGAGGAGTGTGGAGTGTAAAGTGTGGAGTGAGGAGTGAGGAGTGTGGAGTTTGTAAATTGTAGAGTGTGGGGTGTGGAGCATAGAGTGTAAAGTGTAGGGTGTAAAGTGTAGAGTGTGGAATGTAAAGTGTAAAGTGTAGAGTGTGGAGTGTAAAGTGTGGAGTGTGGAGTGTAAAGTGTAGAGTGTGGAGTGTGGGGTGGAAAGTGTAGAGCGCGGAGTGTGGAGCGTAAAGTGAGGAGTGCGGAGTGTAAAGTGTGGAGTGTGGAGTGTAAAGTGTAGAGTGTGGAGTGTAAAGTGTGGAGTGTGGAGTGTAAATTGTAGAGTGTGGAGTGTGGGGTGGAAAGTGTAGAGTGTGGAGTGTGGAGTGTGGAGTGTAAAGTGAGGAGTGAGGAGTGTAAAGTGAGGAGTGCGGAGTGTAAAGTGTGGAGTGTGGAGTGCGGAGTGTAAAGTGTAGAGTGTGGAGTGTGGAGTGTAAAGTGAGGAGTGTGGAGTGTAAAGTGAGGAGTGTGGAGTGTAAAGTGTGGAGTGAAGAGTGTAAAGTGTAAAGTCTGGAGTGTAAAATGTCAAGTGTGGAGTGTGGAGTGTAGAGTGTAAAGTGTAGAGTGTAAAGTGTAGAGTGGGGAGTGTGGAGTGTAAAGTGTGGAGTGTGGAGTGTAAAGTCTCGAGTGAGGAGTGAGGAGTGTAAAGTGAGGAGTGCGGAGTGTAAAGTGTGGAGTGCGGAGTGTAAAGTGTAGAGTGTGGAGTGTGGAGTGTAAAGTGAGGAGTGTGGAGTGTGGAGTGTAAAGTGTAGAGTGTGGGGTGGAAAGTGTAGAGTGTGGAGTGTGGAGTGTGGAGTGTAAAGTGAGGAGTGCGGAGTGTAAAGTGTAAAGTGTGGAGTGTAAAGTGTGGAGTGTAAAGTGTGGAGTGCGGAGTGTACAGTGCAGAGTGTGGAGTGTGGAGTGTAAAGTGAGGAGTGTGGAGTGTGTAAAGTGTAAAGTGAGAAGTGTGGAGTGTGTAAAGTGTAAAGTGAGAAGTGTGGAGTGTGGAGTGTAAAGTGAGGAGTGTGGAGTGTAAAGTGTGGAGTGAAGAGTGTAAAGTGTAAAGTCTGGAGTGTAAAATGTCAAGTGTGGAGTGTGGAGTGTAGAGTGTAAAGTGTAGAGTGTAAAGTGTAGAGTGGGGAGTGTGGAGTGTAAAGTGTGGAGTGTGGAGTGTAAAGTCTCGAGTGAGGAGTGAGGAGTGTAAAGTGCAAAGTGTAAAGTGTGGAGTGTAAAGTGTAAAGTGTGGAGTCTAAAGTGTATAGATCGACGCCACAGGAAAACCCAGCGACTCGAGACAAGACACGTGGATGCAGAAAAACCAGCATTTCGTACGAGACTTCCTCCAATTTTGACATTTTTGACACATTATCAAACAGGTTGGAATGTCACAAAGTGCCACGCCTGCCATGCAAAACGACATGACAACTTCCTTGGAAACCTTCGAAAAGGAGAGGTTTTGCGGCTTCCCCCATAGACACGGCGACGCCACAGGAAAACCAGCGACTCGAGACAAGACACGTGGATGCAGAAAAAACAGCATTTCGTCCGAGACTTCCTCCAATTTTCACAGTTGGCAACATAACGAAAAGACAAGTTTTGCAGCTTCCCCCATAGACACGGCGAGGCCACGGGAAAACCAGAAACGCGAGACGAGACAGGTGGGAGCACCAAAACGAGCATTTCGTGCGAGACCTCCTCCAATTTTCATACTTTGTAGCTTCAAAATCGACGTTTTCCTACGAGTTTTCCTTAGAACCTGAAAATTTGCAACCTCAAAATCGATGTTTCGTGCGAGGCTTCCGTCAATTTTCACCACATCGCACAAAATGCCACGCCTGCCACGGAATTTGCACATTGTCGCCACTTGACGCAGCCCTGCCAATGCGATTTACAAAAAACACGCAACACGACACGTCTAAAGTGCTGCGCCTGCCACGAAAAATGACGATGGACACGTCCAAAGTGCTGCGCCTGCCACGAAAAATGCAAGACATCTTGTGAAAACGTCGCGAAGGTATTGCACCTGCCACACAAAACGACTTTCGACACGTTCCAGAACACGTCTGAATGTCACGAAGTGCCACGCCTGCCACGCGAAACGAAGCAACGCCACGTCTGAAACCTCCAAAAATGACCACCTCTGCAGAACTTCCCATAGGCACGGCCATATGGTCCTCGCGCGGACGGTTGCGAACGGTTGCGGACGGTTGCGAACGGTTGCGACCGTGAACGCAACGTCGAGCGAACACACCCTCAACCCCCAGACCCCCAGAGTGAAACGGGAACCCTTGCTACGCATTCGGGAAAAAATATTACTACCATGTATACACAAGATATTCTGTAACACTACCATGCAGTACATTCCACTGCATACTGCATACAACAAGAACAAGGCCTCCAGTCCCTGAAGCACAGGATGAACAACAAAGAACAGAGAAGAGAAGGGTGCTCGGCATCATGTTTCTGATGGCGGCCAAGGAATATCACTACAACCGCGAAGATCGTCATGTGGTGCACAAAACCTACTATCAGATCATGCTGTCTGTAACTCTCCTGATGGAAGGTTACTACAACGTGGTGGATCAATTTCTGAGCACAATTGGAACTGTGGAAAACCCAAGCCGCGAAAAAGTATTTGCTGAGATGAGCAGGATGGGAGAAATAGTGCGACTTCCATTCAGAACCAGAAATCAATATGAGAGGTGGCTCTACAACCATTTCCACGACGTGGCGGGAGACATGTGTCGAGAAGACTCAGACATGTTTCTGCGAATCGTGGATCTACTTCGTCTATACCATGAAGGTAATGAGTCGTCAGAAGAAGAAACTGAAGAAGGTGAGGAGTCACCTGATACTGAGGATCCGAGTGATCACGACAGCAGTGATGAAAATGGAGAAGGTGAAAACCAAAAGGAGAGGAGTAGATCACCAAGGAGTGGCGATCAAAGCGCGAATGCTAGCCCTGAGAGAAAACATGGAGAGAGCAGTTGCAAACCTTGCAGCACCTTTGGATACATGAACAGAAATGAGGGAGAAACTGAGAGCAGAAGAATCGAACAAGAGCTGGCAGAACCAAGACAGAGAATGAAAGCACTGCTAGAGGAGATGAATGAGAAGCACAGTGAAGCTCTGACAAACCACAATGTCGAGCTTGCGACCCAATACAGAGAAGAGATCGAAAGACCCGAAGATCTGTATAGCATCATGTGATGGTGCAATCAATGCATGAGACTTCAAGTATGTTTGCAAAGCAATCAATGCGTGAGTCCTGAAGAATAAGTACTAGCATAGCGTAAAGCTGCTGGTGTGCATGAGTGAGACCGGAAAGGTCTTAGCCGCAAATGTGGGAAGTATCGGCATACTAACATAGTACCCCGACCTCACTAGGTGCAAAGGAATTCAAAACCACCAATAGAAGTGAGAAAATGGCCAGACATGTGGCCTAAGGTGGCAACGCAAACAAGATGAGAACAGATTAAATTAAGATGGTGAGGAGGTTCGAAGTAACACCTCTCACCAAGGCGGGGTCTGAATGTTTAGCACATGAACTCAGTCTCTGCCAGGTACAGGCGCGTATCTGTTCTTATCAGTGTGACAGACTGTTGCATCAATGGCCCCTGAGCAAGAATGACACGCCACAAATGGTGGCTCAAGGACAAGGTGAAAGTGAGCGGCGTGCTGTCTTTTTAGAGAAAAGTGAAAGCACATGAGCTCTGACTGATCCTGAAGTTTGTCTCTGTGGCAATGGTTTCCACCATGCGAGCCCCCCGAATTGGGGATGACCCGCGTTGCGGGAATGAAATCGTCAATAGGTATAACATCATGTTTGGATTCTGATACAGCTGAAGTGGCTAAACCGATCAATAACCATGCTATACTTACGTTCTTTGGCAACAGCCGCATCATGTTTCTCTGTTGCTTCTTTCAACAAGGCTTCACGTTTGGCACGTTCTCTAGCCGCTTTGGAGGCCCCCCGCCAAAGAAATGTCGGAATGTCCTTTGGTTTGGAGGATCCTTTGCATCGTCTTCCCTTAAAACCACTAGAATCGTAATATGAAGGGTCATCCTTTGAGATATATTCAGTACTACCGGTGATGGGATTAATAACTTCGATGTCATCCGTTTCAAGTCCAGCTTCCCGCATCAATTGCTCAAATTCCCCTTCGCCCTCCACAGGCCCTGGATCAATCGCTTTCCTCGGAGACACCAAGTCTTCGATTGTCTGAGCGTCCATCTTCTTTGGGTCTGAAGGTGCGTCAAAGCTGAGGCTATCGTATAAACCTTCCCTAATGGCCTTATATCTACCTTTCAAAGGATAAACAAATGGTCCATCAGGTACAGTAAGTTGGTTGACGCGAACAACTTGAACAGATTCATCGAAATCTTTTTCCATGAGATCCTTCAATGACGCAACAAGAAATTCCTTTCTCCAAATGAAACCTGGTTGCATGGCATATCCTAGAAAGATACCTGGATTCGAAGTTGGATCAAAATGCAGATCTTTCTTGGGTTTCAATTCTGGTCCAGTCCAGTAATCAATACGAGCCCCAAAAAGAATGTTGGGTCCCTTGAACTTTTCCTCAAAACGGAGTTCCCAGGGGGATTTGATTTCGGGGTGATCCTGGATGTTGTGTGCCATACACCAATGCCGTGCGGCATAGCTCCAGTAGGAGTGATGAAGTCTTGCCTGTTCAAGGTTGACTCTAGTCCCTTCAAGTACGGACCTGAGATTCCTCTCGGCGACTGCATTAGACTTCGAAACATAAGCTACGCTCGTGTTTTGCCTCCACCCAACTTCCCGACAAGCGAGTTTGATGGATGGCGCAGCGTCAGAGTAGAATACTCCAACTTCTTCACCGGGTGCAACAAAATGCCTAAAAGCTAAACACACAGTCTTTGGCATGACTTCTGGCAGAAGGATAAATCCATCGGAAATTGGTAGCAACATCTTTCATGACCATAGCAACCCTGTCACCATCAATAGATTGCTCGTTTGAATCCCTAGTCACAAGATGATCCCCAGTGATGTGATCCCCAAACTTGTTTGATTCCACAGTCAAAGATTCACCCTTACTACGTTTGGTTGGCTTGTACATCTTTCCACATTTGCATGTTTCGCAGAATGGGTTCTTTGGGGTATGTGTCATCATGTGCCTAAGTGATGTGGCCTCTTCTCTAAATGCAGCTTCGCCACGATCAGGAGCTCTGGGTTCAGGTAGCTGAAGCCGACCGTCAGCTGGTTCTTCAGGAGCTTCGGCTTCGTCCTCCGAACCATCGACAACGTCGGGCGTCATCGCTGCTGGAGGTCCTGGAGCAAGTTCACCAGGAAAGAACTCCTCAAGGCTATCATCAACATGTCCGAGAACTTCATCGTCATCGGCGAGGGACGCCTCGTAAGGCTCCTCCACCTCTTCGACTTCGTCCTCAGACTCAGTGCCAACTGCTGAGATGCGAGACCTTCGAACAGGCGAGATAATGGGCTTGCCGTTCCCGGCAGCGGAGTCCCATGAAAATGGAATCCCTACTGCAGCGGGTACCTGGCCATCTTTGGATGGTAAATAGGAACATAATCTTCAACTTCAAGTTTGATTTTGGTTCCATCTTGTTTCTTGAAGTATGGGCGGCTAAAGCTTTTCCAAACAAAGACCCATCCATCTTGAATGCACCTCATCCCTACCGATATTACAGCCGGGGTATCAGGAAGAACATATGGTTGAACTTCTTTGTCGATGCAATCAATGTGGACAGAAGATTGTTGGTCAGCTGATTGAGATCCATTAGCAGTGATTAATTCAAGGGGTTCATGAGAGTGATACACTAAGTCTTCGGGAGTCATTTTACTGAACTAAGTCCTGAGCACTACCAGTGTCAGCGATCCATGCTATCTCGGCGGATGCATTACGTTGCTGGGACGGCATGTGTCCTGGCAGGGCATTCAGGTCGGAACGGATGCAATGGCGACAGCCGATACCACTGTCACATGCAAAGTTGCATTTGCAATGTTTTCCATGCAACTCCCGAAAGACAGCCGACTGCAACATTTGCGCGGCAAGTATGGCATCACTTTCTCGTGCTTCGATCGCATCTTTACGAGTACGATCGTCCTTTGTGATGCGAACTGGGTTGTGAGTTTGATGCTTGGCATGGCATGGATTCAAATTGCAATCATGCTCAATGGGAACTTCGAAAATTTCAACGTTGCTCCCAAACGAAACAGTGCGATTGGGTGTAACTGGCATGGCAAAATGCTGGTTGAGAAACTGCGGAGAGGCAATGCCTTCCGGCACGCGATGAGTACTGGTCGAAGGGTTAATTGACTGCGACCATCATCAGAGCGCGCATCAGGCAAACTGCAGCTGAGCCAGAGGAAGATGGTTTTCCCCCTTTGTCCTTGAGACTCTGTGAGCCCTTCGAGGAATTGGAACCTCAACTTGACGACCTGGAGCGGTCGCCCTTCTTCTTGTTCTTCTTCTTCTGGCTCTTTCCACGCTTGTCATCTTTTGTAGATGGAGCTGCAGGTTTCGGCGGGTTTTGGAAAGCACATTCACTACCACGTTGACACTTCCCCGCCTTCCAAAACTTACAAACTTGGTTCCTAGATCCAGGAGACAAAGAACGACTAGTGCCTCTTGACTTGGACCTGGACTTGCCTTTCTTGCCTCCGCCTTTTCCTTTGTCAGACTTTTCATGCTTGTACCGGCAATCCTTTCCCCTGGTGCACTTGCCAGCCTGGAAGTCGTAGCAGATGCCCTGCCGGAGACGATGGTCTGTTGGGTGCTGGAGCTGCGTCTTTTTTGCCTGAAACTGACTTCTTCGTTGCCTGTCGCATCTTTTCAAGACGCTTTCTCTCGAGGTAGTCCCTTGCAGCTTTCATGAGAAAGTCATAAGAGCGGTTGGGTTCCCCGTCCGGTGTGCGATCGTACACAGCCAGATCATGAGAGAGAGGCTTGAAGTTCTTGATAGCGTTGTGAAAGCACGCTTGCTTCCACATCATGTCAGGCTCGGAAGTCATTCCAGCGATCACAGCGTCCCATCTGGTGATGAAACCTCTGAGATCATCATTGACTAAGGTAACAGCCATCAGGTCCTCAATGTCGTACACTGCACCATGTTTCCTACTCGGGCTGAAGTGCTTGTGGATCATGAGCAATGCTTGACGTCCTCTGGCTGGTGTCCCTGACTTGGCCTGTTCTTCCTTGAAAATGTCAAGTTGCCGTGCAAAGTCCCCTTCGCAGATGTTGGTGAACGAAGACATGAGCTTTGCGTCAAGGGTCACGAACTTACCTGAGTCCTTCAAGGCTTCGACGGACTGATCCGTCTTGAACACTTCTTCAACCCAATGAAAAGCCAGGTCAGGTTTAGCTGAAGCTGCTATTACGGCATCCCTTACACGGATTCTCCAATCCCTATAATTCTCGGGTAGAGGGAACTTAGGTACTAGGATTCTATCAGACTCTTTGGCCTTACCATCAGATGTCCTAGACTTATCTAAGGCTTTCTTGACCTTACGTGCAAAGGAACTCTCAGAATCCGAACTGGACGTGATAGGCGATAAAGACGATGAAGGGGAGGACGAAGGGTCCCGACGACGTCGGCGTCTGGAACGGCCACGACTGGTCTTGCGGCCTTTCTTCTTGTCCTTGTCCTTGCGACCCCTTATGTCATTGGAGTCGTCGTCATTATCATCAGGAGGTCCTCCACCAGGAAGTCCTGGCGGCTCGAAGGGATCTGCCAGAAAATTCTCATCATCCGCATCAGATGAGTGCTTGAGCTTCCCGTCACCTGCATCAAGTTCTTCAATGATGGGTTTTGAAGGTTGAGATTTATGCGGATTGGGACCCCCTGGTCCATAGTGAATTTCAAGTCCAGGAGTTCCCCCCAGAGGTTGAGACTTCAAACTTCGAATCAACTCCTTTTGCTCGGTCCGAAGCTTCTCAATCTCCACCTCGAAATCTCGTTTCTGAGACTCAGCCAATCTTTTCATGTTCAATGCATGCTGGTTCATGGCATCGATCTGAGTGCGATACTCTGCAAGTTCCGAACGAGCTGCTTGCAAGTCGGCATTGGACTTTTCCACAGACGTTGACATAAGACCTGCATTTTTGACAACATGACTAAGTTCGGCACTCAATTCCTTGATGCGATGGTCCTGCGGTTGAACATGCAGTTGAGCAGCTTTCTGCTCACTCATCGCCTGTGCAGCTTGTTCATTCAACAAGAGGTTCTTCTTGGAAATCTCGTCGGCTGCTCTTTGCTCAATGCTTGCAAGCTGATCTCGAGCTTCGCTCACAAGCGCATCTCTTTGACGTTCCATGACCTCAGAGTGAAGCGCATTGGCCTCGCTCTGCAATGCCTGATGTTGCGCAGCCATCAGTTGGCTTGCTAGAGTAGGATCAACACCTTGCTGCACCACTGCCACTTGGGCGGTACGTTGATCAACACTGTTGAAGTTGCTGGTGTTCAATTGACTGATGTCGATACGCGAATCCAAAACACCTGGCATGTCTCTGCGTGGATCATTTCGGCATGGGTCAAAGTCATCTTCCAAGTAACTCATGTCACCGTCCCTTGTAGCTGCACCTGAGTGGATTACCATCTCCTCCGGTTGCGTGGCACTCGCTATTACCAAAGCAGCCGTGGCGGGTTCCCGCCCGGGGCAGGGAGCGCAGGGGGTGTAGACATGGCGAATGCGGGGAGGAATGCGAAAAGTGTGAAACAAAGGAAACCAGCGATCGCTTGGCGATACGGCTGATAACCTGTAGAAACGGTATAGAAGCCGGTAACAACCACTAAATATATTAGATACAACCCTGCGGTCAACGCGCTATTTCTTGAGCCAGTGCAACGAAGTAAAGGGGTGAGAACGGCAATACTAAGACTACTACTGTGCAACAACAAATTCTACGAGCTTTGGGGGGGATGGTGGCCGGACCTTGGTGGCCACCTGCTTGGGGACCCCTTCTAATAATTCTAAGAGCTTTGGGGGGGATGGTGGCCAGACCTTGGTGGCCACCTGCTTGGGGACCCCTTCTAATAACTCTAAGAGCTTTGGGGGGATGATGGCCGGACCTTGGTGGCCACCTGCTTGGGGACCCCTTCTAATAATTCTAAGAGCTTTGGGGGGGGTGGTGGCCGGACCTTGGTGGCCACCTGCTTGGGGACCCCTTCTAATAATTCTAAGAGCTTTGGGGGGGATGGTGGCCAGACCTTGGTGGCCACCTGCTTGGGGACCCCTTCTAATAACTCTAAGAGCTTTGGGGGGATGATGGCCGGACCTTGGTGGCCACCTGCTTGGGGACCCCTTCTAATAATTCTAAGAGCTTTGGGGGGGATGATGGCCGGACCTTGGCCCACTGCCCTGGTTGCTGCATGGACGGAGGGAATGTCCGCAGTTGCTTCGGTACAAACATCATACTCCGTAAGTTACTTCATAACATACGTCAACATCAGTCCCTCCCACACTTCAACCCAAACCTGAAAATGCAAGGTCGTCGTCACATCGTCATCGTCTTCGCTGTCGTCATCCTCATGGTCCTCCGCAGCATCATCGTCATCGATATCGATAAGGATACCGATATTGATACCAACATCATCATCATCATCATCACCATCATCATCATGATCATCATCATCATCATCATCATCATCCTCTTCATCTTCATCTTCCTCTTCATCTTCATCGTCATCGTCATCGTCATCGTCATCTTCATCTTCATCTTCATCTTCATCTTCATCATCTTCATCATCATCATCATCATCACCATCACCATCACCATCACCATCATCATCATCATCATCATCATTGTCATCATTGTCATCATTGTCATCAGTGTCATCATCGTCGCCATCATCATCGTCGTCGTCATCGCCGTTGTCGTCATGACAGCAGCATGCAACCGTTGAAGACTACCGGATGCATGGCACAACCAACGGACCAACACAACCGCCCCGACACCAACAACACGACACCACCAAGATACGACCAAGACACCGTGAACACCTTGAATCAACATGGAAGCCGCTGAGACACCACCAAGACACCACCGAAACCAGCGACACCACCGAGACATCATCGACGCGCCACCGAAACACCAAGACACCACCGACACCACCGAGATACCACCGAGGCACCACCAAAACTGCCAAAAACACCAATGAGACACCCGAGACCCCACACCGACACCGCCCAGGCCGGCAGCCGTAAACCCGACGGCGCCCATCCGCCTTTAGAGCAAACAACCCCAAGCTAATCGCTATTGGGGAATAAGAGTTGAAACATTAAAATAGTTAAAAATAGTCAAATTAGATTATTTTCTTAAAACGATAAAATTTTAGGTTATAGATAAAGAATAGCCTAGCCTAGTCTATTGGGGAACCGGGTGCCAACGGCACATTTTTCCTTTGGTGGATTCTGTGGATTCCTCTTCAATCGCAATTTCGCGACAAATGTTCAAAAACGACCATGGTGGGTTCAAGCGTAATACTGTTTTGCCATAGCTACATTGATGTCTTGTTACAATGGCAAAGACGTGCCCAAGGTTGAGTTGAAGAAATGCGATGACCTTAGACCCACTCGTTTCGCCTACTCTTTGCTCCAGGATTTTGAAGAGAAAGGCTTATCGTCGTTGCGTTGGTGACCCTGCCCCATCGGGATCATGGTTTTTCGCCAACTTACATCAGGCATATACGTCACCGAACAGCATCCAGTACCGCGCGGGCGCTGCTGTTCGGCGGACATCTGCATGTGATCCATCCGCCGGGCCATCCGCCCATTCCACATAAGATGCTTCTGGTCCAAACACTACACTGGCACCAGCGTCTATGGCCCGGTTTACTGACAAAATCTCATCCGCCAAGCCAGCAACCACTCGGAAAGTCGTTCGCGCAGTCTGGCGGTGCAACCCACCCAGACGTAAAACGGGTTGAACCCCTGGCAGGCGAGAGCGGTATCATCGGCGGAATACAAGGGAATCTTGTTTTGAGGATCCAGATGTGCAGAAAACGCGCCAGGACGGCATATCGAGACGCAGGCGCCAGTGTCAACCAACATGCGCCCTTTCTTGTTTGGCAGGTTGTTTTTCCGTATGTACGTGCGTGATGTTGTGCGCGTCATTTACAGGTCGGATTGCCGATTCTGCTGACGGAGCGGTGCTGCCCGCTTGCGACGCCGAAGGTCCAGCAGAAGTGGCTACAGTTGATGCCGTTTCGTCGTTGATCGCTTGGACGGACTTTTGTCCTTTTCTTTGAAATGTCCCTTGACCCTTCGCGTTGTACAAACAATCCTGCGTAGAATGCGCCCGCCAACAGCTTGCACATTTTTCCTTATCGTTTCTCTTTCCTTGTCTTTCTTTCCGCCGTGTTTGCCATCCTTTCCTTTTCCTTCTTTTTGATTTCGTTTGTCCTTTTTCATTGCCTAGGCCTTTCCCTTTTTCTTTCCCTTTCTTACCTCCTACGTTTCCTATTTCCATGGCGTTGGGGTCGTTTCTACGCGTGGTGCTTCCCGCAGCATACGTTGCTATTGGTATCCACACTCGTTTCGCCTGGAGATAACTAACGACCACAGCGCGGTCTTGTTCGTACGACGTTAGTGTTGCTGCGTGCATCGCTAGGTGTTGTTTCAAGGCAGCAAGGCTTTCGGTGATGAGAAGCGCTTGTTTGTCTTCATCCGCTATCGCTCTTTCCGCTCCGCATTTGGTGGCGCAACGATCCACGAATCCACGTCGTTTTCCCATTCTTGAATTGATCGAATGGCCGCGCTCAATTCAATTTCTTTTGTTGGAAACTTTGGGGGCAAGAAGGTGCGTCGCCAAATTTACGATTTGTTTGCTTGTTCGGGTTGTATTCCCCCCAAAATAATCGCCATAATTCAAAATCGTTTTGATTCTGTATTCCCCGGGCGGTCTTGGCCGCACTCGGCACGTCTTGAGCCCAAGAACTTAAAAACCGAACAGCGTAATGGACAAAGTACGGAAATCTGCAGACACCACCTCGATACCTACAGGCTTTCTTGCTCTCCCTGCTTCATCATGGTATTCCGGATATCTTTCGTCGACTAAGGCAAGAAAAGTTTCAACGCTGAAAACGAAACGTTCCCAGTGAGCCGCGCCTTCTTCATTCAGTGATTTGGGCGGCGTCATTGTATTCTTCAGCAGATCCAGTCCCCCAAAGGGTTCACCACGGCTGTGGCGGCTATCGTTGAATGAAGAAGCAATCGTTCAGCCCCAAAAGTTTCGGGCACCGAAAAAAGTCATGATGTGAATGATGAATTCTGAAGTTGATCATTGGACCCTCTGATTTCCAACCCTGAAAAACTCCATGGTGTGAAAAGATATGAAAAGATTTGGGCAAAAAGTGCACCTGGGAGCCATCATTCAACCCTAAAGTTTCGGGCACCGACAAAATCGTGATGTAAAAATGATCGAAGGAAGTTTAGAAGTCAAACTTCCGACAATATGGACAGATGAAAAGCAGAGTAGGGCAGAGGCAGAGAGAAGAGAAAGATTAGAAGAGAGAAGAGTAGAAGAGAAAGAGTTAGAAGAAAGAAGATGCAGATGCGCGAAAAGGTAGGAAAGTCGCGAAACACTGTGTTTTTCCAATGATATGTGGCTCCGGAGGGTCGAAAAGTAGGCTCGCTAAAGCGGCGGGTGCGGAGCCAGCTGGCCAGATGAGAGATGAAAAATTGCACGCCGTTGTGGCGCGAAGCACATTTCCACGTGAAAAGGTGCAAAACACCTGGGTCTCGGAGCACTTTTGGAAGTTGAGATGTCGAAAAAGTGCACGCCGTTGTGGCGCGAAGCACATTTCGAAGTCAAAATGTACAAAACACCTCAGCCTCGGACCGCTTTTGGAAGTTGCGATGTCGAAAAAGTGCACGCCGCACGCCGTGGTGGCGCGAAGCACATTTCGAAGTCCAAATGTACAAAGCACACCATGTACGGACCATTTTTGGACGTTCAGATGTCGTTTCGCGTGGCAGGCGCAAGGGATTGTGGACCTTGTCAAAAGTGAGCAAAACGTGAGGGTTTTGTGCGTTTTCAACTACAACCACCACTACACTCACTACACTCCAATACATTACACTACGCTACAACTACAACTACAACTACACCTTCACTACATTCTACTACACTACACTCCACTACACTACACTGCACTACAATTCCGTGGCAGGCGTGGCATTTTGTGAGATGTGATGAAAATTGACGGAGGCCTCGCACGAAACATCCTTTTTGAAGTAGCAAATTTAGAGGTTCCTAAGAAAACTCGTGGGAAAACGTTGATTTTGAAGCTACAAAGTGTCAAAATTAGCGGAAGTCTCGCACGAAATGCTCGTTTTGATGCTCCCACGTGTCTCGTCTCGAGTCTCTGGTTTTCCTGTGGCCTCGCCACGTCATATATGGGGGAAGCTGCAAAACCTCTCCTTTTCGAAGGTTTCCATGCAAGTTGTCATGTCGTTTTGAGTGGCAGGCACGGCACTTTGTGACATTCCAACCTGTTTGATAACGTGTCGAAAGTCGTTTTGTGTGGCAGGCACAATACTTTTGCGTCGTTTTCACAGGATGAGTTGCAGTTTTCATGGCACGAGCTACATTTCGAAGATCTCTGACATCATTTTGCGTGGCAATCGAAGCACTTCACACGTGTCGCATTGCCTGCTCTACACTCCACACTCTACACTCCACACTTTACACTCCACACTCCTTCCACACTCTACACTTGACACTCTACACTTTACACTCCACATTTTACACTTTAGACTTCACACTTTACACTCCACGCTCCACACTGTACACTCCACACTCCACACTTTAAACTTTACACTCCTCACTCCCCACTTTACACTCCACACTCTACATTCCACACTTTACACTCCACACTTTACATTCCACACTTCACACTCTACACTCTACACTTTACACTCTACACTTTGCACTCTACACTCCCCACTCTACACTCCACACTCTACACTCCACACTTTACACTGTACACTCCACACTCTACACTCCACACTCTACACTCCACACTCTACACACCACACTCCACACTCTACACTTTACACTCCACACTTTACACTCCACACTTTACACTCCACACTTTACACACCACACTTTACACTGTACACTCCACACCCCACACTCTACACTCCTCACTCCACACTCCACACTTTACACCCCCCACTCCACCACACTCTACACTTTACACATTCCACACTCCTCACTTTACACTTTACACTCCACACTCCTTACTTTACACACTTGACACTCTACACTTTACACTCCACACTTTACACTCCACACTTTACACTCCACACTTTACACTCCACACTTTCCATTCCACACTTTACACTCTACACTTCACACTCTACACTTTACACTCTACACTCCCCACTCCACGCTCTACACTTTACACTCCACACTTTACACTCCACACTTTACACTGTACGCTCCACACTCCACACTTCACACTCCACACTTTACACTCCACACTCCACACTTTACACTCCACACTATACACTTCACACTCTACACTTTACACTCTACGCTCCCCACTCCACGCTCTACACTTTACACTCTACACTTTACACTCCACACTCTACACTCCACACTTTACACTGTACACTCCACGCTTTACACTTTACACTCCTCACTCCACACTTTACACTCCACACTTTACACTGTCATTCCACACTTTACATCCCACACTTCACACTCTGCGCTCTGCGCTTTACACTCTACACTTTACACTCCACACTCTACACTCCACACTCCACACTCTACACTTGACACTCTGCACTCTACACTTTACATTCCACACTTTACACTCTACACGTCACACTCTACACATTACACTCTACACTCCCCACTACACACTCTACACTTCACACTCCACACTTTACACTTTACACTCCACACTCCACACTTTACACTCCACACTCCTCACTCCACACTTCACACTCTACACTTTACATTCTACACTTTACACTCTACACTCTACACTCCACACTCTACACTGTACACTCCACACTTTACACTCCTCACTCTACACTCCACACTCTACACTGTACACTCCACACTTTACACTTTACACTCCTCACTTTACACTCCACACTTTACACTGTCATTCCACACTTTACATCCCACACTTCACACTCTGCGCTCTGCGCTTTACACTCTACACTTTACACTCTACACTTTACACTCCACTCTCTACACTCCACACTCTACACTCCACACTCCACACTCTACACTCCACACTCCACCACACTCTGCACTCTACACTTTACACAGTCCACACTCCTCACTCCACACTCCTTACGTTTACACTCCACACTCCTTACTTTACACTCCACACTCTACACTTGACACTCTACACTTGACACTCTACACTTTACACTCCACATTCCACACTCTACACTTTACACTCGACACTCAACACTTTACACTCCACCCTCTTCCGCATTCCACAGTCTACAATGCACTGGTATGATAGCAGGGGAAAAATGTAGACTGTTCAAATAACTTGTTTCACAATAGTGTTCTACGTCACTGCATTCGGGTTCGTGGGCTGCATCTTGTTTTTTGACTCTGGGGTCGCTTCAAATAATGATTTCTTGTGCGCTAGTAAAGTTATCATTGCGAGGTACAAGAAACACGTTGTTTTTTTCCTGCTCTGAGTGCCAAAAATGATATTGAATTTCAGCAGGCTTCCAACAAACAGCTACAAAGTCTTGGGGTGCACTTTCAGGATTTGGTTCCAGTCCGTGTTAGCCAAGGGTGGGATTGGCTGCTTCCGGAGTTAACGCTGGAGGAATGGAAGTTTGCACAGTTGTCGGTGTTTGTGCAGCTTACCAGCATGTGGCCCATGTCTAGGACGCGGGGAGGTGGCAACCTTACTATTTTGCCTAGGTGCTTTCGCTGCCATGAAGATTCCTGCGCTACACTCGTTATACAGCTGTGCTGGAACCCTTGACGATTTCTTGGAGCACAATTTACATATCCAGAAACTTCCCTGTGGAGTGTTTTTTAGTGTTTTTGTAATGTTTTGTAGCATCCCTCTTTGATTCTGCCATTTCTGCGACGGTTGATGTTGCAAGGGTTAAGTTCGCAGGGCAAATTTTAATGCGGATCTTAGCGGAAGCGGCTCCGTGAAAGGGTGCTAAGCTGCTAGACCATGTGTTGGAATTGTGAGCAAGGCTGTTGGGTCTGGTGAGAGGGGATTATCTCTTTGGTTGCTCCGTGGTGATGTATTTCACCCAAGTATAGCGTGCGACATAACGACCTGATCGGCACTGCCCCACAGGTACCACATGTCCCACTTGCCTCTCACACGATTGAAATTCATACTCAAGTGAGCGGAAGTGCGACTTAAGCTCATTAAGCTCATCAAGAAACAGAAAAGCAAAAGCAGAAACAGCACACGCGCAACCCAAGCAAAAAGAGCCAAAGCCAAGAAGAAGGCCGCAAATCCAAGTGGCACAGTCTTCAGCAACCGAAAGAACAAGCGAAGCAGCCCCTCCGCTGCTTTCAACTCCGGGTCACGCATCGTGCATCGGGGCATGGCGTCTACATCACAACGATCCAGTTCCACAATGTTCCACAATGTTCCACAATGTTCCACAATGAACTTTGGCTGGAGCAGGAACAGAGCAGGAACAGCCTGGAACAGCCACAGAATGAACAGCACGTGGCACTGCGCGCCCACCTCAGCAGTGCGCGCCAGCACAGTACCATGAAACGACTGAGCGCCGACCACGCGCCGTACACTGCGAGGTACCATCGAGGTACCGCCAAATCCGCAAACAAAAAAAACTGAAAATCAAAAAAAATCGAAACAAAAAACATCCCTTCATCGATATTCATCGATACGATACGCGCTCAACACACAGAATGGGCACTTCCACGCCGCAACGGCATCGACGCTGCTTTGCTGTGATGTTGATAATGTTGGGAGTTAAGTTTTTTTTTTTAATAGTGGTACTTTGCGGCAATTTTGCGGTCTTGAAATGTTAGTGGCTTGTCGTCGAGCTGTTGTGTCCGCGCGTCGTCACTCAGAGTTTCCTTTGGTTTGCTTTGGCAAGACGCCCCGCGATGGCTTAAATTGGCCTAATGCATGAAGCAAAAAAACTCCTGGGAGCTCAAGCAACTCGACAGAGCGTCTCAGAGCACTCACTAGGCACACGGAGACACCTTTTTTTCCAACTGGACACATCGTCGCCATCTGTTTCTTGGCTCACGGAGACCGTGCTGCACGGAGAAGTCGCCGTGAATGGCCGTGGAAGCCGTCGCGGCCCAGCTCTAAGCTTTGACATCCGTGACCATGACTCCAAATACTCAAATCATACTAAAATCATACTCAAATCAGACACATCAATCACATCAATCACGTCAGCAAGATCAACATAGATCAACCACCACCAATATCTCCTCCGGCCCCAGCCCAGGAGCGCGCCAGAAAATTTCTTCGCGTCCATCTCTTTTGCTGTAGCTGCTACAGGCTCCAGGCAACCACAGTTATGGTTCTCTGTGCGCATCCTTTTGCCAGCCTCCCCGCAGCAACGGTGTTGGTCCGGCATCTTTTTCAAGCTGGCATTCTTGACATGCTAGACACGCAGGCATCCTTCAGTAGCACGCAGTTCCCCTGTGGCGAAGCCTTTTGTGTTTGGCAGGCTGTTTTCAAGTAGTTGATTGAAGGTTCAAAAAGCAAGGTTCCGCATGTCAATTTAGCAAGGGCCAGCAAGCAGCCCCGTGGCCCCGCCGTAGTCGACCTTTTCCGCGGTATTGAACCCCTGTGCGTTACAACGCGTTTTGCGCGTCATTCTTTTTCACTTTTTTTGACCTTGGAAGGGCTGGCTCGTACCCACATGGCCCAACATGGCCCAACATAGCCACAATACGGCTTAACATCCCAAGCTGGCTCCAAGCTCCAACATGCCTCAACCCAGCCCCAACCAGGCCCTGTAGATACTTGTAGGCCCTTTGGGCCATGGGGATGCAAAAACGAAGTTGGGTGAAAATGTTGGTTTTGGAAGCTATGTTTTTTGGACGTGGCTGAGTAGCTAAAGCACCGCACTTGGAATTTGTTTTGTTGGTTCCATCTAAAGAAACGAATGGTTGCAACATGCCCCAAACCGCAGATTTTTGATTTTTGTTAGCTAGTTGTTTGCGATATTTTGACAAACTCCCTAAAAATAAGCGTGGTCTTTGGTTTATGGCTGTACTTGTGCGTGTGTTGTTTGCTCCCATGGCCAAACGGCAAAACACCACCTGTATGTTGAGCTGGCGCCCAAAGCGCGAAAACAATGACATTTTCACAGTCTTCACACCTTGCCAAGATTGGAACGCAGAAACGCGCAAAAAACTGCTTGTACAGACGCCCAAACCTTACAGCATCGGTGTGCGAAGCTCCACGAATATGCGAATAAATCTGCATATTAAATCTAAATCTACTTAATGTAAATCAGTATATCCATATAAAATTGAAATACAAAAGAAATGTGAATCCCACCTAATCTTCCGTATTTAAACATGTTGCAGCCTCAATGCGTCCTTTCTATCTGTGGAACTTTCTTGACACATTACTTCTTCAACATTGTCTTCAAAACTTCTTTGCGTTCAACGCTGGGCTTCACATCACAACTTCTGTCTACCTTTGAACTCTGCTCTACATAAACATAAATTACGCCAACATAAACCTTAGATAGCCTATTAGATAGCCTATTAGATAGCCTATTAGATAGCCTATTAGATAGCCTATTAGATAGCTAAAGATGTTTTTCGGTGGCAACCAAGCGCTCGCCTTCTTACGGCGTAAAGGTAATTTCCATCAGGGCCCAACGCCGCTGCCATAGACATCTCGCAGCCACCCAGGGCAGCGACAGCTTCATTGCCGCAATCCGACAGCAGAATTTGTAGGATAATCTTAAGATAATCTTAAGATAATCTTAAGATAATCAAGTTATATCAAGTTCTTAAGATGCAAACGACCCCTTGACAGTAGTACATAGTAGTACTATGCACCCCCACCCTTCTAGCGGCACCAGCAAGCCAGCTCCAAAGGCAAGACAGCACTCTGACAGCAGCAGTCTGAAGAAGCAGCATTGGTGACACCCTGCAATGGCACCTCGCAGCGGCAATGGCAGTTCAGTCCACAGCGTGCGCGCGCCACTCAAACAGCAGCACCCTGAGCAGCACCCTGCAGCGGCACCAACATGCCCGCTCCAAAACGCACAGATCCAACTCATCCTATACTTGAAGCAAGAACCCCAATAGCTTCGCTATCCGGGAAAATGGGCTAAATAGACTAAAAGATCTAAATAGACTCAAAAAAGTGGTTTGGTATACTGCATTTGTACCTTTGCGACTTCATTTTGCTCTTACTTTGTCTTTGGTTTGGCACTGAGGCGCTAAATTCCTCTGTAGCCTGGCAGCTTTTGAGAGAATCCATTTCAGCTCTCTCAGTGGCAGAACGCCTGGGGAGCGCAGCCGCACAGCCGCGCTGCCAGATGAAAATCTGCTCAAGTTTGCTCATGGCCCCGTCGCAAACTGGCAAACAAAACATATCATTCTCACATGCTTACAATATCTTACAACATCTTACAACATCTTACAACATCTTCCAACATCTTACAATATCTTACAATGGAAACAGCGAGACCCCAGATTTGAATTAGAATTAGAATTGTCTCAACTGAGTGCACGGCTATCGTGCAGGGATGAGGCGCCTTGGTAGCTGTTGGGCAGGAACGCAACGCACAGAAGCTCATCTGGTTTGACGACGACCGAGACAACCTTCCTGTATTTGGGCATGCAAATGTCGGCATCATTGACGTTGGATTCAATATAATGCATCCGAAACAGCAACACATGGTCGAACAAGACAGAATTGAAACAGGTCGTCCCTACATTGATGCATGCTTAAGCGGGAAAGGCTTCCATGGCGAATCATGTTCCTAGAAGATGGGGTTCTGCAACAAGTGGGGGGCTCAGAATGGCAGAATGGTAAATAACTCAAGAGAATGAACACCTTTACAAACGGAAAGAAGCAGAAACTAGTCAGAGGTAGACGGCGGCAGCTTCATGAAATTGTCACTGAGAACTGACAACTTTCTTTGACTCGCAATAGACCAGCGGGCCACTAATTCCGGAAACGAAACTATGGGAAACTGCAAGGCCTGCAAGGCAAAAGATGCAAAAGATGCAAAAGAATACTTTGTCACTCTGTCGTGGTTAAGTTTCTGGCTTCACGCCCATCAGCCAGCTCTTGTTTGCATCCCAGTCGACGCTGAAGAGCCTTGTCATACACGCGTCAAAAAAGAACATGGTCACATCATGGTCACAAGACCTTGTCGCATGATGTTTATTGGAGTGCTGCACCTTCGGTGTCCAAGAGATATGTCAGAAGCGGCCCCAAAAGGTCAGAAGATGTCAAAAGTGAGTTTCAATGCCTTGCTTGGACACAAAGAATCACCAAGAGCGGAGCAATCCACAACAACTAAAAGAAACGGGGAATTGAAGTCGAATTGTGAAAAAAAGCTATTTGACGTCCCTGTTTCTCTGATCCTGAAGAACCTCGAATCTTTCTGCGACTATGATTATCTGTTTGAGGAACAGACTCCTGTTGCACTTTGCTCACTGTAGCAAAGTCCTGCGCTTCCATTGCCTTTGCTAATTGGAGAACCTGCCAGCATCTGCCAACATCTGCCAACACAGGTTCACAATTTGCACAGAAATAGGGCATCAAGTCCTCCATGATATTTTTGGCATTCAAAAGCGTCCCAGCATGGGTGTAGCGGATAGGTGCTACAATAATCTACAATAGTTGTCCCAAATTGTGTCCCAAATTGAAAGCTTCGGAGCAAAAAGCTGCACCTTTTGAGAGCAAGCGGTCTTCAATTGGCCTTCCCTGCGACAGGGCCAGGCCAGCGGAGAAAACTGATACAACTGATGCTGGTACAGAAACAATACAGAAACAATTGGAACAATGGCTGAAACTTGGGAAATGTCGGAGGATGTCGGAGGATGTCGGAGGTACACTGAGGTTCAAACTGAAGCTTCATGTAGAGTTCATCGAGTCTTTTGGAGATGTCCTCTCTCTTCTTGGCATTTCCATCCTGGCACGGGGGAGTTTGGGGAGTTGGGGAGGGCATGGCTGCGGCATGGCTTGTTCCGAACCAATCTTTGGCACGGGCACTCCCACGAGAGAAAATGTCCTTTGCACTTTTGTTCTTCCTTTCACATTTCTTTCACATTTCTTTCACATTTTTTTCACATTTCTTTCACATTACAAGCAAAACAACCAGTGAATCAGGCTTTGCACGACCTGTGACGCGTCCAGAAGCATCGTGAAGACGTTTCTGACCTTGAACAGCTCTGGCCCAAGCCATATCAAGTCATCCCATGTGTCTCATGATGCCTTGTAATGCCTTGTGATGGAACTACCACTGAGTGCTTCAACGTTTCAAACGATAGATCCAATTGCAGCAATGCGCGAACATGGAAAAATGCCAAGCAAAGTGAAAGAACTATTTTATTTTTGTATCTTGAGAAGGTGAAGAAATCATCTTATGTGGATCTAGCAGCTGGCAACCTGTCTGAAAGGGTGCAAATGGCTATGGTTCGCAAGGCGCAAGCAGCTAAGCACCTCATGACTGCCAGCAGCTATGCCAAAACCCGCAGAGCGAAGGTTTTCGTTTTTTTTCAAATGCGACACATTTTGAGTCAAGAGAGCTGCCCGAGGCGGATTTGAAGCCCGCAGGGCCGCTCCATTACGAAGGCACGCGCACGGCGCTTGATATGGTTTGATATAGACTGATTCTGTTTGTTCTCGTGTTTTCTCTGTTGTCAATTTCATCCTGGCAGCAATCCCCTTCCTAACTTGCTCAAAATTCCAGTTTGCCTCCGATTTTTTCCTTCTCATTTCTCATTCGTCATGGTCAGCTGCGTCAGGTGCAACTTGAAATCCGTTTCTTGGCTGTGTGACAGCGATTTTCACATGTTGCCAACTTGGTGCGGCTGGAAAGTTGACAAGTTTAATGCCTTTGCAACCGTTTTTCCACTCCTTTCGCCCCCAGAAGGAACTATGAATTCAGAGCCATCCTGCACGAGCCCCACGAGGCAGTTTCAAACCTTCATTTTTTGCAAGTGAGAATTTGCAAGAGTGTTGTCATTAGTGCCAAGTATCTTGGAGGCAACAACAACAACAGCAACAGCAACAGCAACACTGAGAGCAATGGCAGTGGCAATAGAAAGAGCGAAAGCGACAAAGGAACAACAGGTTGGATTTCATGGCAAGGCAACATGTCGCGACAGAGCCCCTCTTGGCCGCAAACGTGCGTCACATCATGTGGTGCCATCGGCTCCCCAATGGTGCTGCTAGCGCTCTTTTCCTGCCAGTTGCCGTCCACCACTCAGGAGGATAATGGAAAATGAACGCGCGTCTAATGCGCCCTCGTCTTTCAATAGACACTGCAAAATTCTTTCCTTCAATAGATATTCGGGCAGTAGAATGGGCAACGCACGCAAATGAATCATATAATTATATAAATTATATATATATACACACACACACACCGTTAAATATGTTTTACACGTGCATGTTTGGTAAGAAAACAAACTCTAAGTCATAAATTCCAATGTTGCAGTCTGAAGCCTTTCTGCGTAGGTTTGGATTGCTGTGGAAACCAAAATGGCGCAGGCGATTTGAAAAAATATGTTTCCCTCTGCCCTTTGCCTGAATGGCCATGTTAGCGGCAGCAACAGATTGGTTGGTTGAGCGCTGTTGCCTGTGGCGCATCGATGGAAAACAAGCAATGACCAGACAAAAACCACCGACGCAAGAAATTTCACGAGCACGGCGACTGGCAGTCAGCACACCATGCTGTACCATGGGCTATGCAATGTTGAAGAAAGTGTTGGTTCATCCTTCCTCCTGAAACAGTCTTAAACAATCTTACACAATCTTAAACAGTTTCAAACAATTTGAATCAATCTAAAGCAGTGTGAGAAGTCTCAAACAGTCTGGAGCAGTCTTAAACAGCCTGGAACAATCCTAAACAGTCTTAAACAATCTTAAACAGTCTTAAACTTCTGAAACGATCTCGAACAGTCTTAAACAATCTAAAACAGCCTTCAACAGTGTTGAGCAGGCTGAACCAATCTCAAACATTCCTTCACAATCCGCAACAGTTATAAGCAGTCTGGAACAGTCTTGAACAGTCTGAAGCAGTCATACACAGTCTTAAACAATCCTCAACAGTCCTAAACAGTCTTAAGGCAGTCTCAAGCAGTCTTAAACAGTCCTAAACAATCTTAAGCAGTTTAAAACAGTTTTACACAATCGTTAACAGTCTTAAACAGTCCTAAACAGTCTTAAGCAGTCTTAAGCCGTCCGTCTTCAACAGTCTGAAACAGTCTTACACAGTCTCAAACAATCCTAAACAGTCTGAAACAATCTTAAACAGTTTCAAACACTCTTGAAGAGTTTTAAGCCTGGAACAGTCCCGGACAGTCCTAAACAGTCCTGAACAGTCCTAAACAGCCTCAATTACACAATCTTACACAGTTTGAAACAAGTTTAATCAATCTAAAGCAGTGTGAAACAGATTTAAACAGTCTGACGCAGTGTTAAACAGTCTGAAACAATCCTAAACAGTGTTAAAAATCTTACACAGTCTTAAACTTCTGAAACAATCTCGAACAGTCTTAAACAATCTAAAACAGCCTTCAACAGTGTTGAGCAGGCTGAACCAATCTCAAACATTCCTTCACAATCCGCAACAGTTATAAGCAGTCTGGAACAGTCTTGAACAGTCTGAAGCAGTCATACACAGTCTTAAACAATCCTCAACAGTCCTAAACAGTCTTAAGGCAGTCTCAAGCAGTCTTAAACAGTCCTAAACAATCTTAAGCAGTTTAAAACAGTTTTACACAATCGTTAACAGTCTTAAACAGTCCTAAACAGTCTTAAGCAGTCTTAAGCCGTCCGTCTTCAACAGTCTGAAACAGTCTTACACAGTCTCAAACAATCCTAAACAGTCTGAAACAATCTTAAACAGTTTCAAACACTCTTGAAGAGTTTTAAGCCTGGAACAGTCCTGGACAGTCCTAAACAGTCCTGAACAGTCCTAAACAGCCTCAATTACACAATCTTACACAGTTTGAAACAAGTTTAATCAATCTAAAGCAGTGTGAAACAGATTTAAACAGTCTGACGCAGTGTTAAACAGTCTGAAACAATCCTAAACAGTGTTAAAAATCTTACACAGTCTTAAACTTCTTAAACATTTTTAAAAAGTCTTAAACAAACCTAAAGAGTCTTAAACAGTCTGAAACAATCTGAAGCAGCCTTAAAAAGTCTTAAACAATCTCGAACAGGCTTAAGGAGTCTTAAACAGTCCTAAACAGTCTGAAACAATCCTGAACAGTCCTAAACACTCTGAAACAATCTCGAAAAATCATAAACAATCTTAAGCAGTCTTAAGCAGCCTTAAACAGTCTTAAACAGTCTCAAACAGTCTTAAGCAGTCTTCAACAGTCTTAAGCAATCTTAAACAATCTAAAACAATCCTGAACAATCCTAAACAGTCCTTAACAGCTCTGAACAGTCCTAAACAGTCCTAATCAGTCTGAAACAGTCTTAAACAGTCTCGAAACAACTTGACGCAGTCTGAAACAATCTTAAACCGTCTTAAACCGTCTGAAACAATCACAAAAAATCTTTATCAATCCTAATCAGTGTTAAACAGTCTGAAACTATCTGAAACAGTCCGTCTTAAGCCATCCTAGTCAGTCTTAAACAGTCTGAAACAGTCTTAAACAATTGTAATCAGTCTTAAACAACCTTAAACAGTCTTAAACAGTCTGAAACAGTCCTACACAGTCTTAAACAATCGTAATCAATCTAAAACAGTCTGAAACAATCTTGAACAATCTTCAACAGTCTTAAACAGTTTGAAACAGCCCTAAACAGTCAAAGACAATCACTTTCAGTCTTAAACAATCTTAAATAATCTTTAACAGACCTAAACAGTCTTCAACAATCGTAATCAGTCTTAATCAGTCGTAAACTGTTTGAAACAGTCCCAAACAGTCTGAAACAATCGTAATCAGTTTTCAAGAAACTTAAACAGTCTTAAACTGTCTGAAACAGTCCTAACCAGTCTTCAACAGTCGTAATCAGCCTTAAACAGTCTGAAAATCTTGAATAATCTAAAACAGTCTTAAACTGTCTGAAACAGTCCTAATCAGTCTTAAACAGTCTTAAACAATCTTAAACTGTCGGAAACAGTCCTACACAGTCTTAAACAATCATAATCAATTTTAAACAATCTTAAACACTCTGTAACAGTCCTAAACAGCCTTAAACAACTTGAAACATTCCAAAACAGTCTTACACAATCGTTAAGAGTCTAAAAGAGTCTGAAACAATCTTAAGCAGTCTAAAACAGTCTGAAACAGTCTTACACAGGTCTAAACAATCTGAAACAGTCTTAAAAATTCTTAAGCAGTCTTAAACAGTCCTGGAAACTCTTAAACAATCTTCAACAAGCCTAAACAGTCCGAAACAGTCTTAAGCAGTCTTAAACTTAAACAATCTTAAACAGTCTAAAACTATTTTAACAGACAGTCTTAAGCAGTCTCAAAAGTCTTAAACAGTCTGAAACAGCCTTACAGAGTCGTAAACAGTCCTAAACAATCTGACACAGTCTGAAACAGTCTCAAACCATCAAACAGTCTTGAACAGTCTGAAACAGCGTGAAACAACCCGAAACAGTCTCAAACAATCGTAAACAATCTGAAACAGTCTGAAACAATCTTGAACAATCCTCAACAACCCTAAACAGTGTAAAACAATCATCAAACATCTTAAACGGTCTGAAACAGTCTTCAACAGTTCTAAACAGTCTAACGAATTTTAAGCAGTCTTAAGCACTTTTAAGCAAACGTATGTTTAAATTTATTTAAAACTGTCTAGGCTTGTTTAAGGCCCTCTAAAATCGGTTACACTTGCTAAAAATTGTTTAACACTGCCTAAAACTCTTCGAGACTATTCAAAATTGTTTAAGACTGTTTCAGATTGTTTACGATTGTTTGAGACTGTTTGGGGTTGTTTCACGCTGTTTCAGACTGTTTAATTGTTTCTGTTTCAGACTGTATCAGATTGTTTAGGACTGTTTACGACTCTGTAAGACTGTTTCAGACTGTTTAAGACTTTTGAGACTGCTTAAGACTGTTTAGGTCTGTTAAGGCTGCTTAAGACTGTTTCAGATTGTTGAAAACTGTTTAAAATAGCCTTTTGAGAGCCCACAAGACCCGTTGACGTATGTTCCACAAGCACGCGAAGAAGAAAGTCCAAGCTTTTGGGCCTGGCCGGAGTTGATGCAGCTGCTCCGCTATCCTTTGACCAGGGATGCTTTGGGCACCCCCGACGGAAACCAACCACGTGCCTCACCAACATGGAGGACATGAGAGACTTGGAAGATCAATGCAGCACCAAGCATCGAGGCCCTGCCAAAGGACATCAAGGACCGTTGCCATTTGTCGTCCACTTGGGCGATGTGGGCGCCGGGGTTGAGGGCTGCCATCCAAGAAGCGCTTCACCGACACCTCAAACGGGAAGGTGATGAAACTGTGGGTGAGGAGCCGCATTTGGCCAAGATGACGTCGGAGAAAGCCTGGGAGGCTCATATTCGTCAAGGTCATCGACCATATAGGAGGGACTGATAGGACTTGTGTTTTGGAAATGGGTGCGAGGTCTCCGCATCGGAGGAGCGCTGAGCGTGGACATTGTGGGACCCTTTCCCAAGGTCAGAGATTTGTCCTCTGGGAAGGATGTGGTGAAGTATGTCATGGTGGCCCCGGCTTTAGTCCCGGATTACATCACGAAGACTGTGGGAGAAGATGAAGATCGACCTAAAGAACAACAAGACCAAGCTCAGTCGAAGGACATCGTGATGCCAGGTGAAGAATTGTCAGAAAAGGGGAAACCAAAAATTCTGGAACCCTCGTGGGGGATGGTCTCGAAGAAGGGGATTGCCCGCTTGGTGGAGAAGATCATCAACTTCCAGAGTCGGGGAGAAGGACAACCGTGAAAAAGAAGAAAAGGAGATCCCGACCCGATGACGGAAGAAGTCAAAAGGTTGGTGGAGAAATGTAAGCAGCTGTTCAATGTACGGCATGTGACACTGGTGGAACTCCTGGGGTCAAGATATGTGAGTGAAATCCTAGTCGCCCTAGGGAAATGCATCGCGAAGTTCAACACGATGGGCATCAAGATCAACCGTCTGCATAGCGATCGAGCAAAAGAGCTGCTGTCAAAGAAAGTTGAAAAATGGTGCTCAGAGCGCCTAGACAGAGCATGACAAAGGGAGATGACCCCCTCAAACTGCCATGTGGAATCAGAGGTCAATCGGTTGAAAAGGCGAACCCGTCTGTATCTTCGCGTGGCAGGAAGCGAGGTGACCGACTGGCCTCAAGCCATGAGGTATTGTGCTGAAGAAAAAATGAGGCAGTTGGAGAAACTGGGCGTCCCCGTGCTGTCAATGCTGCCCTTCAAGGCCAGCGTTCTGGCTCGGTCAAAAAGATGGTTTAAAAAGGGGGCGATTCCGTCTCCATACGCAGAAGGACGCATACTGTGTCCGAGTCCACCGATGTTCTCGGGCTGGGTAGTCCAGCAGAAAGATGGAAAAGTGGTTCATGCTCGAGAAGTGGTAGTCCCTAGCGGGTCCGCATCAGGTTGGAAATAGAAGACAACCCTGAAAGGCCGCATAGACGGCTTTACTCCAAGACGCCGCCAGAAGGTGTCATGAGATTGCCGCCAACCATTGGGGACGCGCCGCTATAGCACCTCCTGACGAACCACCACCCGAAGATTCGGAACCATATGAACCGAGTGAAATGCTTGAAGCAGGCGAAATGCCTGATGAATTAGACTTGCTTTTTGGAGAAATTGATCGAGAAGATCCGGAAGCTCCTGTGGAAGAGATTGATGACATTATGCCGGAAATCTCAAAAATGAAGATGGGGCCTGCTGAAGAGTCAGCAGGAGGGAGCCCGGTAACCATTTAAAAAGGTGTGAAAAATCAAAGCTTCAAAAGTTTCTGCACCAGATGGTCCAGACCCGGGGGAGAAACATTTGGAAGGAACAAGAAGTCCGACCTCGGGAGAGTTCATCGTCAGAAACGTCAGATTGACACACCTGCTGAAGGTCAAGGAAGATCAACACTTTGGAGTTGTGGAAGCCATCAAAGAGGAACTGTTTAATGTTCTGGTGGATCCCGCACATGGGTTCGTGCAGGGACAAGCTCTACAACTTCTGCAAGAAAATCGAGAACGTTTGGAAGACGAACCGAAGGTTTGGAAGACGAACTTGAAGCCATAACAACTGCAAAAGTTGAGGAGGAAAGGCGAGTGTGCCAGCTTCGGGTTTGTTCGGCACTAGCTGATGGTAGCGGTGGAGAAGAACAACTTCAAACCGTCACAGTCCCTCTCCACAAGGGTGAGGATGGAAAAGGAGAAGTGGTACGACTCGATGCTCGCCGAGTACAAGTCCTTGACTACAGAAACAAAGGCTATCAGGCCAGTCAAAAGATCCGAGATCGACCCTGAAGCCGAATTAGTGCCGGGGAAATTGGTCCGTGTGATCAAGGCTGGGGGGAGATGCAAATGTTGCGCTGTGATCTGCAGCAACCTAGCATCACTAGAAGCGGATCCCATGCCATCCTCTCTGTTGTATGCGAGCGGGGCGGACGGGGTTCTGATAAGGTGTGCTTTGCGAAAAGCGGCTCATCACCAGTGGGATGTATCCACGACGGACATCAAGACAGCCTTTCTACTAGCCCCTCGGCCGGTGGAAAAAGGTGCAAACGAGAGTACAAGCTAGAACAAACACCGGAGGGAAATTTGTGGAGAATCCTGTGTAAAGGTGGTGACGCTCCAGGAGAAGAAGTACGTCCTGACGGATATCGGCAAGTGGGTATGGTGGTGGTCTATGTGGACTATCTTACGGTTCTTGCTGAACCCCACGCCAAGCATAGCTTCATGAGGAGGCTGAAGGAAAAATGGACTTGCTAAACTCTGGAAGAAGTTGGTCACGAAGCTTGGGTCCGATTCTGTGGGTTCGAGCTCCAATGGAGCGGCCAAGGGGATCATAAGAAGTTGAAGGTGGGACAACAGTCCTACACTAGGGATTTGTTGAATCGACATCAAGTAGAACAACAAGACCGGTTCCGATGACAAAGGCGGATTCTGAACTTCCAGAGGAAGAACAGCCAGCAATCGAAAACATACGACAAGCTCAAAGGGTGGTGGGTGAGTTGTTGTGGTTGTCCTTATAAGGACAAGACCGGATATCAGTTTCGCCGTCAGCCAATTGGGCAGATAGGTGAACAAGCGGCCCGAATGGGTGGTGAAAACCGCGCAACAAGTGTTTGGGTACTTCAAGGGAACCGACACTCACATCTCAGCTATGAAATTTTTTCCCGAGTGATGATCGTGGTCCCGGAGATGATCTACCATTTCACCGGGAGAGCAGCACCGGGAGATGCAGCAGGTTGAAATGTTCTCGGACATTTCATTTGCCCCTGCGGGCGAAAGGTCACTGCAGAGTATCCTAAGTTTTTATGGTGGAGGGTTAGTTCAATGGGAAGCCAGCCGTCAAGCGTTTGTGGTGTTTTGAGCACCGCAGAAGGACAACTGATGTCCTATTTGGAGTCCATGGTCATGGGAGACTCATTGGCGTCTCTCATAGAGGTCGTGGAAGGACGAAAATCGAGCAGAAGATCACCTACGGAGACAACACAGCTGCAATAGCTATCTTGGAGAATCCAGATGGTCCGTGGAGGGCTCGGCACCTACGGTTGCGAGCAACAGCCCTAAGGGAATGGTTAAAGGATGGTAGTTGGATCATCCGTCACCTTCCTGGGGTAAAACTTGCAGCCGATTTTCTGACGAAGATCATCACCGTGAAGCCAAGCTGGGAAAGGTTTTGGAGGTTCTTCAGTCACCAAGGTTCCGGGGTTCAAGTGAGGAGCCAATAATAGGGTCTGGACGTCGTGAAGAACAACATCCGGTGGAAGGACATCATCTAGAAGAACCTGACCAGGAGGCCAGGAGACTTCCTCCTGGGAAAACTGCAGAGACATTGCTTGTCGGTGTGTGTCTGTGGTGGAAAAGGTGGTTGGTTTGAGCGAGAAACATCCAGAATTGGCTGATTTCAGGCATGAAGCCCTGAGCACGGCCATTGGAAAGCTGGTGCAAATATTGGCAGATGCATATCGCATCATTGCGGATGTGGTGAAGGATCGGTTCCATTTGGAATCGGTTTCGCCGTTTTTGGAGAAGAGGAACGTCCCTGGACAAGAAGACCATCTTGAGGAAGAAAAACCGAGGGGTATCCTAAAAGGGGGTTAATGGGTCCACGGGGGGTAACTTAAAACCCAAAAGAGTTTATTTTTTGGGATGAAAATCAACCAATTTTGAGGGTTTTAAGGGTGCAAGAACGGTCATGCTCCGCAAGATCATGGTCCTGAGAAAGAAAGAAAGACAACTCCCTAAGATCATCAATGAAACTGAAAGTCACGGCGGACCTGGACAGGTCTAGAATGAAAGGACACCGTGCTGCAGAAGATCACACAAGGTCGGGTCTCCTGAATGATGGGGATTGCGGCGTGGTTTGGATAGTAAAGGAATGTTTTTGGGAACCAAACCCCAAAGAAATTTTGATGGAGAAGTTGGGGAAGAACCTGAGAAAGAAGCGCTTTCCTGGGAGAAGATCAACAGCTGCCGGTGGAAAAGGTCAACCGCGCAGGGATAAGATCTACAGGCCCAGGGAAAAGTACATAGAAGTGCTGCTCCCAAAGAACTTCATTGGTGATGCTTTGGCAGCGGCTGAGAGAAAAGAAAAACTAACCTTTTGCACCTGCCAAGACAGGTTTGTAAAGTGCAAGTCTTTGGATTTTTCCCGAAGCGGTACTCCACGCGAAAACAGGTTGAAGGGGGAACCAACACCAGCCTGGGACCATGGCGCACGAGGGTCTTCGTCCTTCTGGCAGGGGGAAGGACGAGTTCCCGGTGAAAACGTGGCTGCCCTTGAACTTGTTGCTTTTAGTGTTGGGGAACCTGAATTCCTGCAAGCAGGAAGGGGGAGTGCGGATGGGAAGCTAGCACAGAGTACCACTGCCCCCACTAAGGTCTTTCTTAAGTTTTCACAGTCGTTGAGACGTCCTCCGACTGCTGGCTGCAACTTTGGCTCAAGCCATTCAATTGGCTCAAGCGCCAATCAACCGACTGGCTCAAGCGTACCGAGCCCAACTTGGAGTGAAAAGGTGCTACTGCATCTGCCTCTTGGTGGGGTTCTCCGGGAAGGGACTTGGTAGTGTGAAACCCGTGGTCTTAAACTGGCCGAATCAGTTCAAATCAGTCTTAAACAAGTTTAACCAATCTTAAACTGTCTGAAACAGTCCTAAGCAGTCTGAAACAATCGTAGTCAGTCTTAAACAAGCCTAAACAGTCTTAAGCAGTCTGCAACGGTCCTAAACAGCCTTAAACAACCATTAACATAGACCCGGGCAAGCCGGCGGCGGAAGTTTCCCAAACATAAATGACCTATAGTTCAAAGACACCCTGTCCCGACCGTGTCCTTCCCTCGACACTCCACACCTCACCCTGCACACTGCACTCTTCGCACTCCAAACTTCAAACTTCACACTCCACACTTCACACTCCACACTTCTCACTTCTCACTGCTTCCTTCACACTCCAAACCTCACACTTCACACTTCACACTTCACACTGCACACTTCACACTTCACAGTCCGCACTTCACACTGCACACTTCACACTTCACAATCCACACTTCACACTTCACACTTCACAATCCACACTTCACACTTCACACTTCACAGTCCACACTTCACGCTTCGTACTTCACAGTCCACACTTCACACTTCACAGTCCCCACTTCTCACTTCGCATTTCACACTTCACACTCCACATTTCACACTTCTCACTTCTCACTGCTTCCTTCACACTCCAAACTTCTCACTTCACACTTCACACTTCTCACTTCGCACTTCACACTCCACACTTCTCACTTCTCACTGCTTCCTTCACACTCCTAACTTCACACTTCTCACTTCGCACTTCACACTCCACACTTCACACTCCACACTTCACAGTCCACACTTCACACTTCTCACTGCTTCCTTCCCACTCCAAACTTCACACTCCAAACTTCACACTTCTCACTCCACACTTCACTCACACTTCACACTTCACACTTCTCACTGCTTCCTTCACACTCCAACTTCACACTTCACACTTCACACTGCGCTCTTCGCACTCCACACTTAAACTTCACACTCCACACTTCACGCCCCACACGTCCAACTGCTCTAAACTTACGTGCAACAAAAAAAACTAGCGCCAAAATGGAGAAACTCATAGAGCTTTGGGTCTCATGTCTGAAAAAAAATGGTCCAGAATGTCATACATTCAACAAACCACAAAACTCCAACCCATGCTGCACAAGGCATTGAAAGATCTCAGTGAGACCTTGCATTGGCTCGCTCCCACGACAGCTTTGTTTTTTCACATGTATGCAATACGATCATGGTTGTTTGTGCGGTTCGTAACTACGCACACATAAACCAAAAGCAAGTGACAGAGGCATTCTGCGGTTCGCAAGGCTAACATGAAAGGCGAAGCTACTGAAGGACAGCAATTCAAACTCGGATGCGGTTCATAACAACGCACACCCAGCCCTCGGCAGTCAAGCGAGAGTTGATCCCTCTGCGGCAAGACCACGTACTGTTGCTGTGCAAGATGTTTAGCCATTCTGCGCACTGAGGCTGGTTTTGTGGCAACGCAAAGCGTACCAGAGACTTCGGCTTTCTCCAATGGCCCCAATCTGAACTTTTGGCGCTCTAGTCATTCACCACAGATGGCTGCACACTTGCCGCCGTGCTCGTGTGACTCTCCAGCGCCGCAAATAGGATTTACGAGATCCAGCTGCAAGAGACATTACGCATGCCTTCATGCAGCCACTCCAATAAGATTTTCGAGATCCAGCTGCAAGAGACATTACGCATGCAGCCAAAGCAAGAAGCAACCTTGACGCAGCCATTCCAATGCGATCTGCGGAGACTGAGTTGCAAAACACAATAGAACTACGCGCAATGGCGTCGGAAATTGTAGCTCCAAAACCGGATCTCGACGCCAGAGCGAAAAAAAGACGATTTTGAAGCACTTTTTAAAAGGATTTTTAGAAGGAAAATCACTAGCGCCAAAATGGAGAAAATCTGCTAACAAATCCATGTGGCAGCCTTCATGCAGCCACTCCAGTACGATTTACGAGATCCAGCTGGAAAAGACAATAGTATTACCAATGCAGCCACAGCACGAAGCAACCTTGACGCAGCCATTTACACTGCGGGAACGATCCTACAGTTGCAAAGCACAATGGAATTCCATCGGCAACTCCTCCACTTGCACCACTTGCAATCCCATTTACAGTGAGGGAACGATCCTAGAGTTGCAAATCACAATGGAATTCCATCAGCAACTCATCCACCAGCACCACTTGCAATCCCATCTACATTGCGGGAACGATCCTACAGTTGCAAATCACAATGGAATTCTGTCGACAACAAATGCACGAAACACAGGTGACACCCCATTTACAATGCGGAACCGATCCGAGACCGATCCGAGCATGATCCGAGGATGATCCGACCACACACGAGACCGTCTCGCACCCGTCGCACCGCAGAGGTAGATCATCGAGGTTCGGGGACGGACTTTGTATGGAAAAACATAGGGTTTCGTGCATCTGCTATCTCTCAAAAACGCATTTCGTGCGAGACTTCCTCCAAAACTCCATCGGCAACTCCTCCACTTGCACCACTTGCAATCCCATTTACATTGCGGGAACGATCCTACAGTTGCAAATAGTCTTGTCCAGTGGCAAGTGAGTCTTTTCCATTTGGGGAGTGGCTCTTTTGTCCCAGTGCTTGGCTCAAAGGAATCATCCTAATTTGAAGAAGTGTTACTGCAGCATCACTCAGTTCCAAGACCTTTAAGAATGATCAACTAATATTCAACACAATTTTTGCATAAGCTCCCAGCAAGTGTTGCCTTGCTCTATAGAGCAATGTCTTCATCTTCGACATCGGAGTCTGATTCTGAATCATCATCCGTTGGCACCAATGACAAGGACGGGAAAGCCAAAACAAATTACCACGCATAATCCATCTCTCGTGCCCCCCATCTAGGAATGGCCCATAATTAATGCCCCTGAAGGACTTCAACATCCCTGAGATGACCAAGCGCTACCTTGATGAGGTCGGACCTCTTTTCCTCCAGAAATCTGGATTCTTGGCAAGCTCCACGCAGTTTTCCGAATGACTGGGTGGTGGCAGGGACCAGCAGGGGCATTGCCTTCATGTTCGTCAACATGTGAATATCCCCCTCAACAAAACTTTGGTGAAGAAATGGTTCACCATTTCAAACCCAAGTTTCAAGAACATTTAATTCTGAGGATTGAAAAAATGGTTCGAATTTGGCAAAGACGGTGCCTTCTGCTTTGCGTCGGATTGCGCCTAGGCTTTTTAAAACTTAATCTGAAATGGGATTGGGAGAGAAGTTGGGGAACAGTGCGATCTATAGGCAGCTGTACGCATGCATGCTCCCAGGCAGTGGGGCGGACACTCCCTACATGGCCTTGCAGATGATCTTCGATGCTGCTGGTCAGAGTGATCGTCTTGTGCATCTGCTGCTTGGTGTGATGTTGGTACCAGACATGGGGTTTAGTTTGTTACTAGCTACAAGCTCAAAGGAGGCCAAATTAAGGTGTAAATTTCAGACCCCAAACCATTCTAGGCTTCATGTTGGAGGAAACGGGGTTGCCATGGCTTTCTTGGGGCATGAGGTTGGCTTCCGAGATTCATCCGAAGAAACGGCAGTTCCTGAAGGACAACTTCAATGTTCGGCAGTTTCTTGGTTTTTGAGGGCGTCCTAGGTACTGTTCGGTAACGTGTTTGGTCCAGCTGTGGGTTTGCTCCCATGAGTGCACATCGCACAGGCTGACCGATTCAGTGTTGAAACAAAACAACAAGGACCTGATCGAAAAGGCGGCTGTACTTTCCATGAAACTTGTTTGTGCAGAGCCCTGGCAATCTATCTATTGTAAGTTTCTCATGTTTCTGTGCCGCTAGGTCAGTGTTTACGCTTCGGGGTTCCCATGTACCCCATATTCCAGCCTTGGAACATTGGGCCGCCTACAAGACCCCAACGCGAAGCAGCTGCTAGCATGCGTACGCCGAATCAAGAGATGTCGGCCGAAGGCCCCTTAGTGTATGGAAATTTCAATTACGGTAACCTACACACCTGTTTTTTCTTGGTTGACCTGCCAGCCGTGTGCACAGATATGCGTACTTGAGAATGTCATGGGCTTCCTGGTTGTTGCCGAGAAGGTCGCTAAATTTATCGAAGCCAATGTGCCGGGGTTATTTGGCTGGGCAAACCGGTTTAGATTTTGTTTGTTTTTCAAAAAATGCACAACACCATGCCCCTAGATCTCCGTATCTACTTTTATACACATAGACATAGTCCCTATGTCCATCTATTCATCCATCCAACCATCCATCCATCCACTCATCTATCTATCTCTATCTATCGATCTATCTATCTATCTACCTACCTGTATTTATCCATCTATTTATGTATCTATCTTCCTGTCCTTCTTTCTTTCCACCTTTGTTTCCTTCTTCCTTTGTTTTTGTCTTTCGTTCTATTTTTTTATTTCTTTTCTTTCTTTCTTTTTCTTGCTTTTCTCACTGACTTGTTTTCTTGCTTTCTTTCGTTCTTTCCCTCGCTATTTCTTATCTCTTGCAATCTTTCTCTTTTCATACATTTTTTCTTGTTCCTTTCTTTCTTTCTTTTCTTTCTTTCTTTCCTTTCTTTCCTTTCTTCCTTTCTTCCTTTCTTCGCTTCTTTCTTCCTTTCTTTCTTTCTTTCTTCCTTCCTTTCTTTCTTTGTTCCTTTCTTCTTTCTTTCTTTCTTTCTTTCTTTAGTTATTCCTTTCTTTCTTTCTCTGTCTCTCTCTCTCTCTTACTTAGATTGTTCCTTTCTTTCTTTCTTCCTTTCTTCCTTCTTTCCTTCTGTCCTTCTTTCGTTCTCTCTCTCTCTCTCTTTCTGTCTATTTATCAATGTTTCCTTGTTCTATCTGTCCATCGATGTAGCCGTATATCTATCAATCTACCTGCCTGTATCTTCCCAAATCATTCTCTCTACCAACTTGCATATCTAAGCCCCTCTTGATCTATCTATGTATGTATCAAACAACTTACCCAACTAAGAAACCAAGCACAGAACTTAAAGAGTAAAATGTTACCCTCCATGTATTTGTGTATCGTGTATCTGTGTCTTGTTCATGTATACATTTTTACATGCTATATAGAACCGATATTTGTATATATACTTGTTTCAGGATCAAACAAACCAACCCATTTTTCACCAAATCAAAGATGTTCCCCTATGGTGTCACAAACCGCCAGCTTAGGTATGAGATGCTGTTTGTGACGATGAACCCGTGATCCTGTGGCAAAGATTGCGTTGAATGCTACAAGTCGGGGTGTAAGCAAGTGTTGTGAAGTAATCATGGTGTCAAACCCAATCCTAGGCGAAGGTATGGAGCACCTATCTCAAGGAAGAGGCTATACCTGGTCATGATTGAAAATTCTGTGATGCGGGAGGAGGTCAAGCAACAGGATTTCACTGACTACATCAAGAAGAAGTTAGATGAAATGAAGATCCCTACCAAAATATGTTGGTCTCTTACCTCAACTTCAGAACAACTACAGAAACACATGCCTTCAAGGATGGTTTGTTAAGTGTATGTTTCACTTTTCCCCTTGCCACCACCCGGCATCCGCCAAATTGAGAATCTGAGGAATGAGCTTCTCTTGCCGTCGGACCACCCAGCTGTTTCTCGAGATATGGAGAAACGACGTCAACAGCGCACGGCGGCAGCATCCCAGTTTCTTGGATAGGGCATCCACACATATACCACTGTATAAATGAACGGAATTCCCACTCTAGATTTTCACAGAGACACATTCTGAACCCAAGGAAAGTTCCCAAAGGGGCGAAATGGGTCAAGAGACACCGTGGGTGGGCAAAGAAGAAGCAGGTGAGAATGTATACTGGTGCTCAAGTTTTTTGATTCATGTGCAAAAACAAATTTAATTCTTAAGGATGATCGAAGTACCCTTTTACATCACGCGTGATTGCAGGTGTCGGTCAAAAAGGTGAACAGGGAGAAACTGTTCGCAAAGAAGTATCGAAAAGCTGCCACTCAAATCACAAGCCACCGTGAGATGGAGGTGGGGTAATACCAAAATGAGACACTCTGGGTTCTTTAACTACAAATATATTGTCCTAGGCCTGCGCCCCAGCAGGCATGCAACATCCTGGCTGGCTGCCATGAAAACTTGAGCGTCGTGAACACAAGCCAGAGTGTGGATCACATGCCTGTTTTGCATAGTGACTTGGATGACTTGATGTGCCTCACGCCGCTTGGACTAAAGTCTTGTGGGGGTGGGCTTCAGGTTGTATGACCCATTTCTGGGGATTGTATGGTAATCCACCTAATAAGCTAAGGCCATCAGGTAAGTTCCTGGTGACATCTCGTGGGCGGTATATGATTGGCCGGGAGATCATGATGCTCATGGGACACCCCATCCATCGTCTATCTCTTGGATCATGCTCTGAATCGGTTTCTCGTCTTTTGGTGATGCAATGATTTTTTTGGGAAACTGCAGCAAGCTGACCGAAGATGTTTACAAAACGAATTATTGTGGACAATTGGTCCCGCTTGATATCCACCATTGTATAAGGTCCTTCACAGCATGGGTGGCAATGCTATGGCCCTGCGTGCTGTCCTACCTTGTATGCTAGCAGCCATGTCAGCATGTGACCCCGAAA
Source organism: Cladocopium goreaui (assembly GCA_947184155.2). Lineage (NCBI taxonomy): Eukaryota > Dinophyceae > Suessiales > Symbiodiniaceae > Cladocopium > Cladocopium goreaui. The sequence continues at coordinate 87,344 of CAMXCT020001190.1, read as the reverse complement.
AGCTGTTAGTGCCGCATGGCGACTTACAAAATTAGAGAGATTTCCTCCGGAAATTCGATCAGACACTGATGCATCGATGCTGTAGCGGAAAACAGGGGATCAACTTATAAACAAGTTCAATGTGCATCTGATGGCTCTGGCACATATGCTTGTGCAGACTCGATTCTATCATCTCAACCCTTTCGCAGCTGGTTCATAAATATGTGCACATTTGATGAAAAATGACCAGATTCACAAAAGTTACCATTCTGTTCAGTCCAGTCCCAACACTTTGAGGGTTTTTATCAGTTTAAAAATGAAAACATTTATTTGATGCTCAATGTTATGATCGGATTTTTCTGGGAATAGAACCTGCGTACATGTCATGTCTTTGGCGCGGTGGGATGCTGAAGCCGATTCCGCTGCCAACGAGCTGAATCTGAAACGGTATGAAGATGATTCGGACACTAGTTCTATGTCAAGTGGATGCAGCTCTGACTCTGAGGGTTGCCAGCAACTTGGCAGCACATTGTCATGGGTGGTCCAACGCTCTCGGCCAGCACATTGGGTAGTCCAGTTGTTTGATGTTTAAAGTTTAACATCCTGTGGACAACATTGGTCGACACTGATCTTAGGATGTCAACTTCTGAGACTACTACCAGCATTTCAGACACTGACAGCGGGAGTGGGGGTGATGACGACCATGCCCCAGCTGTGATTGATTTGACTTATGAAAGGCTCCAGTCGTTGCATGCCCATGGAACAATTCCCAGGAAAGAGCTAGGTGATTATGCCAAACGAGGTGTTTCATCTTCCCGAATCAAGGCTGCAGTGAACAAACCATGTTGCACATGTATGTGCAAACTGCCTGTGATGATTCTCTACAAGCTGTGCATTGCGTTTTGGACTTTGACCAAAAGCTCTCAAGATGCTCTCTTATGGAGTATTCAGCATGAGTCGGGGAACCAGAAAAAAAAACGTTGGTACATGGCAGGACCGCTAACACATGGTCAAATTATTGTTCACCCTTTCACCCTATTCGAAACCATCCCTCACAAAGTCAAAAACTAACACATGGTCAAATTATTGTTCAAACTTTCACCCTATTCGAAACTATCCCTCACAAAGTCAAAAACATGTTCTGGTGCAGGATACCCAATGTGCAAGGATGCTTGGGCACATTGCCTTGGGGTGGGCAAGCACCGCCTTGGGCGGTGCCGAAACACCTTTCAAGGAAGAGATGGCAGATCTTTAACTGGACGTGGGGGACACTACTCTGATTTATGTTGATTCAACATTTAAATTTAAATGACACATTGTTGAATAAACAATAATTACTGCCGCCCCTTCCTTGCTCTCAGTGCCACCTTGCTTGTCGCTCAGGACCAGCGGCGCCTGCGTCGGTGAAGTCATCGAGCGTGAGCAATTTTCTGATCCATCTTTACTGGACTGCGGCAGAACCGATGTCTACAGGGTATCTTTGGAGAAAACTTAACATGGCTTGTAGTGAGTACATGCAGCCACTCATACATTCAAAGAATCAACCCATACAGTCAATGGGTTTGTTGGGAAAATAAAACAGCGGGCCAATCCCAAGGATAATATCCAAGTCCAGCATGAACAAAGATGATGGCCTACTCCGAGATGAGTTAATGCAGCGGTTAATAGACTGTCGGCTCATGAGTGCGTTCACAGAGATTGTCTTCAATCAAGACCCAAATCGCCTGGGGTTACGAGAATTACCACATGGATCTTGGAGTAATGTGTATGTGCTCTACCAGGCACACTGCCGTGCTCGGGGTGAGGTCCCGGCCTCCAAATCCACGTTTTTCTCCGTCTCTCAGCAATGGCGTTGTTGCCTTCGGTTTCACAAGAAGTCACAGCATTCAGTGTGTGTTACATGCAGTCGTTTGAAGATGCTTATCAGGCATTCACACGAAACTTGGGTGAAAACACTCGAAGTTTTAGATTTGGATATGGTGACCCAAACTCGCAAGAAAATGTCTTGTACACAAATCAGTGCTACCTAGTTCTTGGGGAAATAGCCCATCGCTGCATGCCAGAGCATGCCGCTACCTGAGGATGTGAAGAGATACTGTGAGCTCAGCCAGCAATTGTTGAATCACTACTTGAAAACTCTGCAGGACCGCCAAACTTACTGGACAGCACGTGAGCGTGCAAAGACGGTTGGGGATCTTCTTGTTTTGAACATCGATAGCTATGACAAAGCTAAAGTCACTCTCCCCCGATGGCCGTTTCAACGTTGCCCCAAGAGGGCTATTTATGATCAAGTTCGTCGTTGATTGTCTGCACCTGGTGTTGTTTTCTTTCTCTCTGTTTCGAAAAGACTTTGCCTTACCGTTTTTGCTTCCCAACCATTTCCCAAAACCACTAGCAAGTAAGGTACCTCTATGACTTTGACTGGGTGCATCGTTCACGGATACGGTGTTTTCCTTTACCTTGTTGATGAAGGTTTCCCCACTGGAGCAAGCTGGACGATAGAGGTTGCATCTTGATTGAAAACCAACTAAACCATTCTCAAAAAATAGTTTTGCCAGGGCTCCCCGGTCCCCTGCCTGCTCTGCAATCCAAGGCCATGCGTTCCATTGACAGAGCCTTTGTCATTGCGCAGAGCAAGGGCAGGCGCTTTCCAGCTGAGTTTCTGGTCAGCAAAAACATCAGTGGGTACAAACTGTCTGAATGCCTTGTCACTTATTATCCCAGCAATCTATAGATTGGAAATTTGATGAGGTGTTGGGTTCAGGGCGACAACGCCTGCAAGGAAGTTCGAAACTCCTTCACTGGCCGTTGGGCCTCATTATTGTGCCAGGGAGGATGGTTTACAGGTGTGGCCCACCACCATATGGTGGTGGGCCACACGCACGAAGACATAGGTGGGGCATCCAAACATAATAATTATACAAAACAATGATATAATGCATATATGTTTTTATGGTTTAAAACCGTACATTCCTACATGCCACTGTCTTGATATTTTGTAAGGCCTACTATTTTGTAAATTTACAAAAGCACATGCATACACACACACACATACACATACGTATGCTGACCCAGGAAACACATGTATACATACACAAACATCACCTGTCACATCAACATCCTGCCCCCTGAGATGGTATCTTCTCCATTGTGACATCATCTTTGAACTCACAGCATGATTTGCAGACACCTCGTGACGTTCAAAGGAGTGGGTTTTGGTTTTACTTGTCAAGCCCTCATCATCCCCCGCAGTTTGAAGTTTCTCCTTTGCAGGACTTTGATCCAGAAAATGCGTCCTCTGTTCGAAAAATCAGGGCTGCAGTTCGATTGCGAGCTTGTGGACACAGCAGCTTGGCTGAGCCCCAAGCCCTAGTGTATTGTCTCCCCCGTTCTGATAATGTTGTAACTCCAAGTGCTCTCTAAGTCCCGGGACTGGTGCCGGCTGATGCCGGCTGGAGCTACTTTGAAGAACTGCTACCGGGCTCGTAAGGGTGATGGCGATGGAGAAGAGACGTTCTGTGTCCCGCAGAGTTTTACTTTTATGGCCAGGGAAGGCCAGGCAGAACCAAAGGGAATGAAACAAGGGAATGTTCATTTTTTCAGTGAACATATACCTCTGATTGTTTGAACGCACTTGTCCCGGAGGCATGCCCGGTGCTGGGTACGGTTTGGATCTGGATGATCACCTGCCCCGTCGGTTGAGACTGGAACAAGGAGGTAACAGCAAAGACGTTTTTTGCATGGTCAAGGCCACGATGGCAGATGAGCGGCTGTCCCAGCCACCAATTCTGGTATACCCACAATGCTTTCTTCCTGCAACCCAAGGGTTCTTCAACAGGATCAACGACACCAACTTGCTCGTGACCGCTTCTTTAGATCAAGGCCGTTGTGAGGAACTGTCGGAGTTGGCCGAGAACATCCAGAAAGATTTCCCGCATATGCAGAGAGGTGTGGCATACCTGAGGTCTCTGATGGACGGGGATAGGCGCTGGCAACCGTTGCCTAGGCTGCAATTTATTGAAGCAGGTCCAGCTGCTTCTCTTGGCCTGGGCAACTTGCAAGTCGGACAGCCTCCACCTCCCCCGAAGCCTCACAGGCTTCAGGTAGTTTTCCATCATCAGCCGGCAAGATGATGATGTGTACTTTTGTTTGTCTGGGGTGTGGCACGAATGTGCCAATGGGACCACAAAAGATCTAACAGGATCTGATGGGTGCTCTAACCTTCAAGGGGTTGGCAGAAAAGAAGTTGCTCAAGTTTCCATGTGGTTTGGCGACTTGTCAAGTTTGAAACTCTTGTGGGATTCAAACGGGATTGCACCTCATCACATTGTGCATTTTGAAGGTCAATTTTTCCAAGATCCCAGGGTAGGAAAGCCGGTCGACCTCCCAAGTGCAATGGGGGAGTTGGCTGCTGATGCGGCTTCTGATGAAGTGCTTCAGAAGATCGCAGCGTTCTTCGAGTCAGTTTGGGGCTGATTTGATCGCAGGGATGGATGTCAGTGCGTAAAAGCAATTTAATTTTGATGTTTTTGGGGTGCTTTTCGCATCTTTGAGGTCATTCAGGATGGCAATTTTGGAGAGTGGGTCAACAAAACAGATCGAAAAGTGTTGGACGAGGCTCCGTCTGGGAGTACCCAAGTCAATGAACCATCTAGTCACCTAGTCACTCTTGAATGGCAAGTCGGTTTCTGAAAAGTTAGCAATGGGCAGGTTTTGCAGAAGCTGGTGCCCATCGACCGCACTGAAAACCGTCCAACCCTGACGATCATCCCGAACACGTCAATGAAGGAGTTCTGGCTCCCTTTGAGTGCATTTGATTTGACGGCCACGTCCAAGTCTGGATGTCGGGGTTTTGAAAAATGGTAGCCGCTGTTTTCGATTTGTTTTGCAAGCATTGTGTGTTGTTCCAAGGCATATAATTTTGTTTTTTGAATGAACCATCCCCTGGCAGACTATCCACAGAATACCCAGATGGCATGCCATTTCAAAGAGTTCCTCAAGGGCGGCTATCGCATCAGCGCGGAAAGTGTGGAAGTGAAGTTTCCATCGGGAGACGGGACGCGCCAGATCTTTTCAGGCAGCGTCGGCATCAATGATGGGTTTACCAAAGTGTTGATCATGGCCGGGATCACTTTGATCTGCCATCATCTGGAAACATGATGGCATGTGCTCGTCAAATGTTGCTATTTATCCCTACAATCTTTCTGATAGTTTTTCCATGTCGTCCATTTCCAGAAGATTCTGGGTGGTTCTGGGTAGTGGCAGCGAATTATGTCATACGGTCGAGCATGCTAAAGCTTTCCTAAGGAGCTCTCACAAGAACAGCTTGAACTACCAGGGGTGGAAGTTGTTCTCAGCAGTTTCCGCTGGGTGCGGTGTGCATACACACACTTTGAACCCGTCAATGCATTACCTCCATGCTCTTCGACTCTTGTTTTTTACTTTGGTGCAAAAGGTGTTTGCAACCCAACACGTTTTTACCTGATATACTATGATCGACTTAATAGAGTTATAGGTACATACATACACATGCTACTAATTTAGTTAAACTGATGCCCATTGTTGCAACCTATTGCTTTTGATCTCTCCATACCTATGATCTCTATCCCCCTACAGTTATGGCCATTTATTAGTTATAACTGGTTATAAATGGGATTATACAATCTATAAATGAGGATATAAGTACTTATAACTGGTAAAGGGCCATAACTGTAGGGCTTTTCCAAACACCGAATCGCACTGAGGCATTCAGCATGTCACGGCTCAGAAGCAGGCGCCTTCACCCATAGATTTCTTGGGGGCCATGAAGATGGCGGTGAATGTGGAAAAGCGCCTTGCGAAGGGCAAGGTCTCGAATGCATTGCGGGATGTGCTCACCCGGTGCGTGGGGGAGTACAACCGGTTGGTCACGAAGAAAGCTCACAGGATAGACACCCCCATCAAGAATCTGATTCTGAACCTGTTTTCCGGCTTTGCAAGTGCAAGTTTTTCTAAGCCTGTCCATGGGCATTTCCTGTGAGACATTCACATGGATTGATACATCAAAATGCTAAAGCTAGTGTTTGAGGTTACGCACCGATGATGACATCCAGCAGATCCTTCACCATCACTATGACATGTTTCCCCACACAGTTTCAGGCTTGCTGTTGGTGAAAATGGGTATGGTAAGGGACAAGCCGTAAGTAAGCCCTGCCGCTCCAGCCGTAAGCCCTGCCAGCCTTGCCGATCGATGTCCTCCAACAAGACTTCTGGGTTCCTGGCAGCACAGGGAGGGCTGATTCTGCACGATATGCTGGAAAGTCGTTGTTCCGGGAGATCCTTTCACCCACCGTGGACACTTGCAAGCTATGGATGATGCGTGCCACTGAGGACCAATATAGTAAGTAAGTAAGGAAGAAAGAAAGTAGATCCTGTCATGCTAGTTGAGGGTTGCCAATGTGCGCTATGTGTTCTTGACACTCATACGTTTTTCTTTCCATGGATGCCTGCTTGGTGACCCAATGCAGGACTTCAAGCGCCGGGTGGGCCCTGATGCATCGGTCAAGAGCAAGGACCGCTGTTGGCAATACTAAGACAATCTAAGACAACATTCTAATTCTATTTCCAACTTTTTTTGGTCTTAAGAGCTTGGTCTTTGGTTTCAAATACCTCGCCTTTCATGTGGCTCCCAAGCCCAGCCCTGGCCCTGTCCTCAGAAAAATGCGCAGCTGGACGATGAGAGCCACCTGCTGTTACATGACATATGTTGTTTGTGGTCGTGGATGGTCCCGAAGTTGAAGAATGAGTTTCCATCGGCAGTGGTGGACAAGCACTGCGCTATGTTTCTGCGGGGGCCCCTTGCTGGAATGGAATTATATCATCCTCCCCAAAACCCAAAAAATATTTTAGTGGTTGAATTCCTGGGGTTGGGTTCTGGGTCTTGACCCGTCACAAATCTTGTCGTGAAGTTGGCTGGAGCCAAGTTGAAGCTTCCAATCTAGGGTGGGACGTCACAAACTCTAGGTTGGAGTTGGCTGGCGCCAAGTCGAAACCTGAAATTGTGACTGGATTCTGTAGAATCCCGTCGCAATTTCCTGAACGGACTTGGCTGTGGCCAAGTCCAAAAAGTTAAAAACCAAAATATAATCAATCACATTCTGGCTGGGGCTACAAAGATGAAATTGTGATTGGATTCTGGGAAATCCCGTCGCAAATTATAGATGACCGGGGATGGGAATCAAACTGGCCAGCTGAAATCTTTTCATCTGTGGTGATTGGTTCTCCCAACAGCCAGTAAAGTTTCAAGGGATTCCCCAGAATCACGTCACAATTTGCCAGGGAATCCAAACTTCAGAAAATCAAGGGTTTTCCGGTATTTTAGCCTTCCATCTCTTAATTGCAGATTTTGGGGAACTGAGACTCCAATATTTGCACATATCTTCATATTCCCTTGTCACTGAGGGCCTTGGATGGGGATCTTGGATCAGTCATGCGTGCTGCCCAACCATTTGAATGGGATCGAATTTCCTTCGTGCTTGAGGCTGGGGTAATTTATTATGGGAATACTTGGGCATATCCCTATTTTTATATGTTCAAAACCGGTTTGACAAAATTCTACAGAATTCTACAGGACTATTACAAGCAGCCTAATATTCAATACATTCAAGGGCCCCTAAACAGAAAAGATCCTATCAGTATTAAGGATGGAGATATATTTTGGTTTGTTGCACATCATACCCCCTGTAGATCCGTGGTGAGACTGTGGATGATTTCATCTGTCAAGCCCAAGACCGCACGAGAAATGCTCATTCCAAGTCTTTGGCAGCGGCCTGGAATGTGTGGAAGGAGATGCTTCTGTCCGATCAGGTCACCTTCGAGTCAGAAAGAATTTCGCCCCGTGGCCGATGGAAGTGGGGTTTTAACTAAATTGTTTTAGCGGATATATTTTTTTGGTCAATGATAGGGTGTAGGAATCAGGGCTTTGAACAATAAGATCTGCGATCGGGCGGCCATGGACCCTGTAATGGTTAGCATCGATGTCGTTTTTGGCTGTTACTATGATGATGATGGTGATGAAGATGGCAGCGATGATGGTGGTGATGCTTGCGATGATTGTTTTGATGGTGTGTGAGTGTGTGGGGTGGTCGTGATAATGAAGGAGACGATGATAATTCTGATGATGATGATTTTTTGAATTTAGTTTGATGAAAATGACATGATGATGAAGAAGAAGATGATGAGGATGATGATGTTGATGATGATGATGATTTCATGATGATGATGATGATGAGGGTGATGATGATGATGATGATGAGGGTAATGATGATGATGATGATGATGAGGGTATGTATCAAAATTAGGTGCTCTTTCTTGGCCCTAAATATCAAGTTTGTAAGGAGAAAGGGACACCTAATTTTGAGACACCCCTGTGATGATGATGATGATGATGATGATGGCGATGATGAGATTTTTGAATTTAGTATGATGATGATTATGGTGATGGTGATGATGAGAAAGATGTTCATAATCAGGCAGATACAGATGAAGGTGAAGATGTGCATGGATGGCAATGATGGGTGGATGGATGGCTGGGTGGAAGGAAGGAAGGAAGGACGGACGGACAGACGGAAGGAATGATAGATGGATGGATGGGTGGATGGATGGATGGATGGATGGGTGAATGGATGGATGGATGGATGAAGGGCCAGGGGGGGGAGGGGGAGGGGGAGGGAGCGAGGGAGGACGGGAGGAATGGATGAAGGGAGGAAGGGGTGATCAAAATGATTAAGATTATGATTATGGCGCCAATAACGATGAAAATGATGATGATAATGGTGATAATGCTTATTGTGATAATGGTGAATTTGTGGATGCTTACATGAACGTAAACACGCCACATGCCTGTCAGTAACTAAACAGTTCGCTTGGATGCATGTTATCCATTTTGCCAAACAAAAAGCGATGGCTTCTGAGAGATGATATTGTTCCATGAAAATTAGGCATTCTATAATATATGTATACATACTAAATGAATAAATAAATAAGTAAATATAATATATATAGATATGAATACACCACGGTGTCCCATGCATATATGTGTGAATTTAGATGTAAAATTTACGGTGCTCCGTGATCGCCCAAACGACAATCATCATCATCAACAACACCACACGATCTTCATGGAAACACCATTGAGATTTCTCGTTTTTGTTTGTTCAAAACATCCAGGACTCTTCAGTTCCTATTTTGGTGTAGGCAATAAAAGTGTAGACCACGCCCCAACTCCAGCCTTGATTCTCTCCTCCTACTACATCCATTACTTTCCTGCCAGCGCATCTCAAGGAGCGAAAGGGAGTATGCAAAGCGGCGTGCCAAAATGGTTGCCCAGCTGGAGGATGCAAGGGCGGATATACAACACTAGATTTTCCAACTTAAGTCCCAAAACAACAGATATTTCGAGGGATAAATCTGGTCCCTATTAGATCATGTGTGGCCCTGTGAACCAGATATGAGATTGATGATCACTACTTAGTCCATTCAATCCCCATTTATCCAATCCCCAAAACAAAACAAGTTCAGATAACCCTCCAAAATCACGACGGGGCTTTGCTACTTTTTATATCACTAGAAAGGGGATCAGCTGCCAAATGGTGTAAACACAGATGTTGGTGGCAAAACACCAACCTTTCTTTGAAACAGGAGATGCACAACAAGGCGTGGGGCCTCGTCTCGGGTTACATGACGAAGAACTTGGAGACATTTTCGGGCAAATCCATTGAGGCCGAATCAACCGTTTTGCCGTCAATCACTGAATGGATCCAGGACACACTCAGTGATCTGCCAGTAGCTAGGCTTTTGTTACCTGTAAATGTTTGGGGGTTGGGGTTTCAATGTTATTTTTTTGCCCCAGTGGAGTTATAGATCGGGTTTTTGTGTCAGCTGTCAACCATGAATTTCCCGACAATAGGGTTCCATACAGTTTTAAGGCCATTTATTTGTTATAACTGTTCGTAAATGGGATTATACATTCTATAACTGGGCATAAGTACTTATAACTGGTAAAGGGCCATAACTGTATCCTTGATGGTGAGTTGGTCCAACTCTCACAGCCCCAAGGACAAAGCCATGGATGGTCACTCCCTGGTCATATGGTGTAACCTGACCACTGTCGGAGTGATGCCTGCTGCCAAATTTGATTTTTTCATTACGGCAGTTTCAAACCTCCTGGCCACCCACAAGAGGAATGCCATTGCCTTGATTGTACACTGCAACAGGGCATCTGATACTGGCAGGACACAAGAGCTTAAACTTGAGACCACCACACTTCTTAATTTGTTTTGAAAGAGCAAATAAGAAGTAAGAACGGGTCAAAACATGACAATGATAGATCTATATCAACCTTGGCCCTAAACAGGAAAACTGTTGAGAAGAAGGAGAAGGTCGAGAAAGACGAAGAGGATGACAAAGTGGCAAAGGAGGAGGATGATGGTGAATCTGACATGGAGGGGTCGGAGGACAATGAGAAGGAGAACGCGGAGGAAGCTGACATTCGAGATATGAGGCACAAGCTCGAGAAACTTGGTTTTCATTTTATTTGGGTCATTTTCAGCCACGTTTTATTCCCTTGTGTTTTCAGCCGCAACCAGAGAGAGGACAAGGTTCCGGCTTTTGTTTCGAAGAGTACCCAAATTATTGAGATAATAAAAATGTTATAATCAATTGAAGGGATTGTTCTTTGCTGTCTTGGAAAACTTCCAGGAAAATGCTTTCGGCAACATCAAGAAACCTCGTTGTCAAGAATGTTACGTGGGTGTTCGACAAGGTTACTGGCCAAAATTGGATCACCATTTTTGAAAATCAAAACTTCATGTATACGGGATGCCCTATTATGTTGCTCTCCATTCTCTGTTTGACTCTTTACCATGCCATTCTATGGCCCTGAGGCGACGGTGTACGGAAAACGTGATGCCTGTATTCAGGGGCTGGCAGTGGTGCACCGTGACAAGCTGAACACATTCAAGGCATCGGCTGGATGGAAGCATGGCCTTATCCGGGATTGTGCAATGCTCCCTCGTGCCCAAATGTTCAAACCGGAGGAGCGGTGTTTGAAAACACAAAATTTATCTACTTAGGTTTTTTACTTTCCAAGTAGCTTGTGCTTGCTTGCATTCTGCTGATAGTCACTGATCCTACAGGCGCCGTCGGCGACACCTCACTTGGGACGTGCATTTACAGATGCGCAGGAGTTGCGCCAGGCTTCTTGCCTTTTAGTTGATGTTGCACCCCAAAACCAAAAATAACCTTTATGGGATACTTTGAGATGCCAAGAGTGTTGAGTATTCTTGGTGGGCCGCTTTGCTAATCCCAGGTTGCTGGTGGTACGGACCTGCTGCGGAAGACGCTGAATGCCTTCCTCCCACCTTCCACAAAGACGGCTTTGCTTGTAGACCTCCACTGCTACGATGCATGGCCGGCCCTGACGGCTTTGGAGGACACTTTGGTTTTTGTGTCATTTGGTTGATAACCACCATATAGATTCAATCCAGGGAAATAAGCCAATGTTTTCATCCAACACCCTGTGCCAGCCCACCCACCAGGAGTCAACCGGCAACCGCACTGTCCTTTGCTGCAACGTTGTGCTGGACAAGGCCCCTGACGGACTGATTCAGAGAGTGGCCAACAAAGTCTATGAGGCTTGCAGGGCTGACCAGTTGAAGGTTGTTGGGTTCCCAGCTTTTGGCCCCCTGGTACAAGCGCTTCAGTCGTGCAAACCCGAAAACCAGACCACCAACTACCAAGTGTGCGTGCGCAAACATGACAGATTGGTGGTACTGCAGTCACTAGCTGCCAAATGGCTCGAGACTGAGTACAAAGATGCTACCGTGGTCGAGCTAGAGAATCACAACCAGAAGTACAATGTTGATGGCGAGTATTGGCATGAGACCGCTGAGAGGCCGGCCCAACATCTAAATATAAATTCCATGAGGGATTGGGTGTTTGTTTACATTTTCCCTTTGCGCTTGGTAAGCTGATAGTATGAGAAGAATGAAGGTTATCCAATTTTCCCACCCTTTGTTTTTCTCGCGCCTCTGCAGGTCCGCAGAAGACGATGAAGGCCGTCCTCTGAAAAGGATAAAGCTGGAGGAATCGGAGCTGGCAAAGGAAGCTGATGTGGTGACTTTGCAAAAGCCGCCCCTTGGATTTTGAATGAAGTCATCATGAAATTTAGTTTGGTAAAATATTCCAAACCGTTATTGATTTGATACTTTCGCGGTGGGATGACCCATCCATTTCCCTCACGCCCATTGATGTTAATCTGTGGGCTGCCCCAAAATGTTACGGAAATTGGCAAAGGATGAATGCTTTAGTTTGGGGACCCCCAGGTTTGATATACACCCAGGTTTAAGAACACACAAATTTGCAAAATGACTTTATTCCATGGTGGCCTTGCTGGCCTATAGGGCCACCATATCCAAATCTTCAACTAGATGATGATTCAGAATGATGACTGTCCATCATGATTGTGATGATGATATTTCTCATGCATCCTGCATTATTATTATCTAACATTACCAAATTCATAGGCCTCTTCAACCTGTCTATCGCCTGCTTCCACCAGGTATTCCTTCCAGATCAACAACTGCTCCGAGATGGTGTGTGGAAAAGATGGTGATCCCTTGTACCTGGTCTCCCGCAACAAGAATCAGTATCTCATGCATCGAGAGATGCTTCCTGTCTGCACGGATTTTTTGTTTGCCATGCTTTACCAACATGTTCAGGGCATCGAAAATTCCAATGTGTATTTGGGATATGACCCCACCGGCCACCAAGGTTCAGTTTTGGATCAGGAGATTGGCGGGTGGGACCAGATGCTTGGCTTCTGAAAGTTGGGTGGCCACAGTATTCACCACTAATCTGAGCCCAATATGTAGTTTTGACTGGAAAATCGTAACTCCCAGTTTCAATGACGGGACCTTGCAAAGGGGTACTTGATGTTGTGCTTACATTGGATGTAATTCCCAAATACAAATTTTCATTGGGTATCTTGAAGCCCCATGGGTCACAATTTCTTAGTTCCCATCATGTACATGCAGAGTCCACAAACCAATTTTTAGTTGGGAAAACCAGCTGTTTGAGGCATCGTCAAAAAGACCACGTCCGTATATATTTGGACGGGTACGTTTATATATTACCCCCATTACAGATTACAAGCCCATGCTAAATGATTGACAAACTATTTTTGATCCAAACCTCTACCTTGGATATGGGCAAGCTTCAGTTCCGCCATGTTGAAGCTGGATACTTCTAAATGCAAAACTTGACAATCAAAAATTAGAACTTTTAAATCCCAAAAATAGGTCTAGTTTTTGATTGGGTGCTCTTGACTACACCCCCATCCACACTGCCAAAGGATGCGGTGGAACTGATGCAGGAGGCCAACGGCCGGTGGTTCAGCTTCGATGTGGGGTTTGAAACGGTGATGGTCTTAGAAAAGAAAGGCCTGGCTGATCACCTGGGTTCCCTCTCCTGTGTGGAATCCCCTACTTTTTTGACAACCATTCTCCGAGAACTTGAGGATGCTGGCGAGGTTGGGGTGTATGAAAATATGCATGTTTCGATTTGAACATATAAGTTGAGAGTTTTTTTAAATTGGACTTAGGACCTATATGGACCTAAATATGTTGGTACAATCCCACGCCCACTTTGAGGTCAAGGTGGGCATCACGCATCACAGCTTGTCCTCGGAGAAGATTGAGCAGGAGAAGCCCTTGGCGTTTTGCATGGACGCTGTCAAGGTCGAGCAGCCTCCTAAGAAGAAGCGGAAGTCCAATGCAGCGGCTGGATCAATGACTTCTAAGAATTTTGGGTCGGTCCTTGACATTCCGAAGCTTAAGAGGGCAAATCGAATCTTGATTGGGTGGCGTGTCAGGCGCTCTGGTTCCCAACAAAGTGCTTTGCTAGATTTTCTATTTGGAACTTGGATATTGATGACATTTACCGCAACTGAACTCATTTTTAATCGATGGGCGCAATCAACTTGATTTGATCCTCATTAAACATCTTCGATATGGTTACTTATTCTCGGGTTACACAAGCCAACCCCCTAGCCCCCACAGGCTGGATTCGACGAGTTCATCGGGTGTGAAGACTATCGTGCCGATTAGGCCAGTGGCATGTCTCAGCGGCGTGCTTGACTTAGGAGATGCGGTGGTGAAGTTCTTTTGAGGTTCGACTGTTTGAACGTGGGATCCAACGGGGAGCATCAAGTGCAAGCGGGCAAAAAACAGTTTGACAAAACAATAATCATCGTGAAATTGTAATTTTTAAGCATCAAAAATTTGTGGTAATTTGGTGCCAGCTTGATGCAGAGTTTACTGATATCCAGGCAAGGCCTGTATCAGTCTGACCACAAACTGTCTTGGGTAAGGGCCACATGCGTCCCTGCAATCTATAGCCATGAGTCTTGGCAGCTTGAACCTGAACCCCTAATACTTTCTGGTTTTTGTTGATTCTGGTTGGCTATGGTTGCTTGTTTCAACCACACCTGGTATCCGATAGCTGAAGCGATGTGTTCAACACTTGCGCAGCAAAAGCCTGTCCTCTGATCGATCTGAACGTTGGCAATTGGTGCCCAGTCTGGCCTGCAATTTCAGTGTGTGGTTGGGTCAAGGGGTGATACAATAGGCCTGGCACGCCCCTTCTGGCTTCTAGACAAGAGGTAGGGCTTTGGGGATTCAGACTCGATCCGACCTAGTAGCTATGGCCCCAAAACGAGGGCTGAGGAAGGTTGATAGTGATGACTCTGAAGTGCAGTTCGTATCTGATTCTACTTCTTTCAAAGCACCTGCCCCTCAGATGCATATATGATTGAGCTCTGTGTACAATGGCTGATATGTCATGTGATGAAAAAAATGGATTTCGAAAAAGACTTGTAAAACCCTCACCAAGATTGTTGCTTTGTGATGCTGTCCAGCCAAGGCATTTGATCTCAACGCTATGCTGTCCCAAAGGTCTACACCAACCAGTGCTGCGCCATCGAGGCCTTCTAGCAGTGCTGGCGCCCGAAACTCTTATGAATTATGTTTGATGTGTCGCGCTACAGCGATGGGCCCCTAAGTTAAGGCAACATATAAGTTAGTTAAAGCACTTAATGTAGATAAAAAGAACTTATTTTGAAGTTATTTTTGAAGTTATGAAGGTAACTTAGATTAAGTAATAACTAAGATATAACTTCAATAACTTATTTTGATCACTTCGGCATTACTTTTTTTTAATTTTTTTAGTATCAAATGACTAGGCATTTTCTATTTTTCAGGAAATTGACGTATTTTTAAAGACATTTTTGGGGCCTTGTTTGATTGATTTTTTGGTGTTGGTTGTTTCAGGATTGCCAATGTGGTGCATACAAATTTTCTTTTAGATGTTTTTCTCGGTATGTAAAGTATAGTCTACTTGGAGACGGATGACCGACTTGATATGCTATAACAGCGTGGAAGACGGATGTTCGTCTGTGACGAGAACCCAGTGGCGCACTCCGTTCTTTTTTCGGATCTGAGACGGATGACCGACTTAATATGCTTGGATCGACGGATGACCGTCTTTGACGAGAACCCAGTGGCCCAGCTCGTTTTTTTTCTGATTTTGCACGGCTCCGATCAATCTAAGCATGTTAAAATTTGGCTTTCTTTGAGCCACCATGCAGCATGGAACTGTTCCGACCACAAGCACCTTCATGTCAATCGCCTTCCATGTGCCAGTGCGTTGGAATCGTTTCGACCAAGGAACGAGTGATGGCAGTGGTTGCAAATCTTCGTAGATCATGAATTCAGTGTCATCTTCCAAGGCAAAGAATTTGACAATGCCCCCTTTCTGACTCAAAGCACGGGCATCTCTGGCTTCAAAACTACTGATCTCGTACGATAGGTTCTGCTAACCTTGGCGCCAAAGCCATCGAAAGCTGCATTGACTTGATCTTCACTCTAGATCGGAGCAAGCATCGAATCCATCCAAGGTTGTTGTGCCAGTTCCTCTGCATTGTGCATCAAGATCCGACTCATGATTGCAAGACTCAATGCACCGTCGTGTCTGCCCCGGTGTCTGCCCCGGTCTGCCCCGGGTCTGCCCCGCGTCTGCCCCGGTCTGCCCCGCGTCTGCCCCGCGTCTGCCCTGTGTCTGCCCCGGTCTGCCCCGCGTCTGCCCCGTGTCTGCCCCGTGTCTGCACCGTTCTGCCCCGTGTCTGCCCCGGTATTGCCCATTAGGTTACAGATTTCTGTGACTTGGATCGACGGATGACCGTCACCTTGACGAATCACCGTCATTGTCACCAGCGGTTGTCCGCGGCTATTCATTTTTTCCCTCCGCTGCACGGACTCACTGGCGAAAGTGCTTAGACCATGGACTGGTGCCATACTGAGGACGGGTATGCCGTATCGATCCTTTGGTTTTCTAGGAGGAGTCAATTTTCGCAAACTTCGAAGACGGATGACCGTCTGAAGTTGGACCAACAACTGCAATCGATCGATGGCCTCAATTTGATTTTTTCATGGATGCACTTGGTGCTGTTCATTAAATAAATAAATATATATATATATTATATATATATATTTCTCGGTTTGGTTCCATTGCCAGATTCTTTCTGTTGTTTTGGCACCATTGTTTTTACGTATTTTGCTTGTAAGCTACCACTGATTTCTGTTGTTCCTTCGAAGGGGCGGATCTCTGCCAAAATAAGAATAACAGCGGAACAACCGCAAAAAGAAACAACGAAATACAAGCGGAAATACCGCAGACAAAAATCCGAAAAAAAATAAAAGCGGAACGACCGCAAAATTCCAAGTAGTTACACAGTATAGAAAGGAGCTACCGCAATCAAAAAATATATATCAAAAATACAAAAGTTTTGGTCAAGAAGAGAACAGGATATTTCAAAGAAATTTTATCTAAAAAATAAATACACTGAAAAAATGTTGTGGAAAAAAAACGACAAAATTTCAATAAAAAAAATAACTTCGAAATAACTTCGACAAGCCAAAATACAATGAAGATATATTAGATAAATAAATAACTTATAAACACCATAAGCAGTATTACTTACTTATAAATTACAACATACTTATGCTACTTAAAAAATATATATCTTATCTTAACCCTACTTATTCCTATTTATCTACGAACTTAAAGCAAGATATAATTAAAATAAGTTAAGCTAACTTCAGGGGCCCACTGCTGTAGTGTGGGTTTCACAGAAACGGGTCCCCAAGAACATCCCCTGCAATTTTAAAAGAAGAATGGTCTCCATATATCTTCATGATTAAAAAACTATTTTCAGAACATTATGGTCCTATTATTAATATATATTAATATTACTTCCCCATTCTTGCTGAGGCCCGGCTACCACGGCCACTCGCAGCAGCGCTCACGAGATCTTGCCTGATCGCGTCCAATCATCCGAAGACTCCTCGCCGCAGGACAAGGACAAGAAGAAGAAGAAAGAGAAGAAAGTGAAAGACAAGAAGACTAAGAAGTCCAAAAAAAATAAGAAGGGAGTTGATGCTGATGAGGAAGATGAAGACCACGATGATGAAAACATGCCTTTGAGTACGGGTGGAAAAGATGATGATGAGGAAGATGATGACGATCTGTTGGGTGATTTGGAAGGGGTTGGATCACTACTGGATACTGACGACGGTTCTTCGAAGGATGTCAAAAAACGACCAGCTGGTAGGGGATCAGGTGGCCCCAAAAAGCGCCCTTCCTCCAAGAAAGCTGCTGATGATTCCCAGATTCCCCAGGCTTGCACCACCCACGACAAACCAGTAGGTCAAATCAGCAGGTGTCAAATCAGTAGGCTTGGGAATTTAGTGATTCTGGCACAGGCCCGTGTACCGCAGCCCTTCGAATACTTGATCGAAGGTGGTGATGACTATGCCACCTACAGGCGCCCCATTGGCATTGATCTACAGGTTTGTCTGAAGAGAAGATTCCCAAACTCCTAATGTTTGATCCTGATAATTCCTCATTATTGCAAAACATTGGCTTTGGTTTCCCCAAACCCATATTTGAAAATAGGAACGGGGTACAATATAATAATAATACATAATAACCGGATATGGAACTCCCATGTTCATTTCCCATGGTTGAGGTCGCAGTCTCTGGAATTGCCAGATGAATCGGTGACGTGTCTTGGCTCAGAAAATCAATTATATATTACTGTAATCGGCTTGGGTGGGGAAATCTGCCTGCCAATTTGAGAAATTTCTCCAACAAATGCCTAATGTGTTGAACAACAAAGTGCACCCCCAGTTTGGACAGGTTCTGTGTGAAGCCCAGAGCTTAGGTGCTTGGGTGCTATGGAATATCCTGACAACCAGCTTGGGCTGCCTGAGTACGACCAGGAGGTGGGTTGTTTGGGTGATTGAATCCAATGTCTGGGGGACCAACTTGGTTTCGTCTCACGTCTAAATTGCTAACTTCCAGTTAAGTGTCAACTTCCCGCAGGGCAAGTTGTGGGACCCCGGAGGCTACATGTTTAAAGAAAAGGCTTTGAAAACCAATTTTCACAGTTCACAGCCTTGGGGGCATGTTTGATCTTTCTATCAGGGCCACTATCGGATGGACTTCGACTTCCTTGGGGACATCGACGCCACACAAGCAGACCCTGAGACCGACCAAGAGGTGGAGGACTGGAGGGACAAGAGGATCTGACTCCACAACATTCTTTTTTGTAGGATGACACATTGTATCAAACACTGATCTCTGATTATCTTTGTAGGAGGTTTCCCCGAAGTTGCACCGGAGCTTCGCCCATGAAGATTTGGGTTCTGTCCTTCACGACGAAGGTGATCGACCACACGACGTCCAAGTTGAGGAGCACCAAGTAGATTACCTTGCAGCGCAGCCCAACTGTTGATGATTATTTACAGATCCATGTACACCCATACATATATATATATATCATTATATATAAACAACTGATAAATATATATATATATATAATACAATTGTATAGATAATATAATAACTCATTGTTTCTTATTTTTACACGCATTTTTTTACATAGAATGTGTATATATAAATATGTATGTGAATCTAAATATACAACATAGATTTACATTATATGTGTGTTTTACTTACATATAAATATATATATATTACTACCTGCATATATATTTATATACACACACACACTTCTACTACTTACATGTATATATATATATGTTTATATCTTGCATATGTATATATATATATGCACCTAGGCTACTTGCAAATATATATATATATATACATATATACATATATGTAGTTTGAACATGAACCTGTCAGGACCATCACCTGGAAGATGAGAACACATCGTTGGTGGATATCGACAACACGGGTCACGAAGACTCACCCCATGGACCTGTGTCAACTGAGGATGCTATGGAAAATCCCCGAATGTTTTTTTCTGAGGTTGCCGACCACACAGAAACCAAACCTGGGGATGTTGTGATGGCTGCCCCGGACCGCGCAGAACTTACAAAGGTTGCCACCCCCATGACTTGCGCCAAGAGTAAGGCCAAGCCTGCCCCCAAGAGTAAGCCCATGGGGAAAAAACCGAATGTTTGTCCCAAGAGTGGGGGATCCAAGCCGAAGCCATCCCCAAAAAAACGTGTTTCAAAACCGATGGCCAAAGGGAAAGTCAGAAAGGCTAAGAACAACAAGCAGGCACCAGCGGTGGCAGCTCCCAGCACAAAGGCCAAGAAGGTCCAAACCAGAAAGGTTAAGGATGACGTGGAAAAGAAGATGCATTCAGTCATCTGGCATAAACCGATGAATTTATCTCACAACTTAGGTGGCTTTGATTCAACTTTTTAATGGTGGGTCCTGTTCTCCCTCTCGCCCTAGGTATATTCGAACGCCCACAAGTTAGCCAAAGATGCCAGCAAGACAGCGGAGGAAGCAAAGTCCATTGCCACGGAAGCCCGCATGCAGCACATGGCTCAGTGATTGGGGGTTGGAAGCTTCTTCCCACTATGATTCACTATGATGGTTTTGGGGTTCTTGATACGTTTATCGCAGGAATTCTGCATGCTTGAACGCAACCGAGGTGGGTCTTGAAGGAGGGCCCACGTGATCATCCCGCTGTTCAGCGCTACCTCACAAGTGGGGGCATGGATCTCTGAGCGTATGATGTTTACAGTTCAGATGGTATAAGCTCTGTATGTTTGCCACTTCCCACTTGAGAATGTCCAGTGGTATTGTCCTCTAAATTTCTGATTCCTCTAAAGCGGATTTCCCTTTCAATTGAATGGTTGGATGTGGGGTCTTCAGTGGCTATGGAGCCTGGTTGCCATGGCACATTAAATTGTGCGTGCACAAATTTATTGCGGATGACTACATCGCATTCAGCTGGGGATCAAAAGGAATGAGCGTGACTGGGGCGAGTTTGGCCAACCCGACCAGTCCAATTTCCATGTTACTTACCTCCATGAAACAAACTTCCCAAATCATGTCACCACATCTCCATATTAAAGACCCAGTTCCATTTTGGAAAGGTGCCAGTTGCAAATGCACAAGTCTAAATCACAATGGAATTCTGTCGACCACACATGCACGAAAAACAGTTGAAACCCCATTTACAATGCGGGAACGATCCTACAGTTGCAAATCACAATGGAATTCTGTCGACCACACATGCACGAAAAACAGTTGAAACCCCATTTACAATGCGGAACCGATCCGAGACCAATCCGAGCATGATCCGAGGATGATCCGACCACACACGAGACCGTCTCGCACCCGTCGCACCGCAGAGGTAGATAATCGACGTTCGGGGACGCACTTTGTATGGAAAAACATAGGCTTTCGTGCATCTGCTATCTCTCAAAAACGCATTTCGTGCGAGACTTCCTCCAAAACTCCATCGGCAACTCCTCCACCAGCACCACTTGCAATCCCATTTACAGTGAGGGAACGATCCTAGAGTTGCAAATCACAATGAAATTCCATCAGCAACTCATCCACCAGCACCACTTGCAACCCCATTTACAATGCGGGAACGACCCGACAGTTGCAAATCACAATGGAATTCTGTCGACCACACATGCACGAAAAACAGTTGAAACCCCATTTACAATGCGGAACCGATCCGACCATGATCCGAACATGATCCGAACATGATCCGAGCATGATCCGACCACACACGAGACAGTCTCGCACCCGTCGCACAGCAGAGGTAGATCATCGAGGTTCGGGGACGCACTTTGTATGGAAAAACATAGGGTTTCGTGCATCTGCTATCTCTCAAAAACGCATTTCGTGCGAGACTTCCTTCAAAACTCCATCGGCAACTCATCCACCAGCACCACTTGCAATCCCATTTGCATTGCGGGAACAATCAATGCCCTAACTAACTCTTTCTTTGACTAACTCTTTCCCTGACGAACTCTTTCTTTGCTAACTCTTTCTTTGACTAACTCTTTCCCTCACTAACTCTTTCTTTGACTAACTCTTTCCCTGACTAACTGTTTCTTTGCTAACTTTTTCTTTGACTAACTCTTTCCCTCACTAACTCTTTCTTTGACTAACTCTTTCCCTGACTAACTGTTTCTTTGCTAAATCTTTCTTTGACTAACTCTTTCCCTCACTAACTCTTTCTTTGACTAACTCTTTCCCTGACTAACTGTTTCTTTGACTAACTCTTTCTTTGACTAACTCTTTCTTTGACTAACTCTTTCCTTGACTAACTCTTTCTTTGACTAACTCTTTCCCTGACTAACTGTTTCTTTGACTAACTCTTTCTTTGACTAACTCTTTCTTTGACTAACTCTTTCTTTGACGAACTCTTTCTTTGACGAACTCTTTCTTTGACTAACTGTTTCTTTGACTAACTGTTTCTTTGACTAACTGTTTCTTTGACGAACTCTTTCTTTGACGAACTCTTTCTTTGACTAACTGTTTCTTTGACTAACTCTTTCTTTGACTAACTGTTTCTTTGACTAACTCTTTCTTTGGCTAACTCTTTCTTTGACGAACTCTTTCTTTGACTAACTGTTTCTTTGACTAACTCTTTCTTTGACTAACTCTTTCTTTGACTAACTCTTTCCCTGACATTCTAAAAGTCCGTAACACGGAAGTTTCTCCCACTAAACTTCCTTTGATAATGGATTTTCCCATTAAAAATTGTGATTTTCCATAGTTATGTTAGTTTACCAGAGGGTACCTGCAGGATGATAATATAGCTAGATGGTGACACGAAGCCACTCGTCGGGCGTAGTCGGACCGTGGGATGATCCTGAGAGCAGACAGGTCCCAGTGATGAAAAACATGCGAGGAAATGGCTCGTATCCAGAAGTGGGAAGCTGGGAAGCTGGGAACCTTTGTGGTCAATATACCCGTGGTTGGTATACATGTTCCGAAGTCCTATATTTTCATGGGTAAATTGTAAGGGTCTTAGGTATCTTAGGTGTCCGTGTTGACCGTGGTAACCTACAAGTAGTACAAACTGCACTCATCCCTTCCCACCAATCCCTCTAGAAACCATTGTTTGGTATGGGAATTACACATTGATTACATACACATATTTCGGACTCATTTAGAGGGTGTTCAATATACGGATTGCAGTACCTATCTAAGATAAACCATGAGCTAAACACCAGCTGCATGCGACACCAATTGATATTGGGGGTGGTAAATTGTTGATATTGAATGATATTGATACAATCATTACTTTTGATATTGGTTTTAGTTGTGGTAAACTAAGAAATTACAATATACCAAATTATACCTAAACTGGTTCTTATAGTTGAATTCTTAAGCATTGCAATAAATATGAAGATGAATATCACTCATAATTTTCGCTGCGAGTCGCTCCTGTTTCTCGTGCTCCAGGCCAGTCTCAACTCCAGCACTGCGATGACTGCCATGACTTCGGTGCTGCGGGCGAACGCCTCGAGCTTTCTACGCGCCTTTTGCTGGTTGAATTTGCCAGATTACGCGCCCCAGATGCCAATGGGGCTGGGGAGGCAAGGGAGGCCTCCGGGAGGCCTCCGGTAAGGTGAAAGGCTGGATTTTTGTGTAGTTAACTTGACTTAAACCACGAAACATGGGAATGAAGCAACAAAGATGTGGAGTTGGTGAGGGCAATGGACTTTGAAGCTTCACAACAACCGAGAGTTGAGATGCTTTGGGCAAGAAACTTATGGAAGAACATGGAAAATTCAGCACTTATAGATGATGTTCATCATTATATTAAACATTCATTTAGATTGGGGATTTACCAGCCACGTTTGAATTACAACTGAAGACTTGAGACTTCCCCACGCCCCCAATGGGTCTGGGGAGATTGTCGCCATGTGATATGTTTTTGTTTACAAAGCCCTTCTGAAAAGAGTGATCATATGTGAGAATCACATATAATCAGCATGTAACCACTTGTTCATTTATAGTTACAAGATGTTATAAGATGATTTTTTTCTTCCAACTGAACCATCATAGATCAAGCTGATACGTTCCCCATTTTAGCGACTGGTGAAATCGCCACGTTGTTCGACTCGCTTCGACACGCGTCCCAGCGATGTGCCAAAACCAGGTCACTTTTGAGTATGATCTACCCTCGGAGTGCCTGGAGGATCCAGACTTGCGTGACTTAGCTCAACGTGAATGGGCTCAGCAGCCATTGAAAATCGTGGTTTAATCTTTAATATATATTTACACACACATACGTATATATTTATAGTTAGTTAGTTAGTTAGTTAATTAATTAATTAAATATATATATATATATGGTTTAATCGGAATTAATGAAAATTGCATGGGGAAAATATCGACATATCATGAGGTTTTTGACCAGGTGCTAATCAAATATTGCTGGGAAATCTCCATCAAAAACGGATGGGAATTGAGCAGGATGTGGTCCTGGGAACCCAACGTTGGTGCCTTCTTTGGATTTGTCTGAAAATATATTGTACCCTTAAATCTACTGGTTTACGATTTTTTCTGCATTGAGATGGTCAGTAGTCATTTCGGGGTTATTATCAGATTAACTTAAATATACATTCTCATCATACTCCACGGATAAAATCCTCATGTTTGTTGGTTAACTCATGTTAAATCCCTATGTTTTGCCATGTTTGATGCTTAGTACTCTCTGGTCTTTTAATAACTAGGGAAAACTGCCCATCTATAGATGATAACCATGGTGATTTGCCTATTAATATTTTGTCCATGGCTATGTTAAATAACCAGCTATATCCCCTAGACCCTTCTTCTCCGCTGGTGCAAGGCGAGATCATGGCATTGACCAAGTCTGCCAGAGCGGGTCGGATTGACCCCTCGCGTGTTTCGATGAAGCCTCCGGTGTTGTTGCAAGTGTCTGCTTGGGGGAGGAAGAAGAAAAGGAAAATGAAGAAAACGAAGGCACACCTTGCAGCTTAGCTGCACTTTTTTTTCAACTGCGATGAAACGTGATTTCAACAGATGGTTCATATAAAGCAAAACAACAACTGAAGAATAACGAACAGATTCCCATGGAAATTTTGAGCTGCCAGGGTCCCCCAAAGCGAAGACAGCCAGTGGGGTTTGCCCAAAATGTCTATTCACCAACTGTCCTCCACGATTTTGCTGGCCAAAACACATGATGAACAAGTACTATAGAATATATATATATATATATATACATGTTGATTTATATATATAATACATATTAATATATATATATAATACATATTAATATATTATAATGTATATATATATACACATATGAATGTATATTAATTTAATATAAATGTAATGTATATGTGATTCCCTTTGGGGCGGACGTTTGCCCACAGTTTCATTGGGGTTTACTTATGTTGTGGTTTGTTTAGGATTTATTAAAGATTGTTTTAGGCTCTACTTAGGGTTGGTTTATTAGATTTTCTTTAGGGTTTGTTTCAGGTTTGTTTAGTTAATGTTCATTCGTTTAGTTAATGTTCATTCCGTTTAGCACCTTTCTGACTTCATCCTTCTTCTCATTTTCACATTCGAGATGGAACCACCTGAGCACAGAAAGGACGGATCAGGTTCTACGGAAGGGTCAGGGCAAACGGATGAGCCCACAAAACCAAGGACTGGTGAATACCATTGGTACGACAACATCAGGACTATGTCCGAAGTCGGAGACCTGGATGAATCTGGTAGGTTTTGTATTGAAGGGCGTGATGTTACCAAGCTGGGACCCCAAAATATCGTTGATCTCAATGAAGTGGTCCGGGACGCTATTGTCAGAGGAGGAGGTGACACTTGGTCAGTACCAGAGTTCCTCGCAAACTACTCCGACAACAACATCAGAAAACCCTTCTACAAACGGATCGAAGCGCCGCGAGATGGTTTCTTGAAAATCATCCCCACGACGGGAGCCCACTTCTTCAACTGCTTCTACTTTGGCGGTGTGGAGTATGCGGCAAACTATCGCTTCGAAACCGGTAATCGGCTCGACAGCTATGAGGACAAGGTGAGCATCTCACTGAACAGGATCCTACGACACAATGTGGGGAAAGCCTCAGAATCACAAAGCTTGTTTTGTGACGATGCTGGCTGGGTACCCATTGAGGACGTACTCAAGTGTGAGTCAATCTGGAGACATGAACACCAACGTTGGCCGCATGTCTTCCTCGCCCCCAAAGGGAGAGCAAACGATCGAAATGCATGGAACGTGGAAGAGGCGAGCAACCGCATGGCGTTGCTGTTCAAGATCATGTTCCACTGTGCCCGATATGGACGTCGTGTACGTGAACAAATCTTGGCGTTCGGGATCAACAAGGACATTGATCGCAGCAGCCTGACATGCATTGACAACAACGTCAACGCGGACACGCCTATTCCCGACGAGGGGCTATTGCTCTATCCAGTTGCAGTTCGCGCTCCAACAGGGCACAAGGAGGGATCCTCCAGAGACGACGTCTTGTTGATGTCCTCCTTGCTCTCGCATCCGATTGCGCCCAATACCATCATGTCAATGCCGGTTTGCTTCCACATCACGAAGAAGACCAACCTTCGAAGCATTTGGAGGGAAGGACTGATTCCTGGAGGTCTTGGGGAAGGTCATCGTATGTTCACGTTCTTCAACCCATACGTGCCGTGGGATCATCGCTCATGGACTATCACGAAGAGCGTTGACACACGAAAAGGGGACTACATCTGCCTCTACATCCCGACCGAGACCCTGATGGTGGAGTACGGTGGTCGATTGACGGATTCGGGACAGATCGTTACGCCAAAGATCATCCCGTTCTCAGCGATCAGAGGAGGATGGATTCAAGATCCAAAGGATCAAAACAACAAGACATGGCACCGGTTGTTCGTTCCGTCGGGCGACGACCAGGTAGTCCGGTCAGGCACTATCAAGTCAACGAAGACTGTACGCTTAAAGTTATAAGACTTTACAGACTTAGCCTAGATATACAGAAGTTAAAGGATTTATGTTGGAAGTTAACATGACTTATCAAAAAGATAAAAGGAAGTTATGTTAACTTTAATAACTTATTTGTAAGTTTTGTCTTAACTTTTTATAACTTCTGCTAACTTTTATAACTTCTGCTAACTTTTTATAACTTTTCATAACTTTTTGTAACTTTTTTTTATATTTTTATACTTTTGAAAGTCTTTGCCTTGGTTTCCGACCACGTGGATTTTATAACTGTCTTGTTTCTGAAAGAACTTTCAGATATGATATCCTTTTTTTGAATCGACGAAGTGATGTGAAAGCGTTTCAGTTATGTATGTTTCAGGAATCATGACACCTGAGGCGATATGTTTTTTTTAGTGATATCTCTGTCTGTATTTTTGGATCGGGAAACAAGTTTAGTTACAACTGTTCCCGTTCGGGATCCGTTATTTTGTTAAAACGATCCCGTTCGGGACTTGGTTGTTTCAACCTCTCCCTTTCGGGATCTGGTCCGTTCCAACGTTCCCTTTATCTGAACTATAGCCATTTTTATCTGAACTATAGCCATTTTTTTTTGAACTATAGCTATTTTTGTTTGAACTATAGCCATTTTTTTTTCTGAACTATAGCCATTTTTATCTGAACTATAGCTATTTTTGTCTGAACTATAGCTATTTTTCTTTGAACTATAGCTATTTTTGTCTGAACTATAGCTGAACTATAGCTGAACTATAGCTGAACTATAGCGGAACTATAGCGGAACTATAGTGGAACTATAGCGGAACTATAGCGGAACTATAGTGGAACTATAGCGGAACTATAGCGGATAGCTATAGCGGAACTATAGCGGAACTATAGCGGAACTATAGCGGAACTATAGCGGAACTATAGCGGAACTATAGCGGAACTATAGCGGAACTATAGCGGAACTATAGTGGAACTATAGCGGAACTATAGCGGAACTATAGCGGAACTATAGCGGAACTATAGCGGAACTATAGCGGAACTATAGTGGAACTATAGCGGAACTATAGCGGAACTATAGTGGAACTATAGCGGAACTATAGCGGAACTATAGCTGAACTATAGCGGAACTATAGCTGAACTATAGCTATCTAGGGACATTTATAGGGGAAAGGTTGAAAATCGAAGAATTAATCCTTTTCAGAAACTGTCTTCTCAGACCGGATCCTTCTCAGGAATTGTCATTTCAGACTCTTTCCTTTGCAGGAACTGTCTTCTCAGACCGGATCCTTCTCAGGAACTGTCTTCTCAGACCGGATCCTTCTCAGGAACTGTCATTCCAGACTATTTCCCTTTCAGGGACTATCACTTCAGACTCTGTCCTTTTCAGGAAGTATCTTTGCAGACCATATCCCTTGCAGGAAGTACTTGTATATGATACTTAGTTTAATCTAAAATGATCAAACCAAAGAACTCAGGCAGCACACGCAATATGCCTTTTTTCACCCTGTATAAATGTTGACAAGCTTTGTCACAAACTTAATGAAACTCTCGAAAAATGTAAAATAAAGAAACATTTTCATTGCCCTCTTGTAAACATATTTTAAACTTTATATAACTTTATACTAACTTTTTGTAACTTGTTATAACTTTTTATAACTTTTTATAACTTTTGTTAACTTTCAGATAACTTATGATAACTTTTCCTAGATACTTATGTTAAGTCTGTTAACATAGTTATAAAAAGAAAACATGCAGTTAAGATACTTACGATAAGTTCATTAACCATTTATATTTTACCTAAACATTTACAACTTCTCGTAGCCGGCTAGCTAAACTTACAAATTACTTATCAAATGTTATGACACTTTACATACTTGCAAGCAAGTTATAGACATGTTATAGAAGGTTTATATACATGTTGTAACTCGTCTAATTCTGTAAACTCATATAACTTCCAGCGTACAGTCTTCGAAGAACTGTCGCCACCAAGGAGTCCATTCTGAGGATCGCAAGTCAATGCATCGACGCCGAAAAGCAAACGTATGACGAGATCACCATGGATGCAATGAACATCGTCCACCAGTTCAGGAACAATCTAATTGAAGGGGGTGGACAAGAACAATACCTCGCCCGCATCAAGCTGGTCGACTACATCGTCGAGCGCAAGAGGGTGGAAACTTCAGGTTGCCGTCATTGCCCTCATTGCCTCAATGAGACGCCAACGAAATTGGCAGTATGTCTAGGATGATGCTGGACAGAGCTTGAGAGCTGTGGAATTCGACCTTATAGATTACAAGCCCCTGAAGACGATGAAGACGAAGCCACCAAGAAAGAGATCGACGAGGAGGTTCGCCGACAGGAAGAATCGTTGTTCGAGGATACGGTCCACCAAGCACAGGAAAACATACCTGAACCCAACGATTATGGCTTCAATCCTGACGAAGTCGACTACAACAAAGGCGATGACGAGGAAATGGCTCAGGAGGAAGAGACTCAGCAGGAAGACGACGAGATCGTTGAGGAGGACGACGATGATGACATGAACGTCGAACCTGAGAAAGAGGCTTCAGACAACCTGCCAGTATGGACCAAGAATCTTGTGCCTGGAAGCAAGGGTTTGCCAGGAGATGGACTAGTAAACAATGATGTCTCCGAGGCCGCGGCTCACTTGTACGACAATGCCGTGATGTCAAAGATCATCGCAATGTTCAGACTCTACTACAACCAGAGAGTCAATTTGACCCCAGAGGAATACTATGCGTTGATGACAATCACCAAGCGAGTCCGACTGGACCTGGACGACTTCTGCCCCTACACGGGCGAAGATCAGGACGGCAAACTCAAGCGGCCGACTGAGCAGGAATTGGACGCACTCTTTCAGGAGAAAGGGAAGACGAACTCATGGTCAGAGGGAGAATTGATGTACTCTGGGCGGCCGAGAAACATGATGATGCCTGTCATCAAAACTCTAGAAGTTTACGAAAAGATGATGGAGTTTCTCATCTGTGCCGGGTACACTCCCGATTCCTTAGGTTTCCTCATGCCAATGACGAAGATGCAGGGAGATGCAAAGGAGAAGCAGGAGATGAGGGTGACCATTAGCAACTTCCTCCGACGATTGATGAAGGGAACCTTTCCCGAATATGAGTCATACACCTTCTTTCGTTCCGGGAGCCACGGCTTCCCCAACTGCATTGAACTCCCAGCTTTCTCGGTATATCTGAGTCTGAGAGAAAGGGAACAAAGGGTGGAACTACTCTTCGCTGCCCAACAATGCGGTATTCCATTACCTCGCAACTTCATCGGCAAGATGGCTTACGCCATTCACTTCGCTGAGTCCGAGGCGATGAGGGGAAAGTCCGAAATGAAAATAAAGATGGCTCCGAACCTGGGGGACGAAGTGGTAGGTGAAGTATTCAAAGCAGTCGGGGACAGTGCCAGCACCTTTCTGGGTCTATGTGGGGTTATTTCGGTTTGGTTTAGGGTTTACTTAGGGTTAGGTCAGCGCTTTGTTGAGGTTTTTGTGAACTCGAAACACTGCACATTACGGAGGATATATTTTAGATATGCTTCAAAAGGTGATTTTGGCACTGTCTTGGGTAAGCGCAAAAAATGAAAAAATGCCATGAGACGCAGGAAATATCAATATTTGTTTTATGTTTGCAGTTTGCAAAATAACACGTGCCCAAAGCACAGAGCAGATTGCAGTCCTGCATGCCATTCCGCGCATTTCGGGCTAACGTCAGCCCCCAAGCGATATGTTTATATAATCATATAATATGTTGTTACTATATGTTTTTTTTATTATTGATACCATTACTTTTATTATTATTACATGTTTTCATTATTGTTATTATTATTGTATATTATTATTACATTATAGATACAACACTCTTAACCCCCTTCCAACTATTTCCTTCCACTTTTCCCAGCTGCTCGGATCACAGGCAGCGCGTCCTCGCATCTTCGCCGGGATCCCGTCCGCCGCGCTCTACGGCGAGCGCCGCATGCGCTGGCGCAAGCAGTGGAAGTGTGGCGACAAGCTGAACGCCTGGGGAGCCGTGGCCGGAAGCCGGTGATTTCATGGGATTTCGTTGTTTTGTTTTGGAAAATATATGAAGATATCCCACCTATCCCATGAAATCACCACTAAATCCGATTAAATCACCTGATTTAACCGTTTTTTAATTGAAGATATGGTGATTTAATGGGATTAAGTGGTCATTTCCTGGAGAATCAATGTTTTTTTCCAGATAAATCATCGAACTCAATAAGCCACGCTATCCATTGGCAATCTTGAGGAACCAACCAGTAGAATAAAGGAGGGGGGAACCATCATGAAGCATCATGAAGCCAATGGGAATATCATTATCATGAGATAATGAGATATATATAATGATATATATATATATAGGATATACATTTTTCAAACATGGGATTTCACTGGAGATTGGCACTTCACATGATGAGCCTTCGATCTCAATGTTGTGTATGTTGGTGTCCTCCCGCGCTGGGAGGCCGGACTCAGCTGTGTCTTTTCTTGGTGCTGTATCTGAAAATCCCAATGTCATACCTTCTGGTAAACTAAAATAACTATGGAAACTCACCATTTTTACTAGGTAAATCAACCATTTTTATGACCATTTTCAATAGCAAACTGTCAGTTTTACCAGGGGGAACCTGGTGACACCCAAGGGGTCGGCCCATAAATAAAAAAACGGGGTCACCGAGGAATCCCCTACAAGTTCATCGTGGGCTGGCAGCTGGTTCTGAATGTTAGCATGGCTGGGATCAATGGAATCGATCGCTGGGAAATCTGCAAAATCTTTGCTGCATATGGATTTGTCTGAAAATTTAAGGTACCTCCAAATCACATCAAATCCCATTGTTATTATCATGCCTAGCTTTCCAGATTTACCATGATTTACCAGCGTCCAGCCAAGTTCCAGACCCATCTGGAAAACGGGTGTGCCTCGAAGTGGGGGAGAGACTCAAACGATCTCTAGTCTTTTTATTTTATGTTATGATATTGTATGTTAAGTCAATTGGAAAGTGCTTCGCTGCGTTCCTTATTAGAGTATCGAAATAAGGTCGCGACATGTCGCATACTCAATCTAACCCTTTCGACCCCCTAATACACACCGACATACATACACTACATAACATGTCAAGACTACATCAAATCATATGAATCAGACCCGCGCCCCATAGATTTGATTATGGTAAATTATCCCTTTGTTTTGGGCGTAGCCAAGTTGGACCCACATCCAATCCCATGCTTTTGGGGGATATGTTTGGCTGTTCGCCAATTGTGTGGTTTCTTTTACAATCCATGTTTTTGGCTGCCTTGTTGTTAAATCACTGTTTTGATTCTATGCTTGATATAACCATGATGTTGGCTGGGTGTCACAGATGAACAATCTTATTGTTGGTTACTTCATACCCCCTTCTGTGTTGTTTAATGTTGTTTATAGCGTTATATACATCTCCGTGACATGCTCATATTATACTCATATTTGCTCCTATTATTGTGTTGGTGTCTATGATGTAGCCACGCAAAATTCGCTGACCCCAGAAAGCCAATAAAATCAACCTGCATTTGGGGATGAATTATGACTAGTAAACACCTCACTCCCCTTGATGGTGATATACTTTTGGACTTCATTTGTGTCATTCATGTCAAAACATCCATTTGGGTAAATTTTAACGACCTCACTGCGACTTCACTGGAATCATGGCTAAGAAGGGAAATCATCCTCAAACAATTGTTTTCTTCAGCTGATGGTGTACTCTGTCGAGACCTTGAGGGTTATGACTTTCCTGAAGTCTCCAAGATTGCGCTCAAGCTCAGCCAGCCAAAGATCGACATCGCCCACCCTTGTGGAATGAGGAATGTGGATGTTCTGACACATGGGCCATTGTCGTTGGAGATCGTTTTGAGCCTGAAACCCATGATGTGGAGGTGATCGGCTGGATGGCTCACCCAGTCCGCTATGATCGTGACAGTGACTTCTACATGGGCACGGAGACTCTGGGTTCTTATGCAGCAGAGCGGGAGGCCCTTGCGTGGGCTGGTCTTTGGCGCCTTGGTCACAACACCAAGGTTGAGACGATCTTCCGCACGGATTCCCTGACATCTGCTCACCAAGCTGTTGGCTTCACAGGATGTGCTGAACGTGATCTCTCCTTCCACCTCTTCAGAGGCATTGTTCAGGAGCTCGAGACCTCACTGTCCACAGGAGCACTTGAGGTTGTTTAGATTCGGATTCCCAGAGACAAACCAACCCAAGTGCAACTGTTTATTTTCCTTAAGAAAGGATTTCACAAATCTCTATACAGGGCTTGGTCAATGTACTAACTGTTCATATCACCTAACAAAAAGAGTGAATATCATCTCCTGTCCTTTTTTCAGTGATGAAGTGTTCAATAACTCCAAAGCCCGACATTTACCAGACATGTACCAAACCCTGTTCAAACAAAACCACACAGCCCTTCTTTGCTTGGGCCTGGGACCCTGCCCTGTCCGATTTGGTTTTCAACCAAGGCCCGTAGACAAGAGCACGAACTTGACAGCGCATCGACAAGGTGGGGACGCGAACGGATGATATCCCCGCCATTGATCCAGAAAGAGATATGATATACATGGATTTATAATGATTTATATATATATATACATCATATGTTTATAGTACAGTAACTACATATATATTTATATTTAATGTATGTTTTTTTGATTATATACATATTTGCAATAATCAAGTGATGAAGTAATGCACTTGATTATATATTATATATATAGATATTGTTTTTGATGTGTAAGCTTCACCATGACAGCAGTCTTCAACAGCGCATTTGTAGTGCTATTGACCTGGAGTTTGGGAGAAATCGAAGGGATGATCGGATGGTTCACCTTGTCCCTGAAGCCCTTCATAACAAACATCCGACCTGATAGAAGATCAGGAACAGTGATGTTTTCTCTACCATCCCGTTGATTTATGATGTTCGTTGTTTTATTAATCCTGCGCTAGAACAAACATCATAAATCAACATGATAGTCAGATAGTCTGGCTGATAGTGCATAAATCACGACATATTCAAGCTTGGAAAACACAAGCCTGTGGAGACCTATTTGAACTCAAAACTGGAAGGACACAGAATGTTCCATTTACTATCAACACTCGAATACAGTATTCAAACATGTTCAAAATACTGTAAATGGCTATGATGGATCCAGATCCATTCTATTTTCAGATATGATCAGTATTCAATATTGAAACGGGGTGATTTTCCCAGCAATGTATAAGATACAACCGGGATCCGAGTCTTTTTAAAAGATTTCCTGAACTCAGTCATGAGGATTTCCTGAAAAGTCTGCAGAAATGGCATCTTTCCAGTAAAATGATGGGACTAGTCGATGGCAGAAGCATCAAATTTGAGCGTATCTATTTTTAGACAAAACCAGATAAGATTGAGTAAGTTCCAAAAAAAGGTCCTAGAAGATCCGAATAACATGGGATGTGAAGCTCAAAAGAAAACGGCTATATATATATATATATGTTGATGAACATTTGGATTTAATTGGGGACGATATAACTATAACTATAGTAACATGTAGATACATATAGATACATATGGTAACATGTAGTAACATGTAGTAACATATATAGTAACATATCTAGTAACATGCTAATATAGTTGTAATTAGCACGTCATATAGTCTGATTCATTGGTATACTTAAACATTGATGAACGTTGTCTTTGCAAATCGACAAACATCGGCTGCCTCGCCTTCCGACCAGGATATAAAGCCACAGACAGCGAAGTGCACAAAGCCGAGTTGCTCAGAGACTTGGATCTCGTTTTCCCATGGCTTCACGGGGGAAAAAAATGAAAAACACCAAAAACCCTCTGGTGATGTTTGTTATCCTCTGGTCAACATACAAAAAGCTGTTGAAAATTGCCATAGAAATAGTTATGTTAGTTTACCAGAGGGTACAGTTTGCTATTGAACATATCGCCATTTCGGAAAGTTTGACTTGATTTAGCGAGAAAATGAGGATTTTTCCATAGTCCAAAGCTATGTAAACGTTTACCAGAGGGTAGCTGTCTGAGATAGGCACCAAGTCAGAGTCCAATGACTTGGATCTTGACTGGGGTACCCAGCAAGGACACCTCCAGATGGCGGTTGAATGGTGCTATTTTGTGATGATTTGAGAGTTGTCTCACCATGTTTATGGCATATAAATGGTGACATTCATATACATTGATTTGTTATGTTCAATAATTTTAAAGAATGCTAATGCCACCAGAAAATATGCCAGATAAAGCGTCAGCCAGAATGTCATATGCCAAATGGAAAATCAGAATATGCCAGCATATATATATATATACAGTATATTCCAGATAAAATGCCGATGGAATGTGATTTGGTGGGGATCACTCATAATTTGTACATTGGTCAAAAACGGCGAGTCTATGCCAATTTGAATATATTTGTTTGATTAACTGCCAGCAGTAAAACCTTGGATGCAATGGCTGATAGCTTAATGATTACATAAGGCCTTAGAGTAGGCTACATGTGATATCCTTTACATGAAGCAATGAAGGCCGTCAAAAAAAAAGACAAGACCTACATGGCCTGATTTCGGCAAAGATGATGGGATCCAGCGAACGATTTCGGCCAAGTAAGCGTTGCATCCATTCTTTTGGGGTTTTATGACATGACTTGCGGAGGAATCCGCAGCGCAACTGCCAGTTTTCCATTGGTCCAATTTGGTCAGTCACATCTGTCGAATTTTTGCCATTCCTCAACGGATTGGTTCAAGGGAAACACCTACAGGAAACCTTGGTTTTTACATTTTTTACCATCAATTATAGGGGTCTACTGTAGATTTTCCCAACAGCAATGTATTCTGGGTCTCACTTTGGTGCCAGGAAACGAAAGTTTGACCTACAAAGACTTGTCACTTGGTCACCTGCGAAGCTCCACTTCAATGTTGTCGGGAGATGAAGCAAGAAATTGATTCAATAGACATATTCAAGAAAAGCATGCATTGACATCATGGCGCCATGATTTCTACATGGTTCTACCGTCACATTTATATACATTTATGGGAATTCATTCGCGTATCTGCAAGCCACATCTTTAAGGGGCACCCATCACCAGTGGAATTTCAAGCAGCCCAGAGTGCTGGATGTTTTGCCCAAGTTTTTCCAAGGTTTTGGACCACAAATTGATGGCACAGAAATGGTGGCGTCTCACAGCCTGTGTGGTTAATGGCGCCATTACCCTCTGGTAATTTAACATAGCTATTGAAAATTGCCATTTATAGTGGATTTTCCCATTAAACATGGTGATTTTCCATAGCTATGTTAAATTACCAGAGGGTAACCACCAACAAAAAACAAGAAACATCGGGAAACAAACACTCGGGAAACACTCGTTTTTAGTAGGATTTTACTTTAGGGGCAAAAGCAACCTTTATATTTCATAACCCATATAGCAACCCATTTTACTGTTCTATAATCTTTCTCTATGGGTTGCCCAAAACATCCTTCGAGGAGATTGCTGTGGCTCAAGTTCACTGCTTTTCAATGTCTCCGGTCCCTTTTTTATGGATCCATATTTGGAAAAAATATCCGATTTTTTGGGGAAATACGTAGAAGTAAAGATTACTTCCGGTAGTCCAAGATAGTTGGCTGGGAAATCCTCTACAAATGGAGGTTTGAACGGGATCGAACTAACGAACTAAAAAGGGTGATATTGGATGATTTACCGTTGCTATCTGGTTGGTGGTGAACATGCCTTTCATGACTTTCCATTCAGTTTGGGAATTTCATAACCCCAACTGATTGATATATTTCAGAGGGGTAGGTATACCACCAAGCAGCTATGTTTGATGGAGGGCAAAGTTTTTTTAAAATTTTGGAGAGGTAAGGATGGGCTCAGAATTTAAACGAGGACCTTCGACATATTCCGATCCTATTTTGGGGGATGGTCCTAGACAGCTTGAGATCATCCACCAAAATAGTATCTTTGTCTTCCCCTATTTTTATTTGGAAACCTTGGTTTGGTCTTGAATTAATGCATAATCTTAAATTGGGTGCCAAACAAGTGGTAGTTTCAGAATATGTATGAGGGACGGAATGATTTTTTGGTGCTTTGCGGGTGGCAGAAAAACACAAAACTTTTTGCCAGATAGCTTCATGTGTTTGATGTAAAGTCTTTGTTTCTAATGTTCAAGATTGTTCAAGCATATTTGAGATGATTGTCCCCCATGACTATCCTTTCAAGGCTTAAATGATCTTTGGAATCATCTATATAATTTTCCTCGGATTTGTGTGTGTGTTTTTGATTTATATATCTAATCTGTTGGTCACCAATGTTTACCTCATCCATATTTGGTTTTCCGGGGTTCCAGTTGCATGAGCTGCTATGGCCCTTTGCCACTTGCAACTACTAAAATCCCATTAAATCACGATCCAATTACTATTAAATCATCATCAAACCACCATAGGGCTTTCTTAGTTCAAATCCTAGAACAATTTTGATAAATTAGTGATTTTAATAGTGATTTAATGGGATTTATGATCATTTCACATTATACAGTAATACTAATTTATCATAAATTTTCGAGGGCTTTCTCAGAGCGCCATAGGATGCCATAGGCATTTTGTGAATTTGCCGGACACCTATTTGAGTCTCCAATCGAAGACCTTTGCGCTGCTGGCTCCTCGGCTTTCCAGTCATTGAGGTTCAGCATCTTGGAAAAATGTGGGTACCCCCGTTAGATGGATGGTTTCTGATGAAAAACCCATTGAAATGGATGATTTGGGGGTCCCCCCCAGCCCCCCATGTCTGGAAACCCTCTCAAATGGCATGTTTTTAGATGATTCACCTTTGAACATGGTGGTTTTCCATAGCATTTTGCTAGATGATCAGAGGCTTATCAGCATCCCAAAATTGTTGATGCCTTCAGACATGGACCCAATAGCCAAGTGTCTGCGGCATCCCAGCTGAAAACGATGGTTGGGGAGGTGTCCAAAACGTGTGAACTGTTTGTTTGTACTTACCCTCTGGTTATTCAACAGTTCGCCATGGAAAATGACCCGTTTATAGATGGTTTACCTATTAAAAAGCGGCTTGCATATATTTCCCCACATCTTTGTGTGGGGTTCTTGTTTTTGATTCTGTATCCCGCCGCCGCCTCCGCCTCCTCCACACAACTTTGTCACACACAACCTTGTCACACACACACACACACACCATTTTTCAACACAAACTTTCACACACAACTTTGTCACACACACAACTTACAACTTTGTCACTAACTCTCTTTCACACACAACTTTGTCACACACCATCTTTCAACACAAACGACCCGTGTTTTGCGTGGCAGGCGCGGCACTTCTGGCACTGGGCTGGATCTGGTGGCGCGCTTGGTCCCCGTTGGTCGCCCGTGACGCCGCGGCACTTTGCTTGGCAGGCGTAGCACTTGGCGACATCCACCGTCGTTTTGCCTGGCAGGCGTGGCAGTTGGCGACATCTACAGTACCTTCATTTCCCTGGCAGGCGTGGCACTTATGGCGCTGGGCTGGGTCTGGTGGTGCACTTGGTCCCCGTTGGTCGCCCGTGACACCGCGCCACTTTGCGTGGCAGGCGTGGCACTTGGCGACATCCACCGTCGTTTTGCGTGGCAGGCACGGCACTTGGCGACATCCACCGTCACTTTGCATGGCAGGCCAGCACTTGGTCCAATCTCTTTCATATACAACTTTGTCACACACACACACAACTTTGTCACACACAATCTTTCGCACACAACTTTGTCATACACAATCTTTCACACACAACTTTGTCACACACACAATATTGCACACACAATTGTGTCACCACACAATCGTTCACACACAACTTTGTCACATACAACTCTTTCACACAGAACTCTTCAGATACAACTTTCAAAATTGTCGATCCTCCACCATCTCCTTTGTCCTTGTGGCTTTCTCCGCGCCGCTTCAACCACTTTTTCTGCTTGGTGGAAGAAGTTGACATGTGGGGTTGTCCGGTCCTTTCATTTTTGAGTGACCAGGTATGGCCTACCAGTTATCATTACTTATGATAAGAGGAAAGATTATCGCCGCCAACCATAGGTCAATGGGTGTGAAAATGGGGCCCTGAGCGTAACCCCCTAATTGTTGGAACCGGGGGCCGAGCGGTAGAGCAACTGACCCGGCAGCGTTGCCACGAACTAGGGTACGCCTCCCCAACAAACTGGTTGACAGAGTGAATTCCCCCCCCCAAAAAAATGTGTCATTTGGCATGTACAAACCAATTGTTGTCTGCAAGTCTTCCCTGCACAAAAACAATTCCTTGATTGACCTCCGATTAGGATCCATTCGGGTGAATTATTGACCTCCTATGATTGTGGTAATCTAATCATATTATAATAATTTATAATATGTTTAGCCATCATTTCCAATCATTTTCCGCATGATTTACGACATTTTCCCTAACTTTTGTTTCCACCTCTTTGAGGACTACGGTTACAGTTTGGGTGCGGAATATGTCATGAAGATGGATGACGATACCTGCATCAAGCCGCACAAGCTAGTGGAATACCTCGATGCCTACGCCGCTCGGCATCCAACCCGGAAAATCTGGGGATTTGCCAACCTTTATAGGATGTGATGGCGATTTTTCATGGGATATAACATGATATAACTGATATATCATATCTAAGGCAACAGATCTCGAGATGGTAAATGTTAGGAGATTCATGGAGATTCTTTTGATATCTGTAGGACACTTTTTAGGGAGTACTGTACTGACTATGAATGGGAATGGCTATCTTCAAAGCCTAGGTTTGGGGTTGAACATTGAGCCTAGGTCAAAATGGGGATTCAACATTCCAGCATCCAAAATGGGTATATAATATAAATGTATAAAATGATATTATATATATATATATATATGATTGGTGGTTTGGATCTACTTCTTGGAAAGTCTTTGGGCTATGATTTAGGGGCTCAGCCGTACCTTCTCAGGAGGTGTTTGGATCCTCTATATATACTGGTCGGTGGTTTCAAACATTTTTCATTTTCCATAATATATGGAATAATCATCCCAACTGACTAATATTTTTCAGAGGGGTTAAAACCACCAAGATTGACATGTCACCTATAATATATAGTAGCATTTCCTTTATCCAGTGGCTTGTTGATTAAACCATTGAGCAGTTTCTACCGACCGGTCCATTGGTGATTTTCCAAAATAGTCTGGGGATCCCAAAGCCAAGGATTACCCTCCAGTAAACTAACATAGACCCTGCCAGATAGGGGTTGGAAGACTAGTTTCCACTAAAAATTGATGATGTTCAGGGTCTATGTTAATTTACCACAGGGTAGAAGGAATATTCCGTTGCTTTGTGATACTGCTCAAAAAGGGCATTCAAAATGGCATGAATTTAACCAACCAACACGGGTCAGTAAAACTTAGATGGTGATTAGGTGATGTTTTTTTCTACGAGACCTCGTTGTTGGGGTTCAATCATTTGGACCAATACTGGGTGGATCACACGGTCACACGACGAGCTCGAAGTTCAGAACGGGCTTCAAGAAAAAGGTGCAAAACATATCTAAAGCTGGTCTTGTTGACTCAAGTTTCACACAATTTTGAAGAACACAACAACAGAAGAAAAAAAAACATGTAGATGAACATCCCAAACCGACCTTTTTATATAGAAGTTGTCCAAGGGCCTTGATCGCCAAATCTCTCAGCAGCTGCTTTCCCCATGAATCATAACCAAGCGTGGATGATCTGAACCCAGTGGGAAGGAGATATTGCAACTGAAATCGCCACGCTATATTTGGATAAAAGTTGGATGAGTTTGCTCAAATAGACAGTCTTGATATTGACAATAGTCAGTCTGTTGGATGAGTATCAAGTCTGTCAGCTAAATATCTAGTTGGATAGAAGTCTGATAGTTTTTGTACCAAGACTGTCAGCTCAAGAAGTCTGCACAAAGGGTGCCCTTTCCGGAATTTCCCGATCGATCCACAGGAAGCGAAGAAAAGGCAGGGTCCGAAGGCGCTTTATGCCGGGTACTATCAGTTTCTTGCCTCAGAGTCCTCCGATCCTGGTTTGATTTGTGGCTGCGATCTATCTGGCTCGGTTGATGACTAGTTCATCATGTATTAGGATGTATTAGGATTTTAATGTGGAAGTATATGGATAGAGAACTGATGATGGTTGGTCGAAGATTAGATTGGCGATTATACAATATGTTGGTGAAGATCACAATCCATGAATGGGGAAGCCCATTCTCAACCAGCCAGTTTTAGAAGGTTGACAGAGAGTTTTGAACGCTGCTCGCATGGGTAGTGGATTTAATGGGCGAACTAGCCATTTTATGGGATAAATATTCCATGCGATGTATGATGTATCAATGAACATATCATGTAAGTATCAAGTAGCGTAACATGAAGTGCAAGTGAAGATCATGAAAGTGCAAGTGAAAATCAAGCAGCATAGCATGAAGTGCAAGTGGAGATCATGAAAGTGCAAGTGAAAATCAAGTAGCGTAGCATGAAGTGCAAGTGAAGATCATGTAGCGTCGCCATAGACACGGTTGCTATTATCCCCACCCCACCCCACCCCATCCCAACTTCCTGAAATGAGCACGACTACACGTACGGTTTTTGACCCGGTGGCATAAACATATACTGTACATTATATACTGGGAAATATGGGATATTAACGGAACATATAGAATTCGCCTTAAGATGACATATGGATAATATGGCCCACATGCCTTAAATGGCCTATTACACACATGTGTTAAACCGACGTGTTTTCGTGGGGACATTCTCGGAATCGGGCATCCCATTGAGACAAGGATTTACCCTCTGGTAAACGGTTACATAGCTGTTGAAAATCATCATTTGAAATAGGTCAGCTATTTCTATGGGCCATTTTTCAATAGCTATGTAACAGTCATTACCAAAGGGTAACTGTGTCTCACTCAACGCCGGTGAAATCATGTCACTGATGCAGACTTTGGTGCTGGAGATGACCCGGGACAAGTCCCAAGGAACCAAACATTTTTTGATCGCCACTTCAACGGTGGAGAATCCCCCGGAGGCTCCCCGGTCAATGCGGTGCGAACCAGGCATTGCATTCAAACATACCGGGGTCAATGCGGCCTCTTTCTTCAAAAAAAACAAACAAATTGTCCCGATTCATCCATACTAACATGTGAATTATGCTTTCTGGTAATCAAAAACGGCCTGCTGGAAAATCCTCCGATTTAGTTCGATGATTTACCCAGCTATAAATACCCTTTAAGCACCTTTTCTTCAACACTGTTTAACTAGGATTTTCCCAATATTTCCCAATCATCACCAACCATTGATAGATGTTCCCAGTTTTTGTTTGTCAACCTCAACCCATTTCCCTCCCGAAATCCCCTTCCCATCCCATTCCATACCTGGTTGGTGGTTTGGAACATTTTTTATTTTTCCATATATTGGAAATAATAATCCCAACTGACTAATATTGACTAATATTTTCAGAGGAGTTAAAACCACCAACCAGATACTATCTTTTGATGTTTCAAAACTGTAACCCCAAATCTTCGATACATTTTAAATCATCATAACATTGCCTGGTGAAATCCAGATGGTTCGATCATGTTGGTTAAATCCCCATACTTTTCACCATATATATATATATATAGTGTACATATATATATATATATCATATATATATATAGTGTACATATATATATATATATCATATATATATATACATATACATATATATATATACATATACACATATATATATAGTGTGTGTGTGTATGTATGTATGTATGTATGTATGTATGCATGCATGTATGTATGTGTATATATATATATTAGCACTTTTCATGGCTCAATCTCCATATTTTTGATGCTAAGTTACTCCATTTTTGGTGTCATCTTGAAGAACCCTCAGGTTTAACGGCTCTGAGTACAAGAAAATGCGAGGAAGAGACGGAGCGTCCCATGGTGTGAAAAAAATGGCCTTTTTTAATGACAAAAACTCACTTGAGCAGTGTTCGAAACCCCTGTTGGTTGATGATTAGTTCGGGGATTATACTACCCTTCATATATTGGGGACTACAATAATCCCATTGGGGGATCCCTATAAACCAATCAGTATAATGGAATATAATGGAATATAATGGAATGATACAGGGATTTTTGAACACTGCTCAACTGGAACATCGCCATTCCAATCCATCTTGAGGGGTCAATCGTTGACGATGGTCCTGGTGGGCGGGTCCTGTTCGACCAGGCTGCCTGGAATGAGGTGAATGTAGGGCCGTAGGGTAATGTTCGACCAAAGCATCACCTTATTTCAGGTAAGTGAATTATATATATATAATTTGCCCAGATGACTGATTTTCCGTGACCCGGTTGTAAAATTTGATTGGCTTACCGGCTTACCATTTCTCATTTTTGGACGGATGTTAAATTGTTTTAAAAAATGTACAGCAAAAATCTTTTGAGGACTTGGGTCGCAGTTGTGTTGTGTGAACTGTCCCGGGTAACAGCAGGCAGAAGGCGTTGCAGAGTCAGGCTTTTGACCAATATCCTTTGGCCTGCTGAAGACTGACAAAAGCAGTGCACAAAGCAAAATCCGAAACAGGTGTCCAATCTGCCAACCATCCATGTTTGGTGACAAGCTTTGAACATCGCAAGGTCTCGTTTGGATATAGCCTCTGGTAATTTATCGTAGCTATTGGAAATGACCATAGGATCCATAGGTAAATATTTCTATAGAAATAGTTGATTTACCCAGCTATAAAATGGTGATTTTCCATATAAATCACCATTTTCCCATGGTTTTGCCATGTTTTCCCATGGATCAACCAGAGGCTAGACCCCAATGTTTGCTCCACGGCTTGACATCCGTTGACCTCCGTTGACTTGATCATGGCCAAGGATCCATCCCTACTTTGCGGGACCTTTCTACGTGCTCTCAAAGGCGATGTTCACAGTAATTGTGGATGGGCTATACATGGCTATACCGGGTTTATCATTGTTTATTGCATTATACACATTACATATCACTGATATCACTATATTATATGATATTATATGAAGCTAAAGTTTGTTTTCTAAATATCATATGTTATATTTTAGTATTAGCCATGTATAATATATATAATGTATTGTGTGTTACAGATTAGATATGTTATGGTTTACTTACATGGTATATATTATACACATATGCAAATACAACTATAGACACTCTATGCTATGGATACATATCTATCATTGTATCATATGCATTATATATTAGTTATAATAAATGTGTATGTGTATGTATATAGTTTAATAGTATGTAATATTATATTGAGAAAGGACAGCAAACTAGTTTAATAACATAGTGATATTACATGTATGCGATGTGTATACAATATAGATGTATATTATCAAAGTATATTGTGTATGATATGTATACAATATGCACATATACTTATAGTATATATATAGTAGTTACATTGCATACATATTCATGTCATTACGTTGAATTACATTCGAATGTATTGTATATTATCATGTTATATTGTATGATTAATATCATACTATGCATACAATGTTTATGGTATATAATATTTTACAGTATTTTATTATTTTTATTAAGTGTTATTAAATTATGCTATATCATGCTATATGTAAAATATTGTGATATATTGTATCGTACTATTTTATAGTGTATTGTGTTGTTTATATTATATACTTATATACTCCCCTCTGGTAAACTAACATAACTATGGAAGATCACCATTTTTAATAGGTAAAAATCAACTATAAATGGACCATGTTCAATAGCTTTTTGTAGGTTTACCAGAGGGTATATATAGAAATACACTACTGGACTCCTGCATCATCCCGACGAGCATCGAAAAAAACAGCAAGATTCGTCTTCTTGTGCAGAGATGTTGTTGTCATGAAAGCCCACACACTTCTCATGGAGGTTTTGACTGGTTGGTGGTTTGGAACCATGGAATTTTATGACTTTTCATATATTGGGAATGTCATCATTCCAACTGACTTTTATATGTTTCAGAGGGGTTGAAACCACCAACCAGTTGACCATTTCACAGAATCCTGAATACTATCTCTACACCAATAAAGTGTCATTTCTGGGTTTCAATGCGCAGTTTTTAGATTCCTAAAAATCATCCATTTGGGTTATCACTGGGTCAACTGCCCAAGAATTTGATGGATATCCCGC
This sequence comes from Cladocopium goreaui, assembly GCA_947184155.2. Lineage (NCBI taxonomy): Eukaryota > Dinophyceae > Suessiales > Symbiodiniaceae > Cladocopium > Cladocopium goreaui. Next base: position 42,726 of record CAMXCT020001190.1, on the reverse strand, counting down.
AGTTGAAAATACAAACCCACAGGGCACTAATATTCTGAATTATTCCAGTACACATCCCAGAAAATATCACCAGTATATATATATATACTTGGTTATACCAGTAGTACCGCACAAGGCGGTGGCGAAAGTTTCAAAAATAGGAAACCTATAGGAGAGATTCGTTGTTGGAATCAGGGATGGCAGAGCGAATCCACTGATGGACCGAAAGGTGCTTGAGGTGTCCTCTCATTCTCTCTCTTTCCCTGACTATCTACCCACCAACCAACCTATCTTCTATCTATCTATCTATCTACCTATCTATCTATCGATCTATCGATCTATCGACCTATCGATCTATCGACCTATCGATCTATCGATCTATCGACCTATCGATCGATCGATCGATCGATCTATCGATCTATCGATCTATCGATCTATCGATCTCTCCCTCTCTCTCTCTCTCTATCGATCTCTCTCTCTCTCTCATCTAATTACCTATCTATCCATCTATCCATCCATCTATCCATCTATCCATCTATCTATCTACCTACCTATCTATCCATCTATCCATCTATCCATCTATCCATCTATCCATCTATCCATCTATCCATCTACCTACCTATCTATCTACCTACCTACCTACCTAGCTAGCTAGCTATCTAGCTATCTATCTATCTATCAATCTATCTATCTATCTATCGATCTATCTATCTATCTGTCTGTCTGTCTGTCTGTCTCTCTATCTATCTATCTATCTCTCTATGTATCTATCTATCTATCTATCTATCTATCTATCCATCTATCTATCTATCTATCTATCTATCTATCTAATCTCTCTCTCTCTCTTTCATCTGTCTATCTGTCTAGCTGTCTACCTGTCTATCCATCCATCCATCCATCCATCCATCCATCTATCTATCTATCTATCTGTCTATCTGTCGACCTGTCTATCTGTGGTACAGTGTCATTCAGTGTAATGTAGTGTAGTGCAATATAGTGTAGTGTAGTGGAGTGTAGTGGAATGTAGTGTAGTGTAGGGTAATGTAGTGTGGTGTAGTGTAATTTAGTGTAGTGGAGTGTAGTTGTGTATTCGTAGTTGTAGTTGTAGTGTAGTGGAGTGTAGTGTAATGTAGTGAAGTGTAGTTCAAGGTAGTCTGGTGTAGTGCAATGTAGTGTAGTGGAGTGTAGTGTAGTGTAATGTAGCGTAGTGTAGCGTAATTTAGTGTAGTGGAGTGGAGTGTAGTTGTGTAGTTGTAGTGTAGTGGAGTGTAGTGTAGTGTAATGTAGTGTAGTGTAATGTAGTGAAGTGTAGTGGAAGGTAGTGTAGTGTAATGTAGTGTAGTGTAGTGGAGTGTAGTGTAGTGTGATTTAGTGTAGTGGAGTGTAGTGGAGTGCAGTGGAGTGTAGTTGTGTAGTTGTGTAGTTGTAGTTGTAGTGTTGTGTAATGTAGTGTAGTGCAGTGCAGTGTAGTGGAGTGTAGTGTAGTGTAATGTAGTGTAGTGAAGCGAAGCGACATCTGAACCTCCAAAAGTGGCCCCTGGTGTTTTTAACATTTTGACTTCGAAATGTGCTTCGCGCCACAACGACGTGCACTTTTTCGACATCTCAACTTCCAAAAGTGGTCCGGAACTGATGTGTTTTGTACATTTTGACTTGGAAATTTGCTTCGCGCCACAACGGCGTGCACTTTTTGGACATCTCAACTTCCAAGAGTGGTCCGAGAATGGTGTCTTTTGTACATATTCACTTCGAAATGTGCTTCGCGCCACAGCGGCGTGCACTTTTTCGACATCTCAACTTCCAAAAGTGGTGCGACAATGGTGCGTTTTGTACATTTTGACTTCGAAACGTGCTTCGCGCCACAACGGCGTGCAATTTTTCATCTCTCATCTGGCCAGCTGGCTCCGCACCCGCCGCTTTAGCGAGCCTACTTTTCGACCCTCCGGAGCCACAAATCATTGGAAAAACACAATGTTTCGCGACTTTCCTACCTTTTCGCGCATCTGCATCTTCTTTCTTCCGACTCTTTCTCTTCTACTCTTCTCTCTTCTAATCTTTCTCTTCTCTCTGCCTCTGCCCTGCTCTGCTTTTCATCTGTCCATATTGTCGGAAGTTTGACTTCTAAACTTCCTCCGACTATTCGATCATACATATATGTATATATACATGCATGTGAGTTGTATTAGGTTCACCATTGACCTACCACTCACCTACAACCATTGAATGGGTGAAATGTACCAGTAATAGCTGCAGGAAGGGCCACCCCAGTTTTCAGTTTGTTTATAATAAACTCATCTAACTAGTTCGACATATCCACCATGAATGCATGTGTTATCCTATAGCCTATAGTTGTGGTTACCAAGTTACCTATCATAAACTATGCGTAGAAAGAACACACTTTTGTTGGTTCAGTTAAATCATGTTAAGTCTGTTTGCCCACAGACTTCACTGGATGAATTCACATGAAATCCTCATGACTTAAGACATTTTAAGACCACAATCAGTGAAGTCCCTATGTTATTGTTTAAGTTCATATAAATCATATTATACATATCATATTAGATACATATCATATATATAATTATAAAGATATATCATGAGTTCCCTTAATGTTTTCTGTTCTGAACTCACCATGAACGGCCGTTCCGGGCACAAAGTCACGTCAGGACTTGATCCGAAAGATCGTCCAAGATGATGACGCTTGGTGGTGACCATCATTAAACATCCTGTGATTTAACCACCTGTTTTCTAGCTCCCATAGGATCCATGGTGCTGCTATATATGGTAACATTTATCCCATCAATATACCCCAAATGTTAGCATATATACCAGCACCATGGATCCTATGGGTCTTGGAGTGTGGAAATCTCTCGAGTTATTTTTTCTCAGAAATATTTTCCCAGTTCTGTTGTCAACAACACTTCTGAATGCTTGTGAAAAATCATAATCTTTTGCTTGTCAAAATAGCATGTCCGTTGCTTCCTCCATGCATCCATTCCCCATTTTCCAAGATTTCCCCCAAGATTTCCCCAAGATCTAGCTTCATTTTCCAAGATTTCCCCAAGATCTAGCTTCATTTTCCAAGATTTCCCCAAGATCTTTGGTTAAAACCAAGGTTTTTCCATGGTTTTCCCCCTTTCCCCAGAGGTGTTTGGGCCCCATCCGGCGATCTCCTCGAGATCCAGGAGATGAACAGCGTCCTCTGGGCCCGTTACGGCTCCACCGACGAAGACGCCCAGACGGGGCGATGGGTGGCCTTTGCTGCGCCCTGGCGAAAGCTGGGATCATCTATGTTGATGATGGTGAACACCATCTATAGTTATAATCTCATAGCGATGTTAAATAACATCTATAAATAGAAGGTTACCACCATCACCATCATCATCAACCATAGATGGTTATTATAACTATAGATGGTTCATGGGATTATAGATGGATACATTTCTATAAATGGGGATTAGCTAAAATGGGATTATCAATGGGATTAGCTAACCAGCTATAGTTTGTTTATCCCATTTATGATAGCTATGATCTATGAGATCTTGCTCATTCATGGATTTATAGATTCTCTATAGATATAGTTATGGTTATATTATGGGTTTAAGGTTATAAATATAATCTGTCTATAGTTATACCCATCTATGTTGATGATGGTGAACACCATCTATAGTTATAATCCCATTTGTGGATGTTATTTAACATACCCTTTGGTTATTTAACATAGCTATGGAAACTCATCATTTTTTAATAGGTACAGTACATCATCGAACTAAATGGGTCATTTTCCACAGCTATGTTAAATAACCAGAGGGTATGTTAAATAACATCTATAAATGGGATTATAACTATAGATTGTTATCACCATCAACATTATTATAACTATAGATGGTGATGGGCAATAGAGTTAGTTAACTAGTTAGTAAACGGATTGTTTCATTGGGATACAGGGGGTAAAAAATCCCCATTTACTAACCAGAAATCGCAAATCCCATGGCCCATCTAAGTACAGGGTGGTGTCCCATAGTTAGCTAAGTTGGTTTGTAGGTCCAATAACTATGCGGTAACGACATTTAAATATGTGGAGGGCGGGCCAGACCGCCAGGCCCCGGAGGTAGTATGAAATATCAGTTCGTATATTTAAATGTAACCGTATGTATAAATGAATGGGATTCCGTATGTTTAAATGGCCGGGCGGGCCAAGGAAAACCTTCCGGAGGTACTCTAAAATTAAAATACCTGTTCGTATATTTAAAAGTCCGTATATTTAAATGTAGTTGCCGTGTTTTATTGATGATATATCTACAGTTAATGGGATTATAATCCATTTATAACTGGGGGGGCTCTCTATATGTATGGTTAGTAATGGTTAATGGGTTCTGGGCAAATAATCAATATGGGCCACACATGAATGGTATACAACAATGGTATATAATCATATACAAATAGTATATAAATATAGGACTTAACCATACCATATTATAGCCCAGTTATTGATGATTGTATATAACCATATATGGGGGCTTCCATGGCCATGGAGGTATTCATGGAAAATCCGAAAATCACATGGATGAAAATCGGGGGTACCCCGCATTTTAGGAAACCTCCTATATATATATATATATCAATGGGGATTTGTTTAGGGGGAATATCATTGAGATGTATTATTCATGGGATATTTTTTCACCGGGATGTTGGGAACAACTCTGGACTTCAATGGGATTCCAAATGAGCTTTTGAATGGGATTTCAATGGTATGACATGGGATGTTTTTTTTTTAATTGTGTTTGAATGATAATTAAATTGTATATTAGCATACATGGCAGTGGCCCATACGCAGTTCGCTAAGTTGCTTTACAACCATAGTTAAGAATGGTTTATGGTGATGAAATAACTTAGCTAGTGCATGGCTTAATACACCAACTTACAACTAGGGGCCACCACCTTGTAGATATGGAGTGTGATGTAACTTCATGAATGTAGTTTGAAAAAGGTAATCGTCATTGGTTTTTCCTTGCCACTAAAATGGAAATACAATTCCTAATTGAGGCTTGTGTGGGTGCGAAAGAACTACTTTAGCTTAAAACTCAGTTGGTGGCAAGCGCCAAACATACGTTCTGCGAAGCTTGGATGATGGAACAACATCGATATGCACAACAACCACAAGAGGGTATTTCTTTAAGAGTTGTATTTAGATGTTGCCCAAAGTAGTGATTTGCGCTTTGTTTTTGTGGCTACAAATAGGCGTCTAGCCTCAAAGAATTGGGATATCGCCCAGTAAATCGATAACCACTTACCGCAGAATCCCATCCGGGATTCAAACATGGCATGCTGGAAAATCACGAACATTTTTGGGTCAACCTTGGTTAGATACTTTTGATTTTTGTTATCACTGGTAAAATGTACTAACCAGCTAAAAAATGCGGTATATTTTTTTGGCAGCTACTAAGATGCACCATAAAAATGTATAGATGATGTTCATTGATTTTCCCAACCCTCCATGGTTAGAATTCGCCACATCAAACTCATCCACTTTCCACCGAACGCGACGCGTTGAGGAAGATCAACACAAGATCCATGTGGACAGGATTCGCATGAGACTTGGACCGAGGATTATGGTGAGGTGGTGTCTATAGCCATGGCAAGGTCGCTAGGGACCCAACAAGTTATGGCTGGTATAGCTGGATGGTTCTTCCCCCAAAGAAATGTTAATAATATGATAATAATATGGGCAACAAAATGTGAGTTCCTAGGTTTTGAATGGTGTTGACCCATCATATGTTGTTTTCTTTGTAAAGCCCACTATACATATATAATATTTATCAACCATAAACCCCAAACGTTAACCAAGTAATGTTCACCATCTTAGCTGACAATGTGGCAACACCCTATAGGCGGCTTTCACATGAAATCATGACATGTTTGGTTATCAGAGGGTATTTCATCCCTAGTTTTGCGATATTTGGCTTGCGCCGAATGCATATGAGTCCAAAAATCTAGTGGGCCCCTTTTGTTGTCAGCGCAGATGTTGGCCATGCTTTGTGAGTTTTTGGTTAACCACACATGACCACAAATGATTAAATACAAGTGGGGAATGGTTCCTGACAAGAACCGAATGGTTAGGGGCTTAACATGGACCATTATCTCAGGATCACATCACTGGTGAATGCTATGAAAATTCCAACCTTGGAGTCTGGAGCCGGTTTGTTTTTAATCTATGTGTCCAATCTCTCCAACTAACATAGACCCTGCTGATCGCCAAGCGATTCTTAAAACCTCTTGAGATGGTGAAATAGAAGTGAGTCGATGTCAAGGGAATTGCACATAAAATTACATTATATCGAGATGATATCCCGATAATACATCCCCGTTAGTTTTTGCTGATGTTCCATGATTTCCTCGTATGTGTCATGATTCATGATTTCCTCGTATTTTGATATATATTGTTCCCCACATCTTTGTGTGGGGTTCTTGTTTTTGGTTCTGCATCCCGTCCGCCTCCTCCCGCTCCGCCTCCTCCCGCTCCCGTCGCCTCCTCACACACAACTTGCTCACACACAACTTACTTACAAACACAACTTACTCACACACAACTTGCACACACACAACTTGCCAACACACAACTTACTCACACACAACTTGCACACACACAACTTAATCACACACACAACTTACTCACACACAACTTACTCTCACACAACTTGCACACACACACAACTTACTCACACACAACTTAATCACACACAACTTACTCACACACACAACTTGCACACACACAACTTACTCACACACACAACTTACTCACACACAACTTGCTCACACACAACTTACTCACACACAACTTACTCACATACATCCTGCTCACATACAACCTGCACACACACAACTTGCTCACACACAACTTACTCACACACAACTTACTCACAGACATCTTGCTCATCTTGCTCACAACCTGCTCACACACAACTTGCTCACACACACAACTTACTCAGCGTTTTGCGTGGCAGGCGTGGCACTTCGTGACATCTACCTTCACTTTGTGTGGCAGGCGTGGCACTTGACGACATCGATTGTTACTTTGCGTGGCAGGCGTGGCACTTATGGCACTGGGTTGGCTCTGGCGGCGCGCTTGGTCAGCCATGGCGCCGTGACGCCGCGGCGTTTTGCGTGGCAGGCGTGGCACTTCGTGACATCTACCTTCACTCTGTGTGGCAGGCGTGGGACTTGACGACATCGATTGTCACTTTGTGTGGCAGGCGTGGCACTTATGGCACTGGGTTGGCTCTGGCGGCGCGCTTGGTCAGCCATGGCGCCGTGACGCCGCGGCGTTTTGCGTGGCAGGCGTGGCACTTCGTGACATCTGCCTTCACTTTGTGTGGCAGGCGTGGCACTTTGTGACATCTACGTTCGATCCACCGTCACTTTGTGTGGCAGGCGTGGCACTTGATGATATGGATTGTTACTCTGCGTGGCAGGCGTGGCACTTATGGCACTGGGTTGGCTCTGGGGGCGCGCTTGGTCAGCCATGGCGCCGTGACGCCGCGGCCTTTTTCGTGGCAGGCGTGGCACTTCGAGACATCTGCCTTCACTTTGTGTGGCAGGTGTGGCACTTCGTGACATCTACCTTCGCTTTGTGTGGCAGGCGTGGCACTTGACGACATCGATTGTTAATTTGCGTGGCAGGCGCCTGGGTTGGCTCTGGCGGCGCGCTTGGTCAGCCATGGCGCCGTGACGCCGCGGCGTTTTGCGTGGCAGGCGTGTCACTTCGAGACATCTGCCTTCACTTTGTGTGGCAGGCGTGGCACTTCGTGACATCTACCTTCGCTTTGTGTGGCAGGCGTGGCACTTGACGACATCGATTGTTACTTTGCGTGGATGTTATACACACATACATACAGACATACATACATACACACACATACATACATACATACATACATGCATGCATGCATGCATGCATGCATGCATGCTTACACAACTTACTCATACCGGTCTATACGTGGATGTTATTGCGAAAGAGCTGGCGCTGTCTGAGGCGACTTGATGTTATTGGATTAGTGTGTTCAGTATTGTTTATCTAGCTGGCCTTCTATTTGGATGCAAATCAATCACTCGTACTTAATCTTCCACACACAACTTGCTCCGCACCAATCCTTCACCATTTCTTTTCTCTTTCCTGCTTTCCCCATGCTATCTTTACCTTTCTTTTGCTGCTTGTTGGAAGAAGTTGACATGTGGGGTTATCCGGTCCTTTATTTTTTTGTTTTTGTTTGCTTTGTTTTCCGAAAATTCTCCATTATCACCTATGTTAGTTGGGGGGATGAGACCTCAGTTTCAGCTACTACACCCAGTGGCCACTGATGATGTTGGTTGAAGTTCACCGAGCGAAGTGCTGGAATATGTAATTTGCTCAGAAATGCTCCATGGTGCTGGAATATATTGGAATATGTAACATTTATTTGACATGCTTGCAGAACAACATCCATAATAACATGATGCAATTATTCCAAGTAAAGGTATGAAAAAACTCCCAAGAACGGCCAATTGTTTGTTTTTTCCCATGGATTTCATACATGGAGATACATCCGAAATCCAGTTGTTGAGCCATTGGAGCTGCCAGGAAACACATCATGATCTGGAAGAACGGCAAAGAAATCAATGCCACGAACCCCATGGAGTTTTGATCTTGACGCGCGAAGGGCGAAGGGCAAAGCCACCGCGCCTTGAAAAACGTGCTGTAGGATAGTGGATGAATGTGGATGACATGTTGAACTTAAAATAGTTTCACCTGATATTATTGAATGAGGCAAACACATGCAGCCTGCTGTGTCTTGATATTGAATAACGATGAATAACGTGGTAATGCGAATAAAGATGAATAAAGAACCTGCAATTAAGTAGGGATTAAACATCACCCATTTCTGGAAAAACTGCGGGTGGTTCGACCACATCCGTTTGCTGTTTTCAAAGAAAAACATGAACATCGCGCAGGATGTTTGGATGTCAACTCCATATGTCGAGGAATACGCGCATCGTGTGATGGAAAAATAGTTGCGGGTCCATTCGGACTAAAGACAACCTGGCTGCTAGAATTCAAGGGTAGCCACCCCCCAAATGGTGATAATCTGCTACTAGAAGCACTCAAACATGGTATACCAATGAAAGAGGCCTGCGGTTTATCCAGAGATGGGTGAAGATTCCATAGCGAATGCAAGCCGCAGAAGAAGTGGTTGCGATTGACATCTCCATGGGTTGAGACCTTCATTGCTGACATTCCCAGCGATTTTGTTGACCTTGTTGTAATTCTCCATTTTTTAGAATTGGTTTAGGTGAAGAATCCGCAGCAAAACAAAAATGAACAATCAAAAGTACCCTTGTTGATTGGTTCAAGTACAGGGAGTTCTACTACCTGGATTATTGGGGATTAACCAGCTTATAGCCCATAGTGCCATAGAATGCCATAGTGGGGTAACCCATCAACCAGCTTACCTGCAAGTATTGACAGGTTTCCTGCCGATTTCCCTACCAATTCTGGGACTTGAGTCGGTGCGCTGACAGACAGACCCCATGAAAATGATGCTGAATGTAAGGTAATAGAAACTACGGAAATTCGCCTGATTTCAGCTGGATCTAAGCCAGAATCAGAAAATCATGGGTGTTGTTCACACGCCACACTCTCTGGCTCAAATGAACTATTTGGCTTTGTTTGCAAAATTGGATCCTAATAGGTTTTCCGATGGATATAGTATGATATTTTTTTACCCCACATCCCATGGATTATCAGCATGTTCCCAAGAAAAACACTGATTTTGGGGATGTCTTCCATTTTCAGACAGGCTGGTAGTCTCCCATGATCATCGGCAAATCCACCGATATGTATGTTCTGCCGTTCTGTTTTCTGGTTAAGTCCCAATGTTTCACCATGTGGTTAAGACCATTATTTGTTGCAACTGTTCATATCAAATTATCTTATATATAATATGTATTGTATATATATATATATATTGTATATTGTATATATATAATTATGTATATATATATATCCCGTTCATATCATATATATATATACACATATACGTATATATGTATATATATATATATACATATTATACATATGATATTCTTATATATATATATATACATATTCGCATATTGTTATATCCCATTCATATATATATATATATATACACAGTACATTAATATTCTTACAATGTCTTACATTTTTATATATCCCTATGGATCCAAACACTGTCTTAGAAGGTACGGCTGGATCCATAGGGTGTATATATAATATATATATATATACCCTCTGGTAATTTAACATAGCTATGGAAAATCCCCATTTTTAATGGGAAAATCCACTATAAATGGCCATTTTCAATAGCTATGTTAGTCATTACCAGAGGGTATATTCCCCAAAACATGTTGATGGCTAAAGTTCAATTATCTTCGATGTTGACGCGTCTGCAGGCGATGGCTCCGTCTTATCCGAGCTCAGGGCCTGCCTGGGAGCCGAGCTCGGTAGCCTGCGGCGACGACATGCGACGACCTCACGGGTTTTTTTTTTATGTGGGTAAAATAATGCCATTGGCACCATTCATGACTGGCAATGGTTTATACATTTATACTACCTATAATATTTGGTTATTTGGGGGATGGTTTATGACATTGTTTTACCCACATTATATAGGATTGTATATCCTAAATGGGGAGAACATCATGGATTTATCCCAAGACTAACTATTCAGCTTAGTGAATTGTTCATGATTTAGCATTTTAAACATGTTTTTTTTTCGTGATTTGATTGGATATGAACGGAATATTCATAAGATATATACCGTCCGGTGTTCTTCGACATGACGCAGGCTGCAAAAAATCATCCATTGAAATCAATGATGTTCCCATGAAACCTCCATGTTTGAAGAGGGTTTTCATGGGATGTTCCAGGATTTTTCCATTGATCAATCGACAGCTCGAAACACAGCTCGAAAGCTCCATCATTTTGCCGGGGATTCTCGAGCTTGCCCGGGGATTCTTTCATGTGGCTTTGTCTGAAAATAGTGCATTGACATGTTTTTTTTTAAATCATGTTCCCTATGAAAATAGCAATTTAGAGCTATAGCCCATTTTCAGACAAAGCCATGTTTATAGTATGGTCATTTCATGTAATTTGCCGTTGCCGACTTCTTCTTTGGGGCTCTTGGTTCCCCAGCCATGGACGATTAACTCCACCCCCAGATCGTAGGATTCTTCCAGGGGTGGATGGATGAAGACCTGAAAAATCAGGATTTTTCCCAGAATTTTGGTGCTTTGGAACTGTGTGGGTCAGCTTGCAGCTTTGGTACCTGAAAAGAAAAGATAAAACCCATAAAGTGGCCATTCCAATCGAGCATGGGATTTACTGTACGTAGATACACTGTAGAGGTTACTATTTCTCTGAAACTGAAGCCTCCACGTGTGTATATAAAGCCATCTTGTTACTTGCGCCCTTTTCGTGGTTGGCTTGAGCAAGAACTATCATGAAGGTTAGCACTAGATTGCACCTTTATTGAATCATGTCAGCTTTGAAATAGATAATTCGTTACTATGTCATCTATTTGGTTGATATTCCTTGAAACAATATTTGTGTCAGTTCTTGTGGTTGGGTACCTAGATTGCTCGACGTTCACAACATGATATGCTGCATTGCTTACCTAGGCCTACCCTCAGAAGTGGAGTTAAAGTGGGAAACCCGTTCCAGAAAAAATGCTGCTGGAAACCCGCAATTTTGAATATGATCTAATTGTGTATATCTACATTATCTACTGTATGTACTATATGTAAAATACATATATTACTTATTGTCTATATAGACATACATGTGTCAATATTGAGTCTGTTACGACTTATTTACATGTACATATTTAAGTTACATCTGTAAAAGGATTCCTTGTATTTAACAAAAGATGGATTGACAATCATCGTATATCGACAATATTACATTTATCCAAGGATATATATATATAACAATGATGGATTATTATTATATATATATAACAATAAGGATAATTATTTGTATATATGTTCCAAGGATGGGGATTTCCAGTGCCGAGGTCAAAGTGTGGATACATTGGAAGCCTATCAACGCATGGCTTGTGCCGATGGGCCGTCAGAGCGATGTTCATATTCACAAAATTCTCTAGATATCTATAAGTAGTAAACCAACACCCAATTCGAGTTATAAAGTTGTTTAATACTATAATTGTTGTTGGTTGAATACCAATGCTAATTAAGGCCATGAGCATTGTTGCTTATAACTAGTATTAGTATTGTATTTCAACCACCAACAACCAATTCTATTAGGATGTTCGCCCATTTATTAAGGTATTCACCCAGTGGAGTTCCCGTGAGTGTTGTTTGCCGATAAGATATGTATAGACCTATGCATATAAATGTGTGTAATGATCCCAGGTAGACTAAGAGTCTACATATTATATATATATATGTATACATACACATACATCTAGTCAGTTTTGTTTTGTGAATATTCAGGCATATTAACACATCTAGAGAGAGGTGACACCATCCCTTTTTGTGGGCCCCTCAAAAATCCAAAAACATGTTGTTTTGTAAGTACAATAAATGGGATCTATGGCGGATAGATTTGCGTTTGGATGGTTGAACAAAAATCAACATATACCCTAGGGTAAACTAACATAGATGGGGACAAACCCATGGTTTCCTTTGGAAAATGATCTCCAAAACATGATCTTCAAGTGGTAGGTGTTCCACACCTTTCTGTATGTTTACAGGAGGGTAACTATGACTATACTCCCATTTTTTCCCAACAACTTTGTGTGGGGTTCTTGTTTTTGATTCTGTATCCCGGGCTCCTTCTCCTCCGCCTCCCGCCGCCTCTCTCACACACACTCACACATTCACAACTTTGTCACATAGCATCTCTCACGTACAATAACTTCACATACAATAACTTCACAACACTCACACACACAAACTTTGTCAAACTTCACATACAATGACACACACACACACACACACACAACTTTGTCACATAGCATCTCTCACATACAATAACTTCACACACACTCACACACACACAACTTTGTCACATACATCTCTCACATAACTTTGTCACATACAATCTCTCACATACAATAACTTCACACACAAACTTAACATACAATAATTTCACATACACACACACTCACACTCACACACGCACACACTTCACACTTTGTCACATGCACACACACTCACACTCTTGGACACACACACACACTTACACTTACACGGCATTTTGCGTGGCAGGCGCGGCACAAACTCACATCTACCGTCGTTTTGCGTGGCAGGCGTGGCACAAACTCACATCTACTGTCGTTTTGCGTGGCAGGCGTGGCACAGATGGCACTGGGTGGCGCGCTTGGACTTGGTTTGGGCGCGCGTGACGCCGCGGCATTTTGTGTGGCAGGTGCGGCACAAACTCAAATCCACCTTCGTTTTTCGTGGCAGGCGTGGCACAAACTCACATCTACCGTCGTTTTGCGTGGCAGGCGTGGCACAAACTCACATCTACCGTCGTTTTGCGTGGCAGGTGTGGCACAGATGGCACTGGGTGGCGCGCTTGGACTTGGTTTGGGCGCGCGTGACGCCGCGGCATTTTGCGTGGCAGGCGCAGCACAAACTCAAAGCTACCATCGTTTTGCGTGGCAGGCGCGGCGCAAACTCACATCTACTGTCGTTTTGCGTGGCAGGCGTGGCACAGATGGCACTGGGTGGCGCGCTTGGTCTGGTTTGGTCGCCCGTGACGCCGCGGCACTTTGCGTGGCAGGAGTGGCACAACCTCACATCTATAGTCGTACTCACATCTACTGTCGTTTTGCGTGGCAGGCGTGGCACTCATGGCACTGGGTGGCGCGCTTGGTCTGATTTGGTCGCCCGTGACGCCGCGGCACTTTGCGTGGCAGGCGTGGCACAAACTCACATCTAAGCCATTATCATGCCAAATGGTGTTTTCAAATCTTGTTGGTGTTTTCACATTGGTTTATATTTTAAAAAACCTTGTCCCATATACATCATACTTGTGTATACTACATTCCCACCATACTTCATCCTGCCTTGTGATGTCCAACTCTACCTGCCACAAATCATCCCCTCCTGCGCTTACTTTCCCTACCATACTTCATCATATCATCATACTGGGCCTGGTATTTTGTATGTTTTTGAAGGAACATCAAAGCCAGTATTATTTTGTATCTACAAATCATTATTAACACACATACCGTTTATGGATGCATGTTTTGCCAAATTCAATCGTAAAATTCAAAGAAAAAACTATGATTGTGGTAGTGGGTCAATGCAACGTGTCTACTCAGGCACCAGGGGGGGAGGGGAGGGGGGCAGGGCATCCCCAAAAAAACACCAAAAACAAACAGAATGGTAATGCAAGAATCCAGGAGCTTCTCAAACCTGTTTCAGTCATGGAAAATTGTCATACTTGACTCATTTAATTTTATGTTTTTATCCTGGAATCCAGGAGTTTCCACACTGTAGTCATATTGTATGTAGTTAAGGTATGACTATTTTCCATGGCTGAAACAGGGTCGAAATATTTTCAAATATGAATTTTGCACCCGTGTGCTTGCTCAGCTGAAGGAGTTTGGACCTCAGCTGTCAGCTGGAAGGATGCAGTGCATTCAAGTTTTAAGAATCGATTGTGATAAAAATTGCCCTGGTCCATTTGATTAGAGTATTTGTCCTGGAATCCAGTATGTGTGAACATTTGATGATATAGTATAAATGTTTGGATTACCAAAAAAAAGTATGATTAAATTTGGAAGGTTTGAGGCAGTTGGCACGGTTCCCCAAAAAGCAAGGTTAAGGTCAAGTTTTGTCTCAACATCTTTGAGTTCTGGTATGTAATCATAGCTTGCCCCTGTGCTTGCCCATCCCACAGGAGTCTGATCCTCAGCTGTCCAGGGGTGGCTAAGCTAGGAAAAAGACATTTGAATTATTTATTTTAAAAAAAAAATGAATCCATTCCAAGTCCATTCCATTTCAAGATCAAGTGTGCTGGATTCTGGAACTCCTTTTTTTTTCAGGTTGCAAACTGTCAGATACCTTGTGATGCCCACCTCCACCTGCCACAAATAGGCCCTTCTGTCTTCCTACCCTCACTTTCCCCCATCATACTTCATCATACCTTTTGATGTCCAAACTTTGATGATATAAAGATTGACATGACTCATTTAATTTTCAAGTGTTGGTCCTGAAATCCACGAGCTTTATGAACCTGTTTCAGTCATGGAAAATTATCATACTTGACTCATTTAATTTTATGTTTTTATCCTGGAATCCAGGAGCTTCCACACTGTAGTCATCTTGTATGTAGTTAAGCTATGGCAAGTTTCCATGGCTGAAACAGGTTCGATATATTTTCAAACATGATATTGGCATCATTTTTTTGAAAATATATATTTTTCTCTTCCAGCAGCCTGAACCTGTGCTTGCTCAGCTGAAGGAGTTTGGACCTCAGCCGAAAGCTGGAAGGATGCAGTGCATTCAAATTTGTTCAAGAATCCAGTATGCGTTGACATATGATGATATAGTATATATGTTTGGATTACCACAAAAACCTCAGAGGTATGCTTAAACTTGGAAGGTTTGAGGCTCTTGGCACGGTTCCACAAAAAACATGGTCAAGTTTTATGTTCTTGTATGTAATCATAGCTTGCCCCTGTGCTTGCCCATTCTGCAGGAGTCTGATCCTCAGCTGTCCGGGGTGTGGCTAAGCTAGGAAAAAGACATTTGAAATATATATTTTTTAAAAACTGAATCTATTCCAAGTCCATTCCATTTCAAGATCAAGTGTGCTGGATTCTGGAACTCCTTTTTTTTTCAGGTTGCAAACTGTCAGATACCTTGTGCACAAATAGGCCCTTCTGTCTTCCTACCCTCACTTTCCCCCCATCATACTTCATCATACCTTTTGATGTCCAAACTTTGATGATATAAAGATTGACATAACTCATTTAATTTTCAAGTGTTGGTCCTGAAATCCACGAGCTTTATGAACCTGTTTCAGTCATGGAAAATTATCATACTTGACTCATTTAATTTTATGTTTTTATCCTGGAATCCAGGAGCTTCCACACTGTAGTCATCTTGTATGTAGTTAAGGTATGACAAGTTTCCATGGCTGAAACAGGTTCGATATATTTTCGAACATGATATTGGCATCATTTTTTTGAAAATATATATTTTTCTCTTCCAGCAGCCTGAACCTGTGCTTGCTCAGCTGAAGGAGTTTGGACCTCAGCCGAAAGCTGGAAGGATGCAGTGCATTCAAATTTGTTCAAGAATCCAGTATGCGTTGACATATGATGATATAGCATATATGTTTGGATTACCACAAAAACCTCAGAGGTATGCTTAAACTTGGAAGGTTTGAGGCTCTTGGCACGGTTCCACAAAAAACATGGTCAAGTTTTATGTTCTTGTATGTAATCATAGCTTGCCCCTGTGCTTGCCCATCCCACAGGAGTCTGATCCTCAGCTGTCCAGGGGTGGCTAAGCTAGGAAAAAGACATTTGAATTATTTATTTTTTAAAAAATGAATCCATTCCAAGTCCATTCCATTTCAAGATCAAGTGTGCTGGATTCTGGAACTCCTTTTTTTTCAGGTTGCAAACTGTCAGGTGCCTTGTGCGCGAATAGGCCCTTCTGTCTTCCTACCCTCACACTTTCCCCCCATCATACTTCATCATACCTTTTGATGTCCAAACTTTGATGATATAAATGACATAACTCATTTAATTTTCAAGTGTTGGTCCTGAAATCGACGAGCTTTCTGAACCTGTTTCAGTCATGGAAAATTATCATACTTGACTCATTTAATTTTATGTTTTTATCCTGGAATCCAGGAGCTTCCACACTGTAGTCATCTTGTATGTAGTTAAGGTATGACAAGTTTCCATGCCTGAAACAGGTTCGATATATTTTCAAACATGATATTGGCATCATTTTTTTGAAAATATATATTTTTCTCTTCCAGCAGCCTGAACCTGTGCTTGCTCAGCTGAAAGAGTTTGGACCTCAGCCGACAATTTGAAGAGCTGATTATGATGCATCAAAAAACAAGCACAGCACAGAGATTTAGATTAATGTCATGTTATGCAAAGTGAACAAATACCAGATAGGACAACCTTGCAGCTTATAGCAGGTTCCACCTCCAGAATCTGCCCAGGGTAATCCAAACAGACCTCATGGCAGTCCCAACCTCAAAGCAATGTCAATTGAGCAAACCTAAAGTGTAACTATGGTTCTCAGATTTTGTTTGCATCAGTAATTGATACAGCAAATTTGTAAGAAATGATGCAGAAAGTCTTTCATTTTACTGGTGTCTTTACAGCTGTGATGGCACACATACATACATACATACATACATTACATTACATTACATACATCACATCACATCACATCACGTCGCATTACATTACATTACATAACAAAACATAACATACATACATACATACATCCATGCATACATACGTACGTACGTATACATACATACATACATGCATACATACATACATACATACATACATTACATACATACATACATTACATGCATTACATACATTACATACATACATACATACATACATACACATACATACATTACATTACATACATACATACATACATACATACATTACATACATACATACATACATACATACATACATACATATGAGCACAAACATATATACATACATATGTATACATACATACGTGCACATGCGTACATATCCATAACTATAGTCCACCATATATGCGTACTTACCAGGACTTATGTCCTTGGATTTTATGTATACTTACCAGGACTTATGTCCTTGGAACTTATGTATATGTACCAGGACGTATGTCCTTGGAATTTACATATACTTACCAGGACTTATGTCCTTGGAATTTATGTATGTATATACCAGGACGTATGTCCTTGGAATGTACGTATACTTACCAGGACTTATGTCCTTGGAATTTATGTATATATATACCAGGACTTCTGTCCTTGGAATTTATGTAGATATACCAGGACTTCTGTCCTTGGAATTTATGTATACTTACCAGGACTTATGTCCTTGGAATTTATGTATGTATATACCAGGACGTATGTCCTTGGAATGTATGCATACTTACCAGGACTTATGTCCTTGGAATTTATGTATACTTACCAGGACTTCTGTCCTTGGAATTTATGTATATGTACCAGGACGTATGTCCTTGGAATGTATGTATACTTACCAGGACTTATGTCCTTGGAATTTATGTATACTTACCAGGACTTATGTCCTTGGAATTTATGTATATATACCAGGACTTATGTCCTTGGAATTTATGTATGTATATACCAGGACGTATGTCCTTGGAATGTATGTATACTTACCAGGACTTATGTCCTGGGAATTTATGTATATATACCAGGACTTCTGTCCTTGGAATTTTTGTATACTTACCAGGACTTATGTCCTTGGAATTTATGTATATATACCATGACGTATGTCCTTGGAATGTATGTATACTTGCCAGGACTTATGTCCTGGGAATTTATGTATATATACCAGGACTTCTGTCCTTGGAATTTTTGTATACTTACCAGGACTTATGTCCTTGGAATTTATGTATACTTACCAGGGCTTATGTCCTTGGAATTTATGTATACTTACCAGGACTTCTGTCCTTGGAATTTATGTATACTTACCAGGACTTCTGTCCTTGGAATTTATGTGTATATATATATAGACATATATTTATATATAGACATTTACGTATATAATACATATATATATACACTTATACATGAATTAATATTAAGATTCCTATACATGGCAGCACGTACACATGTACACACTAAGGACCACTAAGGACCACTAAGGACCACTAAGGAACCACTCAGGAATCTGCACGCAACAAAAAACAGTAACTAGTCTGCCGAACAGGCAGTGTCTCGAACAGAGACATTTTTTTTCCCAAGCTGATTCGCAACATTGTCACAATCTCAGTACAGGACCTCAGCTACTACCTCACTAGCCTCAGTACATGTGTGTTTTTTGTTACATTTGGGTCTTGTTGTCATGATAGTTTTATGTTCTTCCTGTCAATCATTGTCATTCATGGTTACCAGGACAACTATGTTTTGTTGTTGTTGTTGTCATTACTGCAGTAGTAAAAGATGAAGAAGAAAGTAGTAGTAGTAGTAGTCGTGGTGGTGCTGGTGGTGGTAGTTTTATGGTTGAAAATTTGAAAGAATGTGGCATTTCTTGAGGAAGTTGTGGCATGCCTCTATGCAACATTCTTCTATAGAGGGAGCAACATTCCTTTGAGAAAGTGTAAAGCAAGACCCTGAGATGTGCATAGCATTCCTTTAGAACAAGTGCGTTCTGTCTTCCATATATTTTAATGAACATATGTAATTCCTTCCACAGAGGCAGTAGTCCTTTTAGAGAAGGGTAGCATTTCCTTAGATAAAATATGCATATACATTAGTGTTTTTCAGAAAAGCGGCATGCCTTTCAGACAGGACTTGACGGTTTCATGAAAATATTATTCATTTGGAAAATACAATATAATTTTCAAATAACATAATTCACTGTATGATATTATTAACTATACATATATATATATACAGTTACACACAATATTCCTTTCAAAAGTATGCAGCATCTCTTTGAGAAGTAGCCTTCCAGACACACAGCAGTCCTAGTGAAAGACTATGGCTGAGTATGGAAGGAGAGACCGGCAGCAATGGAGAAAACATTTTCAAGGTAAAACCACCCCTATAGACAGGCGGTACAATAAGCAAAACCACCAAAAAAACACAAACACCGAAAAAAACAAAAAAACAACAAAAAAAAAAAACAAAGATCCAGCAACTATGAGCCCCCCAACCTTTCTCTGGAATCTTTGGTTTTTTTTTCTGTTTTCAGTTATGGAGTCTAATTTTGTGTAGGGAATTTTGTTCTTGGGGTGTGCCTGTGGGAGATGCAATGTTGAAGTGACAAGTGCAGCCATATTTTTTTCTGGATGGGTAGATTCATGAGCAAACTGACAGGATCCAGGTCATTTTTATCAATGTTTAAAGTGTCAAGTCCGGTCAAAACGAAACATCTATTTAAAATATATTTAAATCCTATCAGAATGAAGAACATCCTAAAATTGGTGTGTTAATTTTTGTTATGGTTTGTTCATAAGGTCCATATGAGGTCCAAGTATGTTCCATTTCCATCCAGGCATTTCCATCCAGGTAAGGGTTGTTTTACATGTAGGCCAAAAACGGATGGGCAATAATGGGTGATGAAAATGTTAATGATGACGGTTATGAAAGTGATGACAACGATTACAACGATAACAGTGATGACAGTGACGACAACGATGACAGTGATGACAACGATGACAGTGATGACAACGATGACAGTGATGACAACGATGACAATGATAACAGTGATGACAGTGATGACAACGATGACAGTGATGACAACGATGACAGTGATGACAACGATGACAGTGATGACAACGATGTTTTAAAACTCTGCGCGTGCAGCGTAAAACATAAATCACCGCAGGTTCAGATCAAGGAACTTGAAATGAAAAATTTTCCGGAGATGATAAAATCAGATCACACTCACAGAAAATATGTGGTTCAAAATAGAAGTTCCCCAAAATAAACAGAAACCATAGCGTCATGAAATAAATTAAATGAGTTCGATCTCCTTTCAGAAGGATTCTCACAGTGCAAAACCAAATGTCAAATCACCAAGAGGTATGCACAAAAAAAACACAGCAGAAAATAATACAGACGATAAGAATCTTATCGTCTGTATTTGTTTTTCATATCAAGGAAGGTTCAAAAATTAAAAACACGATTTCGCTGTGTTCACAGTTGGGTCACACAGTTACCATCTGGCATATCTTCCAGACAATTAAGTTGAGTGGACGCTTGCGCGTGGTCGCTCTTAAATAATCACGAGACGCAGCACGCGTGCGTTACGCAGGCTTCACCAGAGTCCTAAAAACAGACGGGATCTGCAAGCAGAACCCTTACGACAATGATAACAGTGATGACAGTGATGACAACAATGACAGTGATGACAACGATGACAGTGATGACAACGATGGCAATGATAACAGTGATGACAACGATGACAGTGATGACAACGATGACAGTGATGACAACGATGACAGTGATGACAACGAGGACAGTGATGACAACGATGACAGTGATGACAACGATGACAGTGATGACAACGATGGCAATGATAACAGTGATGACAACGATGACAGTGATGACAACGGTGACAATGATAACAGTGATGACAGTGATGACAACGATGACAGTGATACCAAGGATGACAACCATGACAATGATGTCAACGATGACAATGATGACACTGATGACAGTGATGCCAGTGATGGCAGTGATGACAACGATGACAATGATGTCAACGATGACAATGATGCCAGTGATGGCAGTGACGACAGTTATGTCAATGATGACAACGATGACAAGGATGACAACGATGACAATGATGGCAGTGATGACAGTGATGACAGTGATGACAATGATGACAGTGATGCCAGTGATGACAACAATGACAAGGTTGACAATGATGACAGCGATGACAATGATAAGAGTGATGCCAGTGATGGCAACGATGACAAGGATGACAGTGATGACAGCGATGACAGGGATGACAATGCTAAAAGTGATGCCAGTAATGACAATGATGAGAGTGATGCCACTGATGACAGCAATGCCACTGATGACAGCGATGCCACTGATGACAGTGATGCCACTGATGACTGGGAAGTTGAAAATTTGATTTTTGGTTTGCATTTTCTCAGTTTTCAACAGTTTTTGATTTTTTTGGTTTGCATTTTCTCAGTTGACTGTTTTAACAACTATGTTTTTGACTTTTTGTTTGATTTTGTTTGACTTTGTTTTTGGATTTGTCTCTTTTAACAACTATGTTTTTGATTGTGTTTTGATTTTTTTTTGACCTTTTCTTTTTTTTGCAATATCAACTCTGTGTGGAAGTGGCGGTGTCATAGTAGTAGTAATAATAGTAGTAGTAGTAGTTGTTGTTGTTCCTATTAATGACTTGTGTGTTTTTGTTGCTGTTGCTATTGTCATTGTCCTTGGCACTGTTGTGGTTGTTGTTGCTGCTATTGTTTATTATTATTATTATTCTTGTTGTTGTTGTTCGTCGTCGTCGTCGTCGTCGTCATCGTCGTTGTTGTTGTGTTCTTGTTGGTCTTGTTGATGATATTGTCCTGGCACCCAGGAAAGCTTGTTGTTGTTGTTGATGATGAGCATGATATTGTTGTTCATCCTAGCATCCAGGAAAGCTTGTTTTGATGTTGTTGTTGTTGATGATGATATTGTTGTTCATCCTGGCATCCAGGAAAGCTTGTTTTGTTGTTGTTGTTGATGATGATATTGTTGTTTATCCTGGCATCCAGGAAAGTTTGTTTTGTTCTTGTTGTTGTTGTTGATGATGATATTGTTGTTCATCCGGGCATCCAGGAAAGCTTGTTTTTCGTTGTTGTTGATGATGATATTGTTGTTCATCCTGGCATCCAGGAAAGCTTGTTTTGTTCTTGTTGTTGTTGTTGATGTTGTTGATGATATTGTTGTTCATCCTGGCATCCAGGAAAGTTTGTTTTGTTGTTGTTGTTGTTGATGATGATATTGTTGTTTATCCTGGCATCCAGGAAAGCTTGTTGTTGTTGTTGTTGTTGATGATGATAGTGTTGTACATCCTGGCATCCAGGAAAGCTTGTTTTGTTGTTGTTGTTGATGATGATATTGTTGTTCATCCTGGCTTCCAGGAAAGTGTTTTTTGTTCTTGTTGTTGTTGTTGTTGATTATGATATTGTTGTTCGTCCTGGCATCCAGGAAAGTTGTTGTTGTTGTTGTTGTTGATTATGATATTGTTGTTCGTCCTGGCATCCAGGAAAGCTTGTTTTGTTGTTGTTGATGATGATATTGTTGTTCACCCTGGCATCCAGGAAAGCTTGTCTTGTTGTTGTTGATGATGATATTGTTGTTCATCCTGGCTTCCAGGAAAGTTTGTTTTGTTGTTGTTGTTGTTGTTGATGATGATATTGTTGTTCATCCTGGCATCCAGGAAAGCTTGTTTGTTGTTGTCATTACTGTTGCTGTTGGCTGTTGGCTGTTGCTGTTGCTGCTGTTGTTGTTCTCCTTGTTGTCCTCTTGTTCTGCTCGGGGTTGTTGCTGCTGTCCTTGTTGTTGCTGTTGCTGTTGCTTTGGTAGGTGTGACCTCTCTGACTCTCCCAGGCTCAAAGCTCCTGATGCAGATGAAGCTGCAACAATGAGGTACGTTTCCCTGGGGGTCCATCAGAATTGTTCATTAGTCAGCACTGGATGTATTGTTCAATCAGCTTATCCTTTGCTGGTCAATGGGTAGCCAGTAGGACTGATTGGGGCTGTTGTGGCACCAACACGTCCAGCAGCGCGCTGTCTCTTGTACACACAGGGACTTACGCAGTGTGAAGAAATGCTATGGCATGTGACTGCCGTTTGACGTTGGCAAGCCAAGCCATGACATGAGTGTTTCACATTAAAATTGCCCAATGTCTGTCTAGCCGTTCGTTCCTGCATCATGAAGTCCCAGTCTTGAAGCCAGTGCACCAGGTAGTGCATGATGTTTGGCTTCCTGCCTGGGAAAGAGTGTGATCCTCAATCTCTGGGTCACTTGGAATCAGGAACAGCAGGCCTGCACAGGTTGCACAGGTCCTCCATCTCCGGGTCAGGTCATTCGGATCAGGGAGCGGGCTTATATGGATATTATATAGATATATGGGTATCGGTATATGATATTAGTAGATATATAGATCCCACACCCATCACAAAAGGTTTTCCACACAAGGTGTTACAGTGACAGCAAAACCCTAGGCGCGTAGAAAAGGAGCGCGCCGGGAAGAGGAAAAGTAGTCTCCGTAAAGAGGAAAAGTCTCCATAGAGAAGAGTCCCCGGGAAGTCTCCGTAAAGAGGAAAAGTCTCCATAGAGAAGAGTCCCCAGGAAGTCTCCGTAAAGAGGAAAAGTCTCCATAGAGAAGAGTCCCCGGGAAGTCTCCGTAAAGAGGAAAAGTCTCTGTAGAGAAGAGTCCCCGGGAAGTCTCCGTAAAGAGGAAAAGTCTCCATAGAGAAGAGTCCCCTGTAAAGTCCCTGGGAAGTCTCCGTAAAGACACAAGGTGTTACAGTGACAGCAAAACCAGCCCAGGCGCGCACAACACGTGCGCGCCCAGCCTAGGCGCGTAGAAAAGGAGCGCGCCCACCCCGGGCGCGCAAGAGAAGCGCGCGCCTGTAGGAAATTGCTTTTTGTGTACAAAATAAACATCCAGTCAAGCAATGCCACAATGAAGACCCTAGCATATGATTGACAGTAATTGAATGCTTGCCAAGCAGGGAAAGCGCCCGATAACTCGCAGTATGCACGCATATATCGCAATATCGCAGGAAAGAAGCGCGCGCCCGTGGGAAATTGACCTGTGTACTCAAGATCCCTGTGAAGATCTGTCAAGCAATGCCAGAATATGCCACAATGAAAACGCCAGAAGAGAATCGGATATATATTTGGATCTTGCCAAAGGAAAGTGCGCCCCAATATTCACAGCATGCACGTCATAGGCATTTAGCGGTTTGACAGCCAGGAAAGCACCCCAGGCCCATCACAACATATTATAACAAGTCATCCACACCATTCCACACCAGGTAGTGTTACAGATTGTTACAGTGACATACAGGGGCACAACAGTAGGAAATCCTGTCAAGCAATGCCATGAGGAAGATGCTATTGTTGGATACATGCCAATCAGGGCTAAGGGACAATATGAGCCCCAGGATGGATGGCATGGTTTCCAAGATTTTCGAAGCCTACTAGTTTCCATAGTGATCCCCTAGAAGTTGGATACAAGCAGATGTCACGGTGAGGATCACTCTCTCTCTCTCTCTCTCTCGCTCGCTTTTTTGGGTTTTATTCTATGTTTCTATTGCATTGTGTCATCTTGTGTTGGATGACGCTGCCAGAGCTGGGGCTCTCAAGTTGAAGGAAGATCCTTTCAATATTTGGGTCATGGTCAACTCATCCACATGACCACACTAGACGGGTATAACTACATACAGCATAGCAAGATAACATCAGATAGCATCCGCACATGTAGATCCATGAGCTATCATGACCTGCTTTGTGGGACCCTGATATATTACCTGATTGAATGACCCAGCACTTTATTTTTCACAGAGTCAATACCTTCTCCTGTGCCGGGAATGTCGCGGCTGTACCTGGAGCGGGAGCAACTGGCCCAGATCATCAAGGCAGAGCTTCATCACCATCATTCACATTGCCGATCCATCGCCCAATCCACAGAGCGCATTGTTGAAAAGATTTACGAGACGGCCGAGAAAAAACCATCCAAAAAGAGGAAGTCAGGGAAGTCTGGCTGGGATGCTTGGAAGAAGAAAAAAGCTGAGGACACAGCAGTCTCTTGTCTCAATTTGTGCTATGTTGTGCTGGGATCCATGGCCGTGTTTAGGTCACGTTCGTATTGTCAACCAATCTGGGGCGGGTTGAAATAACATTGGGGTGGGTAGAAATCACAAAGAAGGCAACCATGGCATACCATGGCAGAATATTAGTCTTTGCTTTTATTGGGATCTTGGGACCAGCTGGCAAGCTGGAGGAAATTCTTCATGGACCAGAGCCGTCCGAACATCGAGAGGGCTTGATTGCAGCCAAGAAGGAGACCGCTTTGTGGGCAGTGTAGTGGTATCTACCAGTAATAGACACAGAAAAAACGTATTGAGCAGAATTGAGCAGTTGAATATTGCGGGAAGGGCAATGAAAGTCCAATGGAAGTTCAATGGAAGCCTCAGGACATTTTCAACATTTTTGTGTGGAAATACCTGCTTCATGATACGTTAGGAGCAACTTTTTGATTTTTGCCATTGAATTTTGTTTGTTGATTGGGGCGCGTGGCCGTTCCAGGAATTGGATGGATCGAGCTGTGGTCCGAGTATGGTCACAAAGGAGGTCTCATTCTGGGAGTTCGCCAAGTCAAGATAGATACTAATATGTTGAGTTATGTTCTGTAACCTCAGCAAACAGTATTGTCTAGTGGATTGAAAGATTTTACATGGGTTTTCTCGGGGTCATTCTATGCAGGAAGTGGCTTGTGAGACCAATGCGGTGAAGGTGAAGAAGGCACTGTTCATCTTGTGTTGCCATGTCAAGACTGGAAGCCTTTTAAAAAAGCACTGGTGATTTGCTTGCAACAAATTATGACAAATTGGAGTGGGCCAAAGCACGACGAAGAGCCTTTATGTCGAACCCTTGCTTCTGTGAATACTAGATTGGCGGCCTGCTGTGGTTCAGGAGCCTGCTGGACAGCCATCCGATGCCTCTTCATCTTGGAGCAAGGTGAAGAAGGCAGTGCCAGTGCTTTGTTTTGGTGACCAAGGGCTGGACCAGTTGCTTGTCAATGCCGGCACAGCTCAACGACCTGAGTTCCCATGTTGTCTAGGAGTGCATGGCTGCATGTGTGAATACTAGATTGGCGGCCTGCTGTGCTTCAGGAGCCAGATGCTGGACAGCCATCCGATGCCTCTTCCTCTTGGAGCAAGGTGAAGAAGGCAGGGCCAGTGTTTTGTTTTGGTGACCAAGAGCTGGACCAGTTGCTTGTCAATTCCGGCACAGCTAAATGACCTGAGTTCCCATCTTGTATCATCTTGTGTAGGAGTTCCTGGCTGCTGGCATTTGGCCTCCCAAGAAGTGCGAGACCTGACTGAAGGGAATACGGTCGAAGTGGATGAAGATTCCTCCAAACTTTCCGGACAAGTCCAAAGTGCTAGCTTAACTTGATCATTTGAACACGATAAAAAGTTGAATGGGGTCATAAGAATTTGGCGGAACTGTAGCGGAACTGGAATGTGTCACTTGACAGTCAAAGGAGTAATGACGACACAGGCATTAATCATCATCAATCACGTGTGTCCATCCTCTGATTTTGAACTCGGTGCATGCAATTTATTGCAGCAATATATGCATTGCTGACCCTAGAAATGTCTAGATCCACAGTCTCATGACGGAGGCACAGATGCACAGACCGAACAATCTTAGCCTAATCATTAACAAGGTTCCTGGGCAATCAAGACCTTGATCTAACAGGTCCCAAGGGTCGGGAAACTGAAGACTGGAAAAGGGTGAAAACCACACCCAGTAAAACAGGGTCATAGCAAAGTCAAACGAGGTCAGAATCACCGACATCAAATGAACAAGTTTACCAGTAGCACCGCACAAGGCGGCGGCGGAAGTTTCAAAAATAGGAAACCTATAGGAGAAGTTGGTTGTTGTGAATCAGGGATGGCAGAGTGAAGCCACTGATGGATCGAAAGATGATTGATCTCTCACACTCTTTCTCTGACAATCTACCTATCTACCTATCTACCTACCTACCTATCTATCTATCTATCGATCTATCTATATATATCTCTCTCTCTTTCATCTAATTACCTATCTATCTATCTATCTATCTATCCATCCGTCCATCCATCCATCCATCCATCCATCCATCTATCTGTCTATCTCTCTACCTGTCTACTATCTGTGGTGCAGTGTCATGCAGTGTACTGTAGTGAAGTGTAATGCAGTGTAGTGAAGTGTGGTGGAGTGTAGTGGAATGTAGTGTAGCGTAGTGTGATGTGGTGTAGAGTAGTGTAATTTTGTGTAGGGGAGTGTAGCGGAGTGTTGTGTAGTGTGATGTAGTGTAGCGTAGTGTAATTTAATTTAGTGAAGCCGGACCACTTTTGGAGGCTCAGATGTCCACTTTTGTAATTAATAAACAAGCTCCCATACGTGAACTCTTTCTGTCAACAACTATGCTTTCAATGATTGCAAATTTGGCACATGGATGTAATCTTGCAACTGGTTTCAGCATTATTTGATGAGGGCATCCCAGCTACTGTGAATTTATTACGGTTGGCCCTTGGGAACAAGGTGCTGCTGGAACATCTGTTGATACCCCAGACTGCTCCAACTCAGTGTTGCATCCTGCCATGAGTCGCTCAAAGGCAGCCGCCAAATCTGCACCCCTCTGGGCTCTCTGAGCAACATCAGATGTGTCCAGCAGCTCTCCCACATCGCATCCAGCCTCCGGCTTTACATCTCTTTTTTTTCAGTGAATCAGTGAAAAAAAAGAGAATATCTGAATTAATTTGGATGCTTGCATAGGAAAAACGATGATACTGAAATTACACAAAAAACACTCACAAAAATGAGCTGATTAACATGCAGACAATTCACAGGATACAGATACAAAGCGGTCAAAGACACCCATTGCAACGTTGATAATGGCTGAACCATTGTGCCGCGGATGTTTTGCTTGACTGCTGCTGCAATCAGAGACTGCTCATGCGACTGGCTGGAAAAGCCTTGGATTCTGACACATGAATACTGTCAACACCAATGACACACCATGAAAAACATCAACTGAACCATCAACCAGTGAGAAAAGACTTCAAACATCGCACATATGTCTGCCTTTGAGGACAATTTACAGCCTAGACACATGTTGGGATATCAAGCAAAGACTCGATGATTTGCGAGAGCTTTGGGTCGGCTAAAACTTCGGCAGATGCTGTGCTCAGGAGATCCATGATCATATGCCACCTTGGGCTGCAAGACAATGTTAACAAACACATGGGATAAATTCACTCTTAATGCCCTGTCTGCTTGGCAAATTAGAGTTGCCAAGTGATATAGGTATGGGGTATGCCCCTTGAAGTTGCTACTGGTGCCTGGAACCACCCCCAGCCAGTGCCTAACATGCCTAAGGTTCTTGGCAACTCGAAGTTGCCAAGTGAATGATTTGTATTGGCCCAACCATGAACATGTGCTTGGCTACTGCTAGTACTGACTCAAGTGCTTAAGAGATCCATGATCAAATGCGAACTAAGGCTGCGTGACAATGCTAACCGAGCAAATGAGGAACATTCACTCTTACTGCTCTGTCTGCTTGGCAACTCAGAGTTGCCAAGCGATATAGGTATGTCCCTTGAAGTTGCTACTGTTACCTGGAACCACCCCCAGCCAGAGCCCAACATGCCCCATGTGCTTGGCAACTCTCAGTTGCCAAGCGAATGGTGAGTATTGGCCTAGACATGCCCATTTGCTTGGCTACTGTTGTTACTGGCTCATGACTACTGGAACCAAGGCTTCCGAACTGGACGTGCAGAACAATTGAGAGGGGGCTTGCCGAACACCAAGGGTTGGATTTCAGGCTCATTTGTCTGGCAACTCTCAGTTGCCGGACGGTTCAGGGGGTAGGGTTGCCGAGCACATGTTTGTCTGGCAACTCTCAGGTGCCGAACAGTTGAGGCAGGGATGCGCCGAACAGTGGAGGGGGGGCTTGCCGAACACCAAGGGTTGGATTTCTGGCTCATTTGTCTGGCAACTCTCAGTTGCCGGACGGTTCAGGGGGTAGGGTTGCCGAGCACATGTTTGTCTGGCAACTCTCAGTTGCCGAACAGTTGAGGCAGGGATGCGCCGAACAGTGGAGGGGGGGCTTGCCGAACACCAAGGGTTGGATTTCTGGCTCATTTGTCTGGCAACTCTCAGTTGCCGAACGGTTCAGGGGGTAGGGTTGCCGAGCACATGTTTGTCTGGCAACTCTCAGTTGCCGAACAGTTGAGGCAGGGATTGGCCGAACAGTGGAGGGGGGGCTTGCCGAACACCAAGGGTTGGATTTCAGGCTCATTTGTCTGGCAACTCTCAGTTGCCGAACGGTTCAGGGGAGGTTGCCGAACACATAAGCTTTGCTTGGCAACTTGGTTGCCGAACGATTGAGGCAGGGCCCAAAGAGGAGATGAGAGGGTTCCCAACAGAAAAAAATCCTGACAAGTCGCTGAACGTTAGAGGGAAGGTTGCCCAACACAGAAGCTTTGCTTTGGCAGCTCAGTTGCCAAATGGTTACTGGAAGGGTTGCTGAAAAAATCATTCATCAACCAATATACAATGAAACGTATTTTGTTGAACACTCTGAGCATTACAAGCTGAACAACTGATCAATCATCATCAATGCTTATCAGCATGACCATGCATCAGTGGCTAAGAATGCTATTGCATTATCTTGGATTCACAGCTTGAGTCCCAGGGTCGCCAACCGACAGGCTAATCCTCGCTTCTGTCCATCTGCGAACCGCAAACCGGCTTCACATCGTTCCAAATCACGAGTGAGGACCACTTTTGGAGGCTCAGATGTCCAAAAAGTGCACACTACATTACACTACACAACACTCCACTACACTCCACTACACTAAATTAAATTACACTACGCTACACTACATCACACTACACAACACTCCGCTACACTCCCCTACACAAAATTACACTACACTACACCACATCACACTACGCTACACTACATTCCACTACACTCCACCACACTTCACTACACTGCATTACACTTCACTACAGTACACTGCATGACACTGCACCACAGATAGTAGACAGGTAGAGAGATAGACAGATAGATAGATGGATGGATGGATGGATGATAGATAGATAGATAGATAGATAGGTAATTAGATGAGAGAGAGAGAGAGATATAGATAGATCGATAGATAGATAGATAGATAGATAGGTAGGTAGGTAGGTAGATAGGTAGATTGTCAGAGAAAGAGTGTGAGAGATCAATCATCTTTCGATCCATCAGTGGCTTCACTCTGCCATCCCTGATTCACAACAACCAACTTCTCCTATAGGTTTCCTATTTTTGAAACTTCCGCCACCGCCTTGTGCGGTGCTACTGGTAAACTTGTTCATTTGATGTCGGTGATTCTGACCTCGTTTGACTTTGCTATGACCCTGTTTTACTGGGTGTGGTTTTCACCCTTTTCCAGTCTTCAGTTTCCCGACCCTTGGGACCTGTTAGATCAAGGTCTTGATTGCCCAGGAACCTTGTTAATGATTAGGCTAAGATTGTTCGGTCTGTGCATCTGTGCCTCCGTCATGAGACTGTGGATCTAGACATTTCTAGGGTCAGCAATGCATATATTGCTGCAATAAATTGCATGCACCGAGTTCAAAATCAGAGGATGGACACACGTGATTGATGATGATTAATGCCTGTGTCGTCATTACTCCTTTGACTGTCAAGTGACACATTCCAGTTCCGCTACAGTTCCGCCAAATTCTTATGACCCCATTCAACTTTTTATCGTGTTCAAATGATCAAGTTAAGCTAGCACTTTGGACTTGTCCGGAAAGTTTGGAGGAATCTTCATCCACTTCGACCGTATTCCCTTCAGTCAGGTCTCGCACTTCTTGGGAGGCCAAATGCCAGCAGCCAGGAACTCCTACACAAGATGATACAAGATGGGAACTCAGGTCATTTAGCTGTGCCGGAATTGACAAGCAACTGGTCCAGCTCTTGGTCACCAAAACAAAACACTGGCCCTGCCTTCTTCACCTTGCTCCAAGAGGAAGAGGCATCGGATGGCTGTCCAGCATCTGGCTCCTGAAGCACAGCAGGCCGCCAATCTAGTATTCACACATGCAGCCATGCACTCCTAGACAACATGGGAACTCAGGTCGTTGAGCTGTGCCGGCATTGACAAGCAACTGGTCCAGCCCTTGGTCACCAAAACAAAGCACTGGCACTGCCTTCTTCACCTTGCTCCAAGATGAAGAGGCATCGGATGGCTGTCCAGCAGGCTCCTGAACCACAGCAGGCCGCCAATCTAGTATTCACAGAAGCAAGGGTTCGACATAAAGGCTCTTCGTCGTGCTTTGGCCCACTCCAATTTGTCATAATTTGTTGCAAGCAAATCACCAGTGCTTTTTTAAAAGGCTTCCAGTCTTGACATGGCAACACAAGATGAACAGTGCCTTCTTCACCTTCACCGCATTGGTCTCACAAGCCACTTCCTGCATAGAATGACCCCGAGAAAACCCATGTAAAATCTTTCAATCCACTAGACAATACTGTTTGCTGAGGTTACAGAACATAACTCAACATATTAGTATCTATCTTGACTTGGCGAACTCCCAGAATGAGACCTCCTTTGTGACCATACTCGGACCACAGCTCGATCCATCCAATTCCTGGAACGGCCACGCGCCCCAATCAACAAACAAAATTCAATGGCAAAAATCAAAAAGTTGCTCCTAACGTATCATGAAGCAGGTATTTCCACACAAAAATGTTGAAAATGTCCTGAGGCTTCCATTGAACTTCCATTGGACTTTCATTGCCCTTCCCGCAATATTCAACTGCTCAATTCTGCTCAATACGTTTTTTCTGTGTCTATTACTGGTAGATACCACTACACTGCCCACAAAGCGGTCTCCTTCTTGGCTGCAATCAAGCCCTCTCGATGTTCGGACGGCTCTGGTCCATGAAGAATTTCCTCCAGCTTGCCAGCTGGTCCCAAGATCCCAATAAAAGCAAAGACTAATATTCTGCCATGGTATGCCATGGTTGCCTTCTTTGTGATTTCTACCCACCCCAATGTTATTTCAACCCGCCCCAGATTGGTTGACAATACGAACGTGACCTAAACACGGCCATGGATCCCAGCACAACATAGCACAAATTGAGACAAGAGACTGCTGTGTCCTCAGCTTTTTTCTTCTTCCAAGCATCCCAGCCAGACTTCCCTGACTTCCTCTTTTTGGATGGTTTTTTCTCGGCCGTCTCGTAAATCTTTTCAACAATGCGCTCTGTGGATTGGGCGATGGATCGGCAATGTGAATGATGGTGATGAAGCTCTGCCTTGATGATCTGGGCCAGTTGCTCCCGCTCCAGGTACAGCCGCGACATTCCCGGCACAGGAGAAGGTATTGACTCTGTGAAAAATAAAGTGCTGGGTCATTCAATCAGGTAATATATCAGGGTCCCACAAAGCAGGTCATGATAGCTCATGGATCTACATGTGCGGATGCTATCTGATGTTATCTTGCTATGCTGTATGTAGTTATACCCGTCTAGTGTGGTCATGTGGATGAGTTGACCATGACCCAAATATTGAAAGGATCTTCCTTCAACTTGAGAGCCCCAGCTCTGGCAGCGTCATCCAACACAAGATGACACAATGCAATAGAAACATAGAATAAAACCCAAAAAAGCGAGAGAGAGAGAGAGTGATCCTCACCGTGACATCTGCTTGTATCCAACTTCTAGGGGAACACTATGGAAACTAGTAGGCTTCGAAAATCTTGGAAACCATGCCATCCATCCTGGGGCTCATATTGTCCCTTAGCCCTGATTGGCATGTATCCAACAATAGCATCTTCCTCATGGCATTGCTTGACAGGATTTCCTACTGTTGTGCCCCTGTATGTCACTGTAACAATCTGTAACACTACCTGGTGTGGAATGGTGTGGATGACTTGTTATAATATGTTGTGATGGGCCTGGGGTGCTTTCCTGGCTGTCAAACCGCTAAATGCCTATGACGTGCATGCTGTGAATATTGGGGCGCACTTTCCTTTGGCAAGATCCAAATATATATCCGATTCTCTTCTGGCGTTTTCATTGTGGCATATTCTGGCATTGCTTGACAGATCTTCACAGGGATCTTGAGTACACAGGTCAATTTCCCACGGGCGCGCGCTTCTTTCCTGCGATATTGCGATATATGCGTGCATACTGCGAGTTATCGGGCGCTTTCCCTGCTTGGCAAGCATTCAATTACTGTCAATCATATGCTAGGGTCTTCATTGTGGCATTGCTTGACTGGATGTTTATTTTGTACACAAAAAGCAATTTCCTACAGGCGCGCGCTTCTCTTGCGCGCCCGGGGTGGGCGCGCTCCTTTTCTACGCGCCTAGGCTGGGCGCGCACGTGTTGTGCGCGCCTGGGCTGGTTTTGCTGTCACTGTAACACCTTGTGTCTTTACGGAGACTTCCCAGGGACTTTACAGGGGACTCTTCTCTATGGAGACTTTTCCTCTTTACGGAGACTTCCCGGGGACTCTTCTCTACAGAGACTTTTCCTCTTTACGGAGACTTCCCGGGGACTCTTCTCTATGGAGACTTTTCCTCTTTACGGAGACTTCCTGGGGACTCTTCTCTATGGAGACTTTTCCTCTTTACGGAGACTTCCCGGGGACTCTTCTCTATGGAGACTTTTCCTCTTTACGGAGACTACTTTTCCTCTTCCCGGCGCGCTCCTTTTCTACGCGCCTAGGGTTTTGCTGTCACTGTAACACCTTGTGTGGAAAACCTTTTGTGATGGGTGTGGGATCTATATATCTACTAATATCATATACCGATACCCATATATCTATATAATATCCATATAAGCCCGCTCCCTGATCCGAATGACCTGACCCGGAGATGGAGGACCTGTGCAACCTGTGCAGGCCTGCTGTTCCTGATTCCAAGTGACCCAGAGATTGAGGATCACACTCTTTCCCAGGCAGGAAGCCAAACATCATGCACTACCTGGTGCACTGGCTTCAAGACTGGGACTTCATGATGCAGGAACGAACGGCTAGACAGACATTGGGCAATTTTAATGTGAAACACTCATGTCATGGCTTGGCTTGCCAACGTCAAACGGCAGTCACATGCCATAGCATTTCTTCACACTGCGTAAGTCCCTGTGTGTACAAGAGACAGCGCGCTGCTGGACGTGTTGGTGCCACAACAGCCCCAATCAGTCCTACTGGCTACCCATTGACCAGCAAAGGATAAGCTGATTGAACAATACATCCAGTGCTGACTAATGAACAATTCTGATGGACCCCCAGGGAAACGTACCTCATTGTTGCAGCTTCATCTGCATCAGGAGCTTTGAGCCTGGGAGAGTCAGAGAGGTCACACCTACCAAAGCAACAGCAACAGCAACAACAAGGACAGCAGCAACAACCCCGAGCAGAACAAGAGGACAACAAGGAGAACAACAACAGCAGCAACAGCAACAGCCAACAGCCAACAGCAACAGTAATGACAACAACAAACAAGCTTTCCTGGATGCCAGGATGAACAACAATATCATCATCAGCAACAACAACAAAACAAACTTTCCTGGAAGCCAGGATGAACAACAATATCATCATCAACAACAACAAGACAAGCTTTCCTGGATGCCAGGGTGAACAACAATATCATCATCAACAACAACAAAACAAGCTTTCCTGGATGCCAGGACGAACAACAATATCATAATCAACAACAACAACAACAAACTTTCCTGGATGCCAGGACGAACAACAATATCATAATCAACAACAACAACAACAACAACAAGAACAAACCACACTTTCCTGGAAGCCAGGATGAACAACAATATCATCAACAACAACAACAAAACAAGCTTTCCTGGATGCCAGGATGTACAACACTATCATCATCAACAACAACAACAACAAAACAAGCTTTCCTGGATGCCAGGATAAACAACAATATCATCGTCAACAACAACAACAACAACAAAACAAACTTTCCTGGATGCCAGGATGAACAACAATATCATCAACAACATCAACAACAACAACAACAACAACAAGAACAAAACAAGCTTTCCTGGATGCCAGGATGAACAACAATATCATCATCAACAACAACGAAAAACAAGCTTTCCTGGATGCCCGGATGAACAACAATATCATCATCAACAACAACAACAACAAGAACAAAACAAACTTTCCTGGATGCCAGGATAAACAACAATATCATCATCAACAACAACAACAAAACAAGCTTTCCTGGATGCCAGGATGAACAACAATATCATCATCAACAACAACAACATCAAAACAAGCTTTCCTGGATGCTAGGATGAACAACAATACCATGCTCATCATCAACAACAACAACAAGCTTTCCTGGGTGCCAGGACAATATCATCAACAAGACCAACAAGAACACAACAACAACGACGATGACGACGACGACGACAACAACAACAACAACAACAAGAATAATAATAATAAACAATAGCAGCAACAACAACCACAACAGTGCCAAGGACAATGACAATAGCAACAGCAACAAAAACACACAAGTCATTAATAGGAACAACAACAACAACAACTACTACTACTATTATTACTACTACTATGACACCGCCACTTCCACACAGAGTTGATATTGCAAAAAAAAGAAAAGGTCAAAAAAAATCAAAACACAATCAAAAACATAGTTGTTAAAAGAGACAAATCCAAAAACAAAGTCAAACAAAATCAAACAAAAAGTCAAAAACATAGTTGTTAAAACAGTCAACTGAGAAAATGCAAACCAAAAAAATCAAAAACTGTTGAAAACTGAGAAAATGCAAACCAAAAATCAAATTTTCAACTTCCCAGTCATCAGTGGCATCACTGTCATCAGTGGCATCGCTGTCATCAGTGGCATTGCTGTCATCAGTGGCATCACTCTCATCATTGTCATTACTGGCATCACTTTTAGCATTGTCATCCCTGTCATCGCTGTCATCACTGTCATCGTTGTCATCGTTGCCATCACTGGCATCACTCTTATCATTGTCATCGCTGTCATCATTGTCAACCTTGTCATTGTTGTCATCACTGGCATCACTGTCATCATTGTCATCACTGTCATCACTGTCATCACTGCCATCATTGTCATCGTTGTCATCCTTGTCATCGTTGTCATCATTGACATAACTGTCGTCACTGCCATCACTGGCATCATTGTCATCGTTGACATCATTGTCATCGTTGTCATCACTGCCATCACTGGCATCACTGTCATCAGTGTCATCATTGTCATCGTTGACATCATTGTCATGGTTGTCATCCTTGGTATCACTGTCATCGTTGTCATCACTGTCATCACTGTTATCATTGTCACCGTTGTCATCACTGTCATCGTTGTCATCACTGTTATCATTGCCATCGTTGTCATCACTGTCATCGTTGTCATCACTGTCATCGTTGTCATCACTGTCATCGTTGTCATCACTGTCATCGTTGTCATCACTGTCATCGTTGTCACTGTCATCGTTGTCATCACTGTCATCGTTGTCATCACTGTCATCGTTGTCATCACTGTTATCATTGCCATCGTTGTCATCACTGTCATCGTTGTCATCACTGTCATTGTTGTCATCACTGTCATCACTGTTATCATTGTCGTAAGGGTTCTGCTTGCAGATCCCGCTGTTTTTAGGACTCTGGTGAAGCCTGCGTAACGCACGCGTGCTGCGTCTCGTGATTATTTAAGAGCGACCACGCGCAAGCGTCCACTCAACTTAATTGTCTGGAAGATATGCCAGATGGTAACTGTGTGACCCAACTGTGAACACAGCGAAATCGTGTTTTTAATTTTTGAACCTTCCTTGATATGAAAAACAAATACAGACGATAAGATTCTTATCGTCTGTATTATTTTCTGCTGTGTTTTTTTTGTGCATACCTCTTGGTGATTTGACATTTGGTTTTGCACTGTGAGAATCCTTCTGAAAGGAGATCGAACTCATTTAATTTATTTCATGACGCTATGGTTTCTGTTTATTTTGGGGAACTTCTATTTTGAACCACATATTTTCTGTGAGTGTGATCTGATTTTATCATCTCCGGATTTTTTTCATTTCAAGTTCCTTGATCTGAACCTGCGGTGATTTATGTTTTACGCTGCACGCGCAGAGTTTCAAAACATCGTTGTCATCACTGTCATCGTTGTCATCACTGTCATCGTTGTCATCACTGTCATCACTGTTATCATTGTCATCGTTGTCATCACTGTCATCGTTGTCATCACTGTCATCGTTGTCATCACTGTCATCGTTGTCATCACTGTCATCGTTGTCGTCACTGTCATCACTGTTATCGTTGTAATCGTTGTCATCACTTTCATAACCGTCATCATTAACATTTTCATCACCCATTATTGCCCATCCGTTTTTGGCCTACATGTAAAACAACCCTTACCTGGATGGAAATGCCTGGATGGAAATGGAACATACTTGGACCTCATATGGACCTTATGAACAAACCATAACAAAAATTAACACACCAATTTTAGGATGTTCTTCATTCTGATAGGATTTAAATATATTTTAAATAGATGTTTCGTTTTGACCGGACTTGACACTTTAAACATTGTGATAAAAATGACCTGGATCCTGTCAGTTTGCTCATGAATCTACCCATCCAGAAAAAAAATATGGCTGCACTTGTCACTTCAACATTGCATCTCCCACAGGCACACCCCAAGAACAAAATTCCCTACACAAAATTAGACTCCATAACTGAAAACAGAAAAAAAAAACCAAAGATTCCAGAGAAAGGTTGGGGGGCTCATAGTTGCTGGATCTTTGTTTTTTTTTTTTTGTTTTTTTGTTTTTTTCGGTGTTTGTGTTTTTTTGGTGGTTTTGCTTATTGTACCGCCTGTCTATAGGGGTGGTTTTACCTTGAAAATGTTTTCTCCATTGCTGCCGGTCTCTCCTTCCATACTCAGCCATAGTCTTTCACTAGGACTGCTGTGTGTCTGGAAGGCTACTTCTCAAAGAGATGCTGCATACTTTTGAAAGGAATATTGTGTGTAACTGTATATATATATATGTATAGTTAATAATATCATACAGTGAATTATGTTATTTGAAAATTATATTGTATTTTCCAAATGAATAATATTTTCATGAAACCGTCAAGTCCTGTCTGAAAGGCATGCCGCTTTTCTGAAAAACACTAATGTATATGCATATTTTATCTAAGGAAATGCTACCCTTCTCTAAAAGGACTACTGCCTCTGTGGAAGGAATTACATATGTTCATTAAAATATATGGAAGACAGAACGCACTTGTTCTAAAGGAATGCTATGCACATCTCAGGGTCTTGCTTTACACTTTCTCAAAGGAATGTTGCTCCCTCTATAGAAGAATGTTGCATAGAGGCATGCCACAACTTCCTCAAGAAATGCCACATTCTTTCAAATTTTCAACCATAAAACTACCACCACCAGCACCACCACGACTACTACTACTACTACTTCTTCTTCTTCATCTTTTACTACTGCAGTAATGACAACAACAACAACAAAACATAGTTGTCCTGGTAACCATGAATGACAATGATTGACAGGAAGAACATAAAACTATCATGACAACAAGACCCAAATGTAACAAAAAACACACATGTACTGAGGCTAGTGAGGTAGTAGCTGAGGTCCTGTACTGAGATTGTGACAATGTTGCGAATCAGCTTGGGAAAAAAATGTCTCTGTTCGAGACACTGCCTGTTCGGCAGACTAGTTACTGTTTTTTGTTGCGTGCAGATTCCTGAGTGGTTCCTTAGTGGTCCTTAGTGGTCCTTAGTGTGTACATGTGTACGTGCTGCCATGTATAGGAATCTTAATATTAATTCATGTATAAGTGTATATATATATATATGTATTATATACGTAAATGTCTATATATAAATATATATGTCTATATATATATATACACATAAATTCCAAGGACAGAAGTCCTGGTAAGTATACATAAATTCCAAGGACAGAAGTCCTGGTAAGTATACATAAATTCCAAGGACATAAGCCCTGGTAAGTATACATAAATTCCAAGGACATAAGTCCTGGTAAGTATACATAAATTCCAAGGACATAAGTCCTGGTAAGTATACAAAAATTCCAAGGACATACGTCCTGGTAAGTATACATAAATTCCAAGGACATAAGTCCTGGTAAGTATGCATACATTCCAAGGACATAAGTCCTGGTAAGTATACAAAAATTCCAAGGACATAAGCCCTGGTAAGTATACATAAATTCCCAGGACATACGTCCTGGCAAGTATACATACATTCCAAGGACATACGTCATGGTATATACATACATAAATTCCAAGGACATAAGTCCTGGTATATATACATAAATTCCAAGGACATAAGTCCTGGTAAGTATACATAAATCCAAGGACATAAGTCCTGGTAAGTATACATACATTCCAAGGACATACGTCCTGGTATATATACATAAATTCCAAGGACAGAAGTCCTGGTAAGTATACATAAATTCCAAGGACATAAGTCCTGGTAAGTATGCATACATTCCAAGGACATACGTCCTGGTATATACATACATAAAATCCAAGGACATAAGTCCTGGTAAGTATACATAAATTCCAAGGACAGAAGTCCTGGTATATCTACATAAATTCCAAGGACAGAAGTCCTGGTATATATATACATAAATTCCAAGGACATAAGTCCTGGTAAGTATACGTACATTCCAAGGACATACGTCCTGGTATATACATACATAAATTCCAAGGACATAAGTCCTGGTAAGTATATGTAAATTCCAAGGACATACGTCCTGGTACATATACATAAGTTCCAAGGACATAAGTCCTGGTAAGTATACATAAAATCCAAGGACATAAGTCCTGGTAAGTACGCATATATGGTGGACTATAGTTATGGATATGTACGCATGTGCACGTATGTATGTATACATATGTATGTATATATGTTTGTGCTCATATGTATGTATGTATGTATGTATGTATGTATGTATGTATGTATGTATGTATGTATGTATGTATGTATGTATGTATGTATGTAGTATGTATGTATGTATGTATGTATGTATGTATGTATGTATGTATGTATGTATGTATGTATGTATGTATGTATGTATGTAATGTATGTAATGTATGTAATGTATGTTATGTATGTATGTATGTATGCATGCATGCATGTATGTATGTATGTAATGTATGTAATGTATGTAATGTATGTTATGTTATGTATGTATGTATGTATGTATGTATGTATGCATGTATGTATGTATGTATGTACGTACGTACGTATGTAGGTATGCATGGATGTATGTATGTATGTATGTATGTAATGTTATGTTTTGTTATGTAATGTAATGTAATGCGACGTGATGTGATGTGATGTGATGTAATGTAATGTAATGTATGTATGTATGTATGTGGTGCCATCACAGCTGTAAGGACACCAGCAAAATGAAAGACTTCCTGCATCATGTCTTACAAATTTGCTGTATCAATTACTGATGCAAACAAAATCTGAGAACCATAGTTACACTTTAGGTTTGCTCAATTGACATTGCTTTGAGGTTGGGACTGCCATGAGGTCTGTTTGGATTACCCTGGGCAGATTCTGGAGGTGGAACCTGCTATAAGCTGCAAGGTTGTCCTATCTGGTATTTGTTCACTTTGCATAACATGACATTAATCTAAATCTCTGTGCTGTGCTTGTTTTTTGATGCATCATAATCAGCTCTTCAAATTGTCGGCTGAGGTCCAAACTCTTTCAGCTGAGCAAGCACAGGTTCAGGCTGCTGGAAGAGAAATATATATTTTTTTTCAAAAAAATGATGCCAATATCATGTTTGAAAATATATCGAACCTGTTTCAGGCATGGAAACTTGTCATACCTTAACTACATACAAGATGACTACAGTGTGGAAGCTCCTGGATTCCAGGATAAAAACATAAAATTAAATGAGTCAAGTATGATAATTTTCCATGACTGAAACAGGTTCAGAAAGCTCGTCGATTTCAGGACCAACACTTGAAAATTAAATGAGTTATGTCAATCTTTATATCATCAAAGTTTGGACATCAAAAGGTATGATGAAGTATGATGGGGGGGAAGTGTGAGGGTAGGAAGACAGAAGGGCCTATTCGCGCACAAGGCACCTGACAGTTTGCAACCTGAAAAAAAAAGGAGTTCCAGAATCCAGCACA
Source organism: Cladocopium goreaui (assembly GCA_947184155.2). Taxonomy (NCBI): domain Eukaryota; class Dinophyceae; order Suessiales; family Symbiodiniaceae; genus Cladocopium; species Cladocopium goreaui. The sequence goes on along the minus strand of CAMXCT020001190.1, from coordinate 983 downwards.
CTTGATCTTGAAATGGAATGGACTTGGAATGGATTCATTTTTTTAAAAATAAATAATTCAAATGTCTTTTTCCTAGCTTAGCCACCCCTGGACAGCTGAGGATCAGACTCCTGTGGGATGGGCAAGCACAGGGGCAAGCTATGATTACATACAAGAACATAAAACTTGACCATGTTTTTTGTGGAACCGTGCCAAGAGCCTCAAACCTTCCAAGTTTAAGCATACCTCTGAGGTTTTTGTGGTAATCCAAACATATATGCTATATCATCATATGTCAACGCATACTGGATTCTTGAACAAATTTGAATGCACTGCATCCTTCCAGCTTTCGGCTGAGGTCCAAACTCCTTCAGCTGAGCAAGCACAGGTTCAGGCTGCTGGAAGAGAAAAATATATATTTTCAAAAAAATGATGCCAATATCATGTTCGAAAATATATCGAACCAACAACAACAAGAATAATAATAATAAACAATAGCAGCAACAACAACCACAACAGTGCCAAGGACAATGACAATAGCAACAGCAACAAAAACACACAAGTCATTAATAGGAACAACAACAACAACAACAACAACTACTACTACTATTATTACTACTACTATGACACCGCCACTTCCACACAGAGTTGATATTGCAAAAAAAAGAAAAGGTCAAAAAAAATCAAAACACAATCAAAAACATAGTTGTTAAAAGAGACAAATCCAAAAACAAAGTCAAACAAAATCAAACAAAAAGTCAAAAACATAGTTGTTAAAACAGTCAACTGAGAAAATGCAAACCAAAAAAATCAAAAACGGTTGAAAACTGAGAAAATGCAAACCAAAAATCAAATTTTCAACTTCCCAGTCATCAGTGGCATCACTGTCATCAGTGGCATCGCTGTCATCAGTGGCATTGCTGTCATCAGTGGCATCACTCTCATCATTGTCATTACTGGCATCACTTTTAGCATTGTCATCCCTGTCATCGCTGTCATCACTG
>CAMXCT020001189.1:17500-162500 GCA_947184155.2 Cladocopium goreaui | reverse complement strand
CAATCACTGGTTCCTCCATTTTATAGGCATGTCTCTGTTTGTAGGACCCTCGGAGGCTCCATTCTATAGAGATGGGGTTCCATTTTTTAGAGATTTGTTATGATTTGGTCGTGCAGGCCCTCCATTCTAGAGAGCTTGGGGTTCCATTCCATAGATGTCCCACTTCTAGCCCCCCACCGGTTCACTAAAGAATCGTGACACCCACCCTTTTTACTTATATAATTCAAAGGATGATATTTGTTCTGTCTCTTCCAACTGGTAACTCAGTTTCTTTTCCTCCGTTGGCCACCGCCACCTTCTACTGGCTTGAGCGCGGTTTGCGCCAGAGCTGGTAACACTACAAGGAGTTGGTTTGCAGTGTGGCCTACAAATATGGACAATTGGATTTGAACCTCTGAATGGCAATGAATTGCGCAGCAACCAATATCACAAAGTTGAAGGAAGTCAAAATAAAACGCCAAAAGGAAGCAAAACAAGTTACAAGAGGATCTGTTGCAAAGTTGGTCTGGCATGTGGCCAGAAATTGGCAACTAGACTAAGAGCATCGATGGCAACATGGGAAAACCCACCCATCGAAGTGAAAAGGGGCGGCTCAGCTACGCTGTAGCTCTCAGCAGCAGTGCTTGCAAGGCGGGCATTGGTTGCTAAGGACTCTGCCAGTTCAGTCAGCGCAGTTCTGGCCAACCTCAAACTCTCCAAAATCCCTGAGACACATTCAGCCGAAGCATGCAAAGGCACAGGCCCGACAGAAAGGCTAAGCGGCAGAGTTGGAAAAGGCATGCCCAAATCAAATTTTCCACAGCTGCTGACATCCAACCGGCTAGCCGATGTAGTCACTCAGACCGGCCTGGCTTAGTCTTCGGGCCTGGCTTGGCAAGGGAGCCGGCACGCACACGGCGCCCAGTCTTGCTCACCTTTGCTTTGCCTGCTGCAGGTCGTTTGGCTTTCTGCTTTGGGGCTGCAGCGTCGAAGGGGCACTTGCTGGGGTTGACGCCTTCTGTCGGCTCTTGCTCCGAGCGGGCACAGGGGCTCGGAAGTTCTGCGCAAGGCTGCTGGGAGGAGAAGATTGCGCTTCTTGGAGACGCAAGAGCTGCTGCTGGAGAATGGTCTGCTGCTGCATCTGTTGCTTTTGCATCTCAAGCACAGACAACATGAGCTGGTCAGGCCCTGGGTTGTCCGCAGGCACTGCGGGCTTTGGGGCAGGAGCACTCATTTGCGCTGGCGGGGGGTCTGCAGCGCTACCTGCCAAACAAGCCATGATGCTTTGCGCACCTTGGTCAACAGTCTGCTTGCCATCCTTGTTGAAGAAGGCGCCTGCAGTATGTTCAACGGCTTTCAAGGCCGCAGCAGTCACTCCAGAGCAAACACTATCCCAAGCAGATGTCAGCATTCCACCAGCCAACCTGCCGAGTGAAGAGTCATGGTGCTGACTCTCGGGCTGCCAAGCCGGCTTGCGCCATCCATGGTAGTAGTTGCCATCTTGCCACTGGGAGCTACGGTGCCAGGATCTACCTCGGGACCAACCCTTTCCGTAGCCACCTTTCCCCATGGCCGCGTAGACCTCTCGCTTACGGTGTAGGCAGGCCCCGAGCTGAGCCGGTATTTCTGCAATGTTTGGCTATTGCATTGTTTTTTTTTTTGGGGGGGGGTTTAGGGGTAAGTATTTTTCAGGAAGTGAACAACAAACAACTCTTAAGATTTTGGCTGAATTATAGCCCACAAGCAACAATTTCAGCATGACATTGGAACACACGCGGTTGGTCCACAGTTTCGAATAGCGTGTTCCAATACTTCCCGGCCATGCGTGATTGCAGCAGGGAAACGTTTGCCACGTCGCCAAATGTGTAAAATCGTTTGAAGTGGATATCCATGCAACAACCAAATTTGGAGTTCACACTCTACAGCTCTTTTCATGTCGTTCGCGGGCAAATCAAGGGACAGCAGCCGGTTAAGCTTTCCATTGAGAATCGCACTGAGCAAGCTCACATCTAACATGGCATGCCCTTGGAAAGGCATCAAGCGGAACTTGGTCGGCAAGCTGACCCTACCAAGCGCTGCTTCGTTCCGCCATGCATGCTCCATGCCATGTGCATGTACATTCAAATCACCTCCGCTGCACGTGAGCCATACATCCAACCAGGGCAAGCCAAGTTCAGATGGCTTGGTTTCGTCAAATGAAACAGGTTGGTCATAAATATGGCCGGGCAACTCACCGAGGCAAGCAGAGCACAAGGTTGTCGAAACAAGTGCAAGGTCATCAACATATCTTGTGGCAGCAACCGTGTTTTGAAAAGAGAAACCAGGGGGACACCACCCATTGTTTTCATCACGCGCAAGTTTTTCTACAAAAGCTTGTTCAGACACACCGAGGAAAATGGACGCACACTGTTTTGAAAGAAAGCCACCGATAGGAACTCCTCTGCACTGCTCATACACACATGGCCCAACTTGAACGCATGTTTGGCCAAGGGCAAGATCCGTAATGGTGATTATATCGTCCCAGCGGTGGAGCGTTGCACCCTGAGATGGTCTGAAGTTGTTTCTGGCAAACCAAAAATGTAGCTTACGACTCTTCTTTGTGACAACCCCAAAAGCATTTGAAGTATTCTGGAGTTCAGTTATCAACTTTCGCAGGCGATGGAGGACTTCATGTCTGGAAATTTCTTCAAAGAGTTGGGCCGCGTCACCAACCCACGCGCACAGCGGCTGCTTAGGGGCACCGCAGCGAAAGCAAGCACATGTGAAAGAGTGTTAGTGTTCGAGTTGGGCGACAGCACCCCGCAAGTCTTTCACCGCCGAAAACAAATCAGCAGTTTCAAACCCTTTGCCCCAAAGCCGAACAATAGCCTCAAGTGATTTTGCATTCTGTTTATACATCCAACGGCACGGGTGAGCAGCCCAACTAACAACACGGCGGCAGCATGCATGCGAAGGTTTAATACAAACACGTCCTACACCACTCTGAAAACATTTGGTTTTGATATTGATGTACATGTATGGAAGCTGCCACTTTCGCCAACGGCTGCGCAAAGCAAACGGTTGGAGGTGTGGCGGCAGCCGCTGTTCGTGCTGCGCTCTATAGGTTTCAATAATATCACAAATGAGACCTTTGTGGGGAAGCCAGTGATGTTTATCTTGGTTAACCATGAGGACAAGCAGCTTGTGATAAACGGTCACAGGCATGATCCAGCAAGCAGCTTTGTCTTTGTCTTCTTGAACGGCAACGTGGCCTTGTGGCACTGCCAATTTCTCGGCATAAGCCAAGTGCTGGGTAAAATCATTGCATTCACTTTTCGCACGTGACCACAGCCAGCCTTGAATATGTCTTTTCCAAGTGGCTCCACCAGGGCGCGGAAGCGCTTGCAACCATTTGTTGACACTAAGCATGGCATGCACGGCAGCAACCCTGGGGGGTTCTAACATGGGGGTTTTCCAATACAACTTACAAAGCTTCATTTGTCTAGCGTCAGAGGGGGTCAGTTGCAACGCTTTCAGCGGCATGTGAAACAACCCGGCATCCCTCATGTTACGACATGCTTGAATGTGCTTCCACCTCGACGTGTAAGCTTTTCGCCGTGGCACTACAGCTTGCACATTCTGGGTCCACCAACTGGACAGTAAGGGGGAAGTCACACTCCTCAAGTTTCTGCGAACATCTTCCAAACATGCTTTGAACACACAACGAGGCAAGGCTGAAGGCCATCTGATTTTTACTCTTTTGCTTCCTGGCAAACCATGTTGCCTCAGCCAGGCATCGCACGCCTTCACGCCTTTGGCCCGCAAGCGGGATGATGGTTGCGCAAGCAAAGTACGGAGAGCAACCACAGCTTCACAGCCAGCTGGTTCTGAACCCAGCCCCCAGCGCTGCCGGATAGAATCCCACGACACATCTTTGGTATTGCAAAGGTAACAAGCAAAAAGCGGTTTGAGGCATGCAGCTCGCAAATCAAGTGACCCAGACTGGCCAAAGGTTGCGCGACGATGCGCCAAAACGTGTTGGTAAGCTTTGTGGAAAGGCATGAAGAAGGCTTGTTGCAAGTATTTGGCATCCTGCAATGAATCCTTGCAATCAACTGCAATTCTTACAATTTTTTGTGCTTGGTTGTGGACTACATGCAAGTGCCGGGCTGCCTGTTGCCCGAGTTCAGTAGTTCGCCGGAACCGTGGTAACGGACGTCTATTTCGCTCACGACTAGCTACACTATGTCTTGTTGGCTTTTGGGAGGGGGCCTGTGTAGATTGGCTGTTTGCTGGCCAATGGCCGATCCGCAAATGGCACTGTTCCAAGGCACGGACCCTTTGCAAATCCGACACCGCTACGACCCATACTGCCAAATCACCTAGATGTATGTTGTGGAATATCTTAGTCTTCCGCAAATGTTTAGCATAACTAGCTGACCGTCTCACTAGCTGAATGTCATGCAAGTGCTCATAAAACCGTGGCATGGGCGCCGACATGGAGCAACGCCAGGCGCGACGATCACCAGATGTGCTTCCAAGGTAACAGCCACGCAAAGAGCACAGCAAGTACAAGCAACCATGGTCAAGGGGAACGCCTTGCTTACACTCAAGTTGGGTGGACAAGAAAACAACACAAGAGCGCACATTAGCTGTTGTCAGCTGCCCTGGTTGGAACATGGCGGCTGTCACGTCAGGGTGGACGCATTGCAGCCTTTTTTTTGCCCATCTTGTTCTTTTGCAACCAGCAGTAGCCTGCCAACGTGTGTGCAAGAACAACCGAACGCAACCGCACATGTGAAGCAAGTGGTCAAACTCCAAGCTGGTCTGTTTTTTAGTTTTCATGTCATGCGGCAACATCCAAGCAACCATGGCACGGGTCACCAAGCCTAGCTGGTGGGAAAGCATCTTTGCCAGGCTTGGGTCACCGCAAGCAACGACACAAATAACGCAACAACGCAACACACATTGGCTGACAGCACTGTTCTCAGACAACGAAAGCCTGTCTGAAAACTGGCTCGCCAACGTGTCCCAAACATGTGGAGGCATGTGCACCTGGTCACCCCATGTATACAAAGCACCAACAATGCGATCGACTAGCTCCTTTTCTGACAATGTCAAGACATCAACACCGGACATGTCAGGGAGGCATGGTCGACCACGAGGCTTAGCCATAGGCAGAGGCAACTTACAGTCAGCAGATATGTCAGCAGCGCACGTAGTCTGCGACGTGAATAACCACATGGATAGAGAGGCCAAGCATGTGAAGACACAACTTACAATTCGTTGCAACAAGAAGCTACACCAAGCAGTCATGCAATTCAACTTGCGATAGAAAGATCTGCGCACTCTGCGCTTCCAAGATCGACGCAGAGGTCGTTTGCCTCTGTGCGCTGTCATCTGAGAAAATTAGACAAACTATTTTTTCCTTAAGGAAAGTATCAGTAAGGTGTGTAGGGCCAGGCTGCGAGCCTAGCGCTCTAAACAAGACAAGGTTCGATTCCGGGTTTTTCTTGTCTGGACTCACTGGTGTCCTTGGTGACGTATAACGCCGAGACCACAGCTCTCAAGTAGGGTCCGGTCAGTTACACGTTAAGATTTGTTCTGTCTCTTCCAACTGGTAACTCAGTTTCTTTTCCTCCGTTGGCCACCGCCACCTTCTACTGGCTTGAGCGCGGTTTGCGCCAGAGCTGGTAACACTACAAGGAGTTGGCTTGCAGTGTGGCCTACAAATATGGACAATTGGATTTGAACCTCTGAATGGCAATGAATTGCGCAGCAACCAATATCACAAAGTTGAAGGAAGTCAAAATAAAACGCCAAAAGGAAGCAAAACAAGTTACAAGAGGATCTGTTGCAAAGTTGGTCTGGCATGTGGCCAGAAATTGGCAATTAGACTAAGAGCATTTACTTATATAATTCAAAGGGTGATATCAGCCCCCACGCTGTCTCGACCCGGCGGTCAAGGCTCTCACGCCCCTTCACCTGCAGCATCCCCGTGGCAATTTCCACTCTAGAACTGGGTGACCTCGACCGCTATTGTATGCAACGAGCCATGGCGAGCGACAAATTAAAGGAGTATCCTCCTTAATCAAGGTTTCAAAATCAACTCTAATTAAGGTGGATATTCTTAATTAAGGTGGATTCCCCCGGCTGGGCTGCCACACTGCTTCAGCCTGCCCATCCAATCGTCGAAGTTCACAGCGACGCCGTCACAGCCTCATCTGCTCTAATCGCAGCAGCCAAACATAATCTTGCTACAGGGCCCTGCAGGGCGGCCTTGTGCCACCAGCTCCTCAATGAATCTGCAGCACATCGTCCAATACGATGTGAAGGCCTGCAGTGGCCCACAACAAGGAACAAGCTATTCTCGCCATCGCTGGGGCTGCGACGGCATGAGCAGCAGCTAAGTTGCAGTCGAGATCCTACGGAAAAGGTGCGCAAACAATATACTTCAACTGGATTCTGGATGCATTAGGAAGAATCACCCTGGCTTCGTTGTGACCTCCTTGGTCCCAGCGTGCAAAAAGACAGACAGGCTGCCAGCCAGCCAGGCAGACAGACAGACGGACAGACAAGCAGGCAGACAGGCAGACAGGGAGACAAACTGACACACAGACACACAGACAGCCGCACAAGCAGACAGACACACAGACGGTTCTATGTTCTATTTAGAAACAAACATATACAAAATCTGATAACTACTTGACAAGGGGGCACGATCATTCGGCGCTGCAACATAGAAGGACATGCTGCAGCACGGCCTTCGCGCCCGTTGAAAAAAGGAGGTTTCACGGTTGACAAAAGGAAATGAAGCCCAGTACTGCGGCCAGTTGTTCAACCATCGTCGAACGACAGAGTGAAAAAGGTGAAGCCCAGAGCTGCGGCCAGTGGTTCAACCAGGCGACTTCGACTGGGTGAGAAGCTGAAAAAAGAACGGCTGTTTCACTTTACTTAGACGAATTACCAATTCAAAAGTGTCAATTCAGAGATCGATTCAACACGTCAAAGATTTACCTGGAAAGGTATTCCCCGAAGGGTTCCTGCCAACTTGACGTACGCAGCAGGAATGACACACTTGCTCAGAAACATCTTATCGAATTACTGATGTGGAACGCATCGTACGTGCAAAAACAATTCAGTTAAACCTGACAGGAGACAGTGCCTGAATGGACATGAGAAACTGTGGGAAGTCAACATTCTACGTCCTTGCTCTAAAGTTCAAATGATTCTGATGCAGCTCAGTCAGATTGCGAGAACCGTGCAAAAAGGAAATGAAAAACCAGTTGTTTGGAAACGGCAAGGTGGTTCTTGGGTTAGCCACATCCCATCAAGGAAACTTGACATGAACATTGACGCAGGTACGTCACGGTGATCAGCCGTGATATCCGCATGTACTGTGGCCGCTTCGTCGGACCATCGCACATAGTACATGGATGGTCCCCCTGTTTGAAATGACATGGGATTGAGACGGGGCCAAAAAACCTAAAGAAAAACAGCTGAAACAGGCAAAGCAATCAACTAGAAAAACCGAGGTAGAAGTTTTACATCTTTTCAGATGTTCCACACACACACACACGTACAGTTGCCATACATAGCAATTACCCCTCCTTTCCCAGACACCCAAATATCATACCTCTCTGGTTTCAATCAAAACAAGATGCCCTCAAGCCACAAAACTTTTGTTCCAGACCAATTTCAATGACTCCAGTCGATCCTCAGGACATCCTGCGGCGCACAAATGTTTGCGGCTGCAACTCTGTGCGCCCCAAATTTTGCAAATGTCTCTCATTGATCAAAAGTAACATTCAGTTCCGATCTGCCTTGCTGGGTTTGCAATTTGGGGGTGATTGGTCCATACTTTCCCGCTGATGAATGCGAGTATCTACTGATACGTGTTTGACTTGCACGCGTCGCCTTTCCAGTCCTGCCACACGTCGGTGCTCGTGGCGCAGAGGAGGCTGGCTGCGGCCTCCGTGTGAGATGAGACAACTTTGAACAAGAATCCATTGGTTTCTGGAACGTCAACACCTCATGGGGCCCACAAACGCCCGCCTTCAAGAGAGCTGACACCAGCGGCTGCGGCGCGTGAGCTCCTGGTGCAATGCAGCAACAATGTCTTGGCGCCCTGGTGCCCCAAAAATCACATCGTAGGTTTTGCACCGTAGCCTATTTGCTGCGAAGGAATGGGTTTGGGGTCGGGCTGATCGCAGTTCCTCTTTTTTTCGAGGCAATGTGAATCTTCCGGATAATAGTTTCGAACCATTTGTTCCAGGGAAAATCGACCTAGGAAAGTCTTCTGGATTGGATGGTAGAAACTAGAAACATGTAAAAAAAACATGGTTTCGGTAGGTCCATATCCACTCTCACGCGTTCATCTGAGATCGGAGCACCTTCAGTTGCCACAAGGTGTCGCACAAGCCTAGGGGCTCAGGGCTCTTTTCCATCTCGAGTGTTGCGGCTGCAATTTAAAAGTCTTCCACAAAAACGTTTGGCTGCCGTGCCCCTCCAGATCGGCAATCAAACTCTGCAGCCCACCGTTGGCCTTGCGATCACGGGGTGGCCTACTGACTCTGAAGGCTGATTGGCGGCGGCCACGAGAATGGTGGCCAAAGAAGCACCGCATTAGAAGAATGCGCTTTAACCATAATTAGACAGTGAATGGCACTCATAGTATAGACTAATCAAACTTGGCCGCAAGGGTGCAAGGTCAGGACTAAGGTTTCGCGCAGCGCAGGCACTCCTGCGAGCAACGAAGTCTTGATCGAAAAAAAACATCCGACACGAGAGGCCGTGCTCCTCCGCTTTTCACAGCCGAGAAAAGGTTCCACACCGCGCCCCAGTACATTCGCCAAGCCTTGGAATCAGCACATGCAGCGGCATTGGCCCACTGCGATTGACAATATGAGCAAAACCCTTGGTCTCCAACCGCACGGCACTCCGTGAGTCCGCCACACTCCTGCAAGCTGGCACGACTCCAGGCCGCTCCAAGATTCCATACGCTTGACCACCGCCCACCCAAGGGGCGCACCTCCACCCCGTCCAACAAGCCAAAAAACACCTAGCCATCGGTAGGCGGCAGCCGTAAACATATCCTCCTCTGAGTTGGCATAAAGACATCCAATCATTTTAAAGCTCCAAACCTTCAATTCGAAACCAGCTATTTACTACACAGTAACAATGACGACATGTTTACTACAAAATGAGGGTGCGTGATCAACACAACCTCCACTTCACATTACTACAGCATCACGTCACAAGGGATGTTGGGTCATGCCATGTCGTAGAGAGGCCCAAGATTCTGCGTAAGAAAGTGGCCTGACAAAATTGCCAAAACCAGTGGAAATACATTTTCTGTTTTTGCTTGCTTGATAGCAATGTGCTTCACAATACGGCTGGATCACTGTACGCCGTGTGAGTCCATGCGACGAAAACTGTGACTACCGAATGGAAACCTCAAAAATCAACGTGGGTGTGTCGTCTGCTTTCTTTAACCCAGTTTCCTTTGACAAAACTATCTTGTTCAACTTTGAAAAACAACGCAAACGACAGCTCGTCTCGGATGCAAATTCCCAGGAAAAATTGCAATGTGGTTTTCGAAGAAACTGGCAAATCTCTTCTGCAAAATGATAAGTTTGTTTTTAGGTGTTACTAGTGAAAGTACACCTCTCAAAAAAATGATAGCCCCTGAATGAACTGACTTGAACAAGTCACACTTTGGCGTTTGTGAAGGAACTCAAGCTACCTCATTTTGTAGAGGAAGCCGAAACAAGGATCACTCCAGCACAAAATGATCCTGCTAAAACCTACCTACTTCTTCACTACAACAAAATCACGGTAACCAAACGTAGAAGGCTACAAAATGGCCAACCGACTACACGCAAAAAAATGCACCCCCCAACAGCACCAAATTAGAATAAACATACAACACATATCCAGTGTCTACTATATAAGCTCAACCGGTCCCTTTTTGTAATGGAAATTCCCACAGGGATGTAAACATGATGCAGCCAAGGCCCCGCCTCGCAGATGAGGAGGCCAAAGGCGAAGGTGTCAAGGAGCTTGAAGTTGGGTGGCCTTGGAAAGCCGCAAAATGCGATGCTTCTTGATGGGAACCTACCCGGAACAAATCTGAGCTACAGGGCAACTGCGGCGTAGGCGTCATCCTGGGCATTCGAAAAGTTTCCCAAAACACATCCTGCCTGAGAAACTGGGAAGCCGGCAAGGAGAAGATGGCTGGCGGCCATCGCCTTGGGTCGCCCGCAAGCCCAGCTACCTGCAAGTTCAACGCAAGCACCAGTGGTACTGGAGATGCGACATGAGATCTGAAATCAGTCCAGGCCCTATCGGTCAAATGATGTGTGATGATGATGACGACGACACCTACGACGATGACGATGACGATGACGATGATGATGATGATGATCATGATGATGGTGATGATGATGGTGGTGGTGGTGATGATTATGTCGATAACGATGACGATGACGACGGCGATGGCGATGACGATGGCGATGACGATGACCATGACGGTGACGATAACGATGATGACGGTGATGACGATGATGATGACGATGACGATGACGATGACGGCGACGATGATGAGGAGGAGGAGGAGGAGCAGGAGGAGGAAGAGGAGGAGGACGCCTCCTCTCTGTCTCTCTCTTTCTCTGACTATCTACCTACCTATCTATCTTCTATGTATCTATCTATCTATCTATCTAGCTATCTATCTCTCTCTTTCTCTCTTTCATCTAATTACCTATCTACCTATCTACCTACCTACCTATCCATCTATCTATCTCTCTCTCTCTCTTTCATCTGTCTATCTGTCTACCTGTCTATCTATCTGTCTATCTGTCTACCTGTCTATCTGTGGTGCAGTGTCATTCAGTGTATTGTAGTGTAGTGTAATGTAGTGTAGTGTAGTGGAATGTAGTGTAGTGTAGTGTAATGTAGTGGAGTGTAGTTGTGTATTCGTAGTTGTAGTTGTAGTGTAGTGTAATGTAGTGTAATTTAATGTAGTGTAGTGTAGTGGAGCGTAGTGTAGTGTAATGTAGTGTAGTGAAATTTAATGTAGTGTAGTGTAGTGTAATGTAGTGTAGTGGAGTGTAGTGTAATTTAATGTTGTGTAGTGTAGTGTAGTGGAGCGTAGTGTAGTGTAGTGAAATTTAATGTAGTGGAGTGTAGTGGAGTGTAGTCTAGTTGTGTAGTTGTAGTTGTAGTGTTGTGGAGTGTAGTGTAGTGTAATGTAGTGTAGTATAGTGGAGTGTGGTGCAATGTAACGTAGTGTAGTGTAGTGAAGCGAACGGGCGAAGCGACATCTGAACCTCCAAAAGTGGTCCGAACCCCTAGTGTTTTGTACATTTTCACTTCGAAATGTGCTTTGCGCCACAACGGCGTGCACTTTTTCGACATCTCAACTTCCAAAAGTGGTCCGACAATGGTGTGTTTTGTACATTTTCACTTGGAAATGTGCTTCGCGACAACGGCGTGCACTTTTTCGACATCGCAACTTCCAAAAGTGGTCCGGAGCTGGTGTGTTTTGTGCATTTTGACTTCGAAGTGTGCTTTGCGCCACAAGGGCGTGCACTTTTTCGACATCGCAACTTCCAAAAGTGGTCCGGCCCTGGTGTGTTTTGTGCATTTTGACTTCCAAATGTGCTTCGCGCCACAACGGCGTGCAACTTTTCATCTCTCATCTGGCCAGCTGGCTCCGCACCCGCCGCTTTAGCGAGCCTACTTTTCGACCCTCCGGAGCCCCAAATCATTGGGAAAACACAGTGTTTCGCGACTTTCCTACCTTTTCGCGCATCTGCATCTTCTTTCTTCTTACTGTTTCTCTTCTACTCTTCTTTCTTCTGATCTTTCTCTTCTCTCTGCCTCTTCCCTGCTCTGCTTTTCATCTGTCCATATTGTCGGAAGTTTAATTTCTAAACTTCCTTCGATAAATATCAATTTGGTTGGGCTTACCGAGTAAAAGCTACGGCGGTTTTTTCTAGCCTCTGACTCAGGGGCCCTGGTCTGAGCCCGTGTTAGCGGAGTGAGAACACGTCTATACAATGTGTGTTATGTTTCGCACTGTGGTAAAATGAAGTGAGATTCACACTGATCCTGTTTTACAGGTTCTGCAGAACCTGGAGCATCGAATCTGCCTTCATGCGCTTGGTCAGGACATCAGACAGCATGGTGGATGTATGAATCCACTGCAAGCGGTCTCCTCCTTTTGGGAATTTCTCGTAGGTTTCGACATCCTGATCATCACGGAGCGATTGGCGAATAGCCTTCGGCTCGATTTCCAAACGCATATCTTGACAACGTGACATGATCTGCGCATTGAGATGGCTGACAGGATGGCTTAGCTGCGGGATGAGGCTCCGCATCTCTACGAGAAGCGCTCGGATCCTATCACCGGATTCCATTGACTGCTGCAAGGAATACGCTTCACATTGCAAAGTCGAACGGCACACTCACTTGATTGTAGTTGATGAGAATGACACGGGGTATACATCAAACTCACAACAATCAGGAGATTTCAACTGATGGACGGGGACTAAGAAGCGACACCTCCCTTGCTGGGATTTCATTCCAGGCTCATTTGCAAACGAAGCATCGGACACGGACAAAACACCTACTTGACTCCACTTCATGAGACGACATGGAAAATTGAGGTATATGTCGTCCAATCCGGCATGTGCAATCTGCACTGCCTTGTTTGCGTCACGCAGGACCTGGACTGTTGCACCTTTCACTTCAGACTGAAGACGTGGCACTAGGAACAACAACTGGGGGCGGCCTTGGCGAGCGACCCAAGACAAAGATCCTACAACTGACCTGAGCTGTGTCTCTTCATTGCGCGTCAACACGTCGTCGTTCCTTCTTCCATTTGGGATGTTGATAGGCCTGATGCGACGTGTGTTGTCACTGACGTTGATACGGATGGCAGATTCGGTTTGTTCAAAGGCATTTCCGCCGTGCCTGAATTCCTTGGATTCTCGGGTACCCATATCAAACTTTCCAAGCAAACCTTCTACTACGCTTTCACCTTCTGGCGGATAGGCAAACAGGAGATCATCAACATGTGTGGTCAAAACGGCCACCGCCTCTGTCTCCATCTCGTTCTTCTGGCTTCGCAAGAAGTAGAACGCTGGAAAGATTTCTGACGCTACGAAGCCTACGTCCTTTGCCTCTCCGTCAAGGCATTTCCAAAAACCACGGCCACTGTCACATAGACCATACACCGGAACGCGGACCAACAGCATGACTGAAGGGTCCATGTCAGGCAAACCTGATCTGGGTTGTTTCATGATCACAACCCTGTCCAAGGATGTAGCTTGAAAATAGGCCGATGCGATATCGGCTGAGTTCAGCTGAAGTCCATGGCTGGCTGCCCAAGCTGCCACTATGTGATGGGTTTCCATATCGGATGTTGGGGCATCTGTTCCGAGTGACCCTTGGTCTTCAAAATTTCCGCAACTGACAAGTCTTGACTTGATCTTGGGTATGTAGTCTGGCTCATGTGCCTTGTGAGCCATTTTGTCTACATCAACCCATTTGGACGGGATCACTGCGTGTCTCTGCTTGACCAAGTGTTCGGCTTGCTCCTTCTCCAAAGGAACTGCTGCAGAGTACTTGATGTACTTGCTCCACTCAGCGCGTCTAGCTTCATCAATCAAGAGCTTCATTTCAGCGGTCTCATACTCATAGTTCAAAGTCTTATCTGCTCTTTTCTCTTCCATTGAAGGTGCTTTTGGTTTGTCGGAAGTTTCTTCAAATCTTTGGGACATGAAAGACACAAAGCGCTTTCTTGATCCCATAGGCTGAACGTTCCAAAGTTTGTTTACTTTGCCGTTCTGCATTTCAACGATTCCTGTGTTCGCAGTAACATCTGCTTGAGATTGGTCTGCTTCTGCCCTCTGCCTCGCGAAGTGCTGGCGCAGCGAGACGAGCAGATCGTCCAACGAGTCTCTGAGGCTCGGCCACGGGGCCGGAGAACTCCAAGGGCGAGATTCCTGCAATTCTTGCTGGGTTTCATTTGCGGTAGATTCTCCTTCGGCAGTAGTTTCAGTTCTTGCTCCAGTTCTTGCTCTGACACTTTTAGAAAAACCTGATGGCATGCTCCTCCTAGTTGCAAGGGGTCTCAATACACCAAAAGATTCTTCCGTCTCTAGATCATCTCCCTCACCATCATCCTCACTCACGGGGATAGGTATTTCTTGAGGGGTATCATCTGGTACTACTGGTTCTGTTGGTATGTCATCACTTGCTCTTGCGGGTTCTCACGGTGCTAGAGATGGTGAATACCCTTCATCTTCAAATCCTACTTCGGGATCCCTTGGCTCGGGTCCTCTGGCATCGACAAACCTTTGACTGTCTTCGACAATTTCACTTGGGACAATGGGCTGTCCACTCAAGACTGACTTGGCTAGTGCTTCTGCATCATTTGCTGGACGCAGTGCATGCACTGAAGCAAGGACAGGTACATTTTTGCAAAGTACCCAAACATCGCGATTACCTTCAAATCCGATGATTCTGGATGCTACACTCCATTTGGCCTTGCCTTCGGCATTGTTGTCGCGGCGGTAGCAAACCACATCTCCGACGGAATAACTCATGGTGATTGGCGACGCGTTTTTCAACGTAGCTCGCTGTACCCTCTTACTGGTGTCGAGGTGTACAAAGGCTTTCCTTGCCTCAACTCGTGCCATTTGCTGCAATGCAAAAATGCTATCAGGATCAACCTGCTCTTGCAGGACTCCTAAGTCACTCCAATGCTTCTCATCCAAAAATGATGGCTGGGTCTTGTGTTTTCTACCAAGTACCCATTTTTACCCTGAAAAACCTCCATGTCGAATGCTATTGTTCTTTACAAGAACCACTTCCGCAAGAACCTGATCAACCGGATCAGCGCCTGATGGCTGAACCTCTGCAGCTACCTTCCTGTACATGGCCTTGGCAATGCCTCCATGCCTCTCTACACGTCCTATGGCTTCGGGGGTTTCCAAAGGTGCATGTCTGACCTGGACGCCGTTGGCTCCACAAAACTGTGCCAACACACCTCGGTTATGCAAACCTCTGTCATAATGCAAAGTCTCTGGAAAACTTGCCCAACTGAACCAACGTTGGGATAGCGCCTTCAAAACTTGAGAGCCTGTGGCATTGACTCCCATTCGAATGACATGTAGAATTTGGAAGGTAGTTCCAAGATCAACCATATTCAACACAGCGTATTTTCTACCAGCCAACAAATCAAGTCCAAGATTCGACCCAAACCGATGCTCATATGGGAGTGAGGTTTTGTGGGTTTTGGAACGCGGCGCCGTATCCTCACAAGCCGTACATCTGTGCAGCTTGACTGCCTCCACATACTGCTTGTCCACCTGACCTCAACCTCATCAGCCTGTCCTTCACAACATGTTCATGGGAGAATTGTTCGGGAGATCAATTGAAAGCAGAGGTTGTCGGGACATGTTGATGCATCTGTTTGTTTGCCCAGATGATTTGGCCTGTATTCTGATGCTCTCGTCTCGACTTCACATATTTCACGCGCGCTGGGTGCCTCAGTGGCTGGTGTCTCTGCCGCCGTCTCTGTCTTGGCTTGGCAAATCTGGCAATGAGCAGGGAGGGGGTCAGCGCCATCGCGCATCAAAGGTCAATGTGTTGACTTGAAACATCTGCCTCAGATGTAGGTAGGTACTACTTGTAGGAGGTACGAATTAGGTGCTAAGATTTTGGCCCCGCAATTTTTTTGGACAAGTTTACCGGCCTCTCCCCAGTGGCTGATCAGACCACGGCAAGTCCGGTTTCTTTGCGCAAGGATATCATGGCGAGTGACCTTTTCGTAGGGGAACGAGAACTGGAAGGTCATAACCGGAAACTCCCCAAAGACGCACGCGCGCACCCACACACACACGCTCACACGCGCAGCTAGATATACACACCTACACCTTTCTGTATGCAGTATATCATACTACTGGTTTCTACTGACTGGTAATCTACAGTCACCAATGGTCGCCAACCAGAATTTAGTCAAACATCGCTTCACAGCCACACTGCCTGTTGCGATATGGATTCTTTGCATCGGGCGCAAAAGGGGCCATGAAGGCAATCCTGCACCTGTAGGAAGAGGCAAAAGGCTTCGGTAAGCTGCAACCATGGTAGCCTTTGGCAATCTAATGGCCTGTGTGCTTCATTGGATTATCCGTGATACCGTTGATGGACAAAATTCCGCAAAAAGTTCACCTATCAACTGGTGCACATTTTGTCCGTGGTCACTGCATTAGATAAACATTGTGGTTGGTTATGGTTTGCAATTTCAGAGTTAGTTAAGCCCATCTAGACAAACCTAAGTAGCCTCAAGCGGGGTGGAAAATACGAATAAAGCAGTGCAATCCGCCAACAAGAAAAACTTAGAATAATTGTTGCAGGCGCTGGACTCACTTGCATAAAATGGTGCACGTCAAATGAGTATGGAATGCCCAAGTTGAAACAATCAGTAACGATGCGGGGCACAGTGGCATCGCAAGAGCTTCTGACATACAGAAATGATCTTGACATATCCCTCAGCGTCCGACGCAAATGGAGCGATGGAACAGCTCCGCTTGGCAAGAGCTTCCTGTGACGAGCTTCCTGCACCTTGGGGAACCATCAGTGATGGACGGGTTGGTGATTGAAACTCTGTAAAAAATATCAGTCACCCTTCATGAGTCTATCATCAACACATCCATTTTACCGGTTGGAAATACTTCCAAATCACCAACCAGTGGGTTTCCAGCACTGTTTTGGTATCCGAGGACGCTGCTGCACGCATATGACCCCAGTCGTCTGGACCGCCTGGAGTCACCAGAATCCAAAGATTGGAAGGTCTACGTTTTTTGTTCTTGGATCGTTCATTGACACTTTGAACATGGATTATTGATTGTATTGATTGTATTGATTGTACTGATTGTTTGTTGATGGTTTACTTATGGTTTAGTGTGGGTTAATTAATGGTTCATTGACGTTTTTTGATGGTTGATTGACAGTTTCTTGACTGTTTCTTCACATTTTGTTGACCATTGATCGTTGATGGATGATTTACTTGACGTACACATCCAGCTACATCAACGAATTTGTGAACAGGAGAAGCTGCGGTTCGACAGCCCCCCAAAAGCATCCCTCCCCCGTAGGCAGTAACTACTGTAGCTTGGTAGTGGTAGTGGTAGTGGTAGTGGTAGTAGTGGTAGTAGTAGCCGTAGCAGTAGCAGTAGCAGTAGCAGTAGCAGCAGCAGCAGCAGCAGGAGCAGGAGCAGTAGCAGTAGCAGTAGCAGTAGCAGTAGCAGTAGCAGTAGTAGCAGTAGCAGTAGTAGTAGTAGTAGTAGTAGTAGTGGTGGCCCAACCCACAACCACAAAGGGGGTATATGTGAACAATAAAACATCATGTGTAGTTTTTGCCAAGAACATCAGGGAACTCATCGTCCTCGCCTCTTGTTCGTGCGAAGCCAACAAAGTTGGCAAGGCCTGTCAGCATGGCACCGGCACTGGGCACGACGGCTAAACGGATTTTCCCGGAAGGTACAAGGCATATTTTGGACTGGTAGATCCGGATAGATTGGCTAACATAGCATCACTTTCAGCAGCCTGCCAGTTTCAACTCCAGTTTGGAAAGGCAAAGAACAAAAAATGCGAAGGTTTCACAGTTTCACTTCATTTAGGTTTCAACACGTCACAGGTTGATCTAAAGAGCGCAGCTTGCGCCATGCAATACACATATTGTAAACTCTCCACGGCACTCAACTTATTCAACTTACTTAACTTTCTCAACTACGCAGGTAAAGTCTCCAGTTTGCGGCAGCCCACGGGTGGAACCCGGGTCTGTTCCGCCTTATCTTTCACCTTTTCACCTGGGGTTTGGCACAGGTGGCTATGTCTCAAAATGTGCAGCACGTACCGTTTCAGCAAGTCATTCAGCAGTTGCAGCAGTTGCGTTGCTATCGTCACTCAGAAGAACCATGGTATCGACGGTATCGGGCTTCTTCGGGCATATTTTCAACGATGCAAACTCAATTCGAAAGTTGGAGCGCTTAGCAAATCTTTGTCCCTACAACTGGCTGTGCAAGGGGCACGCTCTGCCGAAACCTAGCACACTTCGAACGCAAGGGGAAAGACTCTTGCAGGAATAACACCTCTTTCCGTCAGCATCCGGTGTCTTTCCGGATTTTTCGTTCGGATTCAATGCAAGGCACCTGAATCCAAATCGTTGGCCAAACTAAAATCACTCCCATACCCCGTGACATCAAGGCTTGTATCCAAACCTGATGTTCCACTCCCACCGTGCCAGGCCGCGCGTGACAAATCTACGGCCAACATCTTTGACTCATCGGGCCTACCAGCCGACCCTGCCGTAACAATCCTCAGTCTTCCTTTTCTTCCTTTCCTGCGTTTTCTCTTGTGCATCTTGAGCGAGGCTGCTGATTTCCTCCATCTCCAGAATTTGCCGTGAAATCCTATGTTTCGCCCCCTTGACTTGTTTGTCTTTTGCAGATTTGCGGAGGTTGCTCAAGTCTCCAAGATCTTCAGTAAATTGTTTTAAGGCGCGAGGCTCCAGTTTCACGGTTCCAGCAACAATCGTGCCATTGTCACATCCCTTATCTTCCCGCCATGCAACTTCTAATGCGTCGCATGTCCTGAGCAACAGCACTGATGGCAACTTCAGCAACTTTGAATTGTCCCATCACACAACAGAAACATGAAAAATACCGAAAGGTTTGTTGCCAGTGCTGCAACTAGTGATTATTTATGATGATTTATCTGTATTCTTCATTTTTGCATGTCAATATTGATAGCTTGGCGCTGTCAACAAACAATTTTTGAATAAAACATCTGGATTAATCTGAGTTGATCCGGAAACCAAAAACAAAGAACAACAACCATGTTCTGGGGACTACTTGGATCTACCTATGTTCAGACTTGTCTGCAACATTGCTTTTTTTTTTCGGCTTTTTAATTATATAACCCAAAGCAAATCCACCTTGTCTCATCCAAACGCATCTATCATATGCAAACCAATGTAACCCAATTGAATCCGTTGTCATCGTCCGATCAGAAGTGTAGCACCGCAAGAATGTTTGGTCCTTTGATTGAGAACAACACTTTTCGGCGAAAGTCACAACGGGCTAAAATCGAAATTGATGTGATGAATATTGTTTGTGTTGGATTTTTGAAGAAAAGGAGTTTATTCCAATTCCTGCTTACGAAGCAGTAAGCGTCACATGCTTGAGTTCGTGGAAGCAGCTGGCTACAGTGTAGGTGATGCGCATGTGGTTTCGCTTGTTGCTGACGTGGCGCAACCGTTGGAAAATGTGTTTTAATGTGTCTTCAACAAACGTGAGCCAAAACGTGGTATCAAGGCGCGCTACTTCTCTCTAGAGCAAGGTTTTTCATTAAATTCGACAGTCGCTTCGCTGCGATACCCGGGAATATGTTTCATCGTTTGATCTCAGTAAGTGTGTAGTTCCTGGCATCTCGACAAAACATGATACCTCAAGAACCTTTGTCGTCGACATGTATTCTCGTCAGATCTTTGGGGGTTGTTGTCGAAATGTTCATTCCAATTGGGGATCCAGCAACGGCAGAGGCGCTACCCCAAAGCCGTACTGGGCCTACCGGGGCCAGAAGCGCAGTGACAAGGCAGAGATGGCCAACTCCAGCCACCCCTTTGGAAGAGTCAATGGCTGGGGTGGCAAATACGTGGAGGGGGGCTATGAGATCGACGGGCACTTCCTCCCGCTACCTGGCATTTATTGGGCTTGATAGTTTGCATATGTCTTGTTGCTGGCATCTTTGTGAAGTCTCAATGACATCCAACCAGTTCCCTGTTTCCCCAATGGCAACATCGGAGTCATTTGTTTTTAACATATTTGTCTTCCATCCCTGCCGCCCAGGTTTGGTCAGGGCCGACAACGGGCGCGCAAGCGTGGCAAAGGGCCACCAGGAGTCCAACAGCTGCAATGGCAAGCTGTGTCGGACTTAGCCAGCGTAGCCGGAGCAGCAATGGAGACCCGGGGAGGGGACCCATCAGCATAGGTGGTGTAACAGCCCCAAAGAGTCGCCAGTGGTGTCACGCAGAAGGGAAAGGTATAATCATGAAATGCTGATGGATCAACCCCCGGTATAGATGCATGTGTAAGCACAGCATGTACGGCATGCGTGGGCAGGATTCCGATTATATTTAAACCAGGTGCATGATTTTGTATGACGAACTGAGTTTGTAGTTTTTTCCATTGTTTGCAGGGGGAAACAAGCATCACAACAGGATGCCTGCACTCCAATGCCAAACCAGCCGAAAGGCCTTGCTGGATCATGATGGCTGCGAAAGTATTTTTATGACTCATGTGACACTATGCAGAAGCAATCAGCTCCTCAACATTAACTATATGATATATATATATAATATATATAATATATAAAATATGCATGATATGTATATCTATGTAGATACACATATAAATAGATACTATTATGTTCGTGTGGACTTCCGGCTGCGGTGTTCACCAAGGCCAGCGCGGAAGTCATCTAAATGGGCTGTTTGCATGACTGTATAAGTGATATATGCATCTAATCTAAACAAAAAAGTTGTGTCGTCAATCACTCAATGATGTAACGGACTGCGAAGCCTTCAGCCTTCATTTGTTTGCGGCGGCGATGGCTTGCTTGCTCACAGACTTGAAACCAAACCTTTAAAGAGAATGTGCAGATAGAAGTTTTATGCCTCATGATCATTACCACAAAAGATTTTAACTTGCATGTTTGTGTTCATGTGGTGCGGTGTGTGAGCAATCCAGCCATTTGACATTTATGTTTCACCACCGTTTGCATGGGCACAAACGTCCCCTCAATTGTGAAAGGAAAAGAAATATTGTAGATGAATACTTGTAATGAAGCAACCATGCCACCATGTATCCACTCGGATTGAAACAGAAATTAATGTCATTTTGCTGCCAAAATTGAGGTTCTTTCTATGGGTGTTCATGGTATCACGATCGGCAGCACTGCTAGCCGCCTGAGAAATGCCGAAACCACAACATGAAATTCATACTTTAAGACGGGAATGTTTTTTATTGAGCAGTAAAAATCAAACAATGAACCACCAAGATTTTATGGATCCAAAGAAACATGAATCATATACGGTCAAATTTTTGTGGACCCATTAAAATGATCAGTTTACAATCAAAATTTTATGAATCCATAAAATTTGATCTCATATCCACCAAAATTCTATGGATCCATAACAAAAAACCAATATGCAGTCAAAATTTTGTGGATCCACAAAAAATTAAAATCTCTGGTTACGGAACCTTGTTGTTCCACAAAATTCTGAATGTCAATATTTCCTCAAAAGTCACGGAACTTTTGCGATTCAAACCAGCTATCACAGACATTTTTTGGTCATAGAGCCACTCAGTGTGGTGAAAAACCTGATGAAATAACATGTTCCAGTGTTTCGAACAACGCTTGCTGTCCATCTGGCACAGCGCACAGAGACGCTGTGAGGCCTCCGGCGTGCAAAACCAGAGATCTGTTTGTGGGAAGTGCTGAGGTGTTCAATCACTTTTGCTTTGGGTTAAAATCGTTACCCCAAATCCAAATTGTTTTGGGCAAATTGTTTCTTCCTTGCGTGGACGAGTCATTTGTGATCAAATGTTCTGTTTTAGCGTAGTAGTTCTAATGTTTGGGAACCCTGGGCCACACCAAGTTTAAACTATTGATGTGGGATGCGTCAAGCTGTTGCTAATATGGGGCAACGATCTGAATGCAATCTAGCTGACATGAAACAAGTGAGTCAATTCACAAAGGCCAATGGCCCAGGAATCCTCGTTTGAGATTTCAGAGCACAATTGGCACTGCCAGAGCAACTGTCTTGCAATAGCGGCAGCGTGCTGTGTCCATCATCATATCCCATGTCACAGAAACATGGGTATGAATGCAGACCTTATATGTGGCACATGCAGTGGAGTCCATTGTGTATGCAGGGTTGCGCAAATACTCGCATGCACAAATGCAGGGCGGCACTGCTCGCAGAGCATCAAATTTCTCAAGGTGTAGAATCAGGGCCATGGCAAGGTGGCAGTATAAGGTCATGAACGAGTTGGACCGTGAGAAAGCCAAGACACCCCGTGGGTGGCCACAGCTCGGACCAACAGGGTCTTTCCGCCTCAGTAGCCTGCTGGATGGAAATATCCAGATGGGAGCTCCACACGCGTGTCCTACAAGTGGTACGGGGCAGAAATCCTTCAGTTCCGAATTGCGATTGTGTTGTATCGCAATGATGCGAAGGCAGATGGCGAAACCCGCTACATGATCGCCAGGCCAATCGCGGCTATTAGTGTGACCCTCACTGCCACCCGCATCCAGGAGCACTTGATTTCCTGCCAAGTTCGTTTCCTGTCCGGCGACGTGGTGATGCAAGCCCGATACCACGAGGAAACATGTGGCGGAGTGGTCTACGATGCCATCAAGACCGAGCTGGCAGCATCTGGCAAGTACACAACCTGGGACTTGGCGACCCTCAAAGTGGTGCATGGGTCGAAGGTGCTCAATGCATCGTGCCAGCTGCGCAGACTCATGGATGGGAGTGGCAAAGGGAATGGATCTACTTCTACTTCCGCAATGGGCCGCGGAAAGGGCAAAGTACTGAAGAAGCCATCCAAGAAGCCATCTGTGAATAAGAAGACGGCCGGGAAGCATCACTGAGTGTAGCCAGTGAGCATTGGATGCAGATTGCATCACGATTTATGAACAGTACTTTCAGCGTCTCTGAGTGTAGCCTGTGATCATGGATGCAGATGCAGCTGGTGTTTGAAAGCAGGAGGTCATCAAAAGGCATATGCTGATTCATCAATTCCACTGGCAATGTTTCACTTTGTTTGACCAAAATAAAAAGACCCCAAGACATCATCAAACAGTCGACTTTTTGGGGAGGTCTTTTTCTTGGGTCGACCTAAGTGGAAGTAGGAAATTCCATTGAACTCCGCTGAATGTCTTGTTTTGACTTGATCCCATATATCTACATTCCTTTTAATTTCAATGGAGCTTATCACTTCTGTCGCCTTTCCATTGTCCCTTCCCCATGGAGTTGAATCTTCATGCGTTTCTGCCCACGCAGGTGGTCTTCAACAGATTCAGTTGGGGTCTCTAGAAGGGTGGGTGTGATGTGTATGACAGCGAGCCTTTTGTATCTAGCCCTGCTTGCCGTTGCGTGGACGAGTCATTTTGTTGGCCCTGCACCAGACGCAGTCTTGTTTATTTATTGTGCATCACTTGTGACTGCTTGTGAAACTTTGTTTACATAGGTTTATTTCACAATGAGAGCAACCTTGTGTGACATCATGCGTTCAACACCGTGTCTTTGCAAGTATGCCATCGGTGTTCATATTTGTTTCTTGCTGTTGGGAAACGTCTCGGAACAATTTGCTTATTTGACAAACGACACCAAGAGCCTTTTTGAAGTCAATCCCCACATTGGCCAACCTTAGCAGCCGCTGCATTCTGAGGCCAGGCCATGCATGCAGGTTCGGGCACCCAACATTCAAGAGAATGCAGGTGGCATTTGTATCGATTCAAACAACTGACCTTGCAAACAATGTGCATGTCCGATGTCCATATCATGTCATTCTCAAGAGCTTCAGTGCTGGTCTATTCAGACATGTCCTGTCTTGAAGCTACAAAACTGTACAGCACAATGCAGGGCCTTTTGAGACTCGCTTGTGCACATGCAGGGCTTTGCAAAGCTCGCTTTCGCAGCCATTAGTGTTTAAGAGGCACCTCTTCCAATTGGGAAGAACTATGGCAGAACTCCTCCAATTCTTGAAGGAGGTGCAGGCTTATTTGACAAGCCAGCAAAAGGTCTTGAAAAGAGCTGGCTCGTTGGCCGCATGCATGGACCAGCAGGCCACGGCGTGGGAAGCCAGGCTCAAGACCGCGAAGATCACTGCACCGGAGGAGGACCTGCTGCAGGTCTTGGCGAAGGGGCCGTGGAATGCCTTTGTCAATGCCCGAGCCTATGGTCGTTCCGCCCACCGGGGTGGGGAGATTAACCAACCAGGTAGATGTCCTTAACCGACACCTCACCGTAGGGCTCCTCAATGTTGTGGGACCACCGTGCGCCCTGGGTAGAGCGTGCGGCTGATAACCTGTGAATGGTTTGATGTACCACTGCTCAACTTGTAATAGAGGATTCCAGTCTCAAAGTAGTTCCGTTCAACCTCGCAGCGCAGAGTTGTTTTCCATTGGCAATAGAGAGCGTCTTCCAGCTTGAGCTGTGCGGCGAACAGATGTGATGTTCGGAGCTGGCATGTGATCAACCGCTCTACTCAATTGCTCTACTTGAGGTGACCTCCCGCCTGTGCCCCTTTCACATAATAATATATGTGTCTTCTTGTTGGACATGTTCCTGCCATGATGGATGAAGTTTCTTACACGTTGACAAAGAACTTGCCGGCTTGAGTGATGAGGGGTGAACGACAATGTTGCAAAGTTTTGAAGGTGGGTTTGCCACCAGCAAATCAGTTTGCAAATCTTCAAGCTTAAGTCTTAACCATTAACAACATAAAAGAAACACAAAAAAACACAGACTAGCACATTATAACACTTTTGCCCAGAATGCTGCAAACCACAAGTATTCATAAAACATTACTGAAGTAAACCCTACCAATCTAAACCGCGATTCAACTTTAAGGACTCTTGCACCAGGTTGACCTAAATTCAATGATTCATATTTGGAAGCCCCTTCTCCGTCCTCCAAGAAAAACTTCAGAACATTATTCCAGCAACAGGAGAACATAGAGAAACGCAACACAGAAAGAATAGTCAGGACGCTTCGCATCTGTAAAAAAGTATGTGAAGGAACCGTGCGCTGTGAAGGGACATTGTTGAACAGCGGCAAACGTGAGCACCGGATTCAGTGTGATGTGTGACGTGTGATGCGGTAATTCCAGCGTGTCTTTTTGACGGTGCGATTCGCGCCGCAAGCCAACTCCCCCAGGTCGCAAGCTGAGCAGCAACGGCATCAAATCATCAAAACCAGGCGTAGGAAGCATTCAGCAACCATATTTGGCACTAGAAAACAAGATGAAGCCCTCTGAAAGGGCGAGTATGCATATCTTCGCAAAGCTGAGATTCTTGCTTCGATCAAAACTGGCACTCACATGTAAAATAGCGGCATTAGCCAAGTGACGCCGTGTGCCGTGCCACAAGAAACGAATGAATTATTTGCATTGGAAGGAATTCATAATTTCGCTTGCATCCAATTAAGGCTGATAAGAACGTCGCATTCTGTACAGCACCTACGGCCCTACTGGATCAGCAAAAGATACGTCTTTGAAGCATTTGCAACCGCTGCTTGGAAAGTGGCTTGGCATGATTTAGTTAATATGAAATGATTTGCTTGCATGCCCATCTTAGTCAGATCCACCTTTTGGTTGAATTGAGAAAACCTACTGCCTTCGAATTTCCATCAGTGCTTGCATTGGTGTTACCTGTCACCGTCAGCTAAAATTGCGCTTATTTACCTGCGGCAGGATTTGGCTTCGGGCCAGTTTCGCACTCATGTGTACCTGCTTCATGCCGAATATTCAATTTTGGAGATAAACTTGGGGAAACGCGGAGGAAAGCCCTACGGCGAAGATTCTACATACTAAATCTGTGTCATTGACCGTCCTTGAAGCCTAAAGAAGCCTAAAGAAGCCTACAAAGTGAGAAGCGCACCGAAGACAAAACCTTGAGGACATTTGACGTTTGAAGCATGGGCCAAACCCGTTCAATGCCGGGCTGGGCTGAAGGGTGCACCTGGACTTTCCTCCTCGTCGGCCTCCGGCATCTCCGGCAGCATAGGCGTCATGCCTTGGGCATCATGGCACGTCATGGCGTAATGCGTGACGTGGCATGAAGACACGCGCCAAAGCCATTTCATGAAATTTCAGAAAGCCATGCTTACCATCCCAAGAAGCCTTAGTGTAGAAGTGTAGAAGGAACACCTTACCGGTGAGAGAATTTCGATGACTTTTGTGAAGGGAAGACATTCGACGGATTGGGATTGCATTCTGACTGGGACCTCCTCACTTTTTCCTTGCAGCATGCCGTAGAGCTGGTACCGGCTCTTGTACTCAGGATGATCCAACGAAATAGACCTTATCTCTGCTGCGGATGGTGATGCGATGGGAGGTACACGGTGCAAACCGAAACGTGAGCACAACAACTCTTGAAACCGGGAATTTGAAGCAAACCTTCTGAGCCAAAGCCAAAGCCGAGTGGCAAACTAAGGGGTTGATTGCAGCGTTTGACTCGTTTGACGTTTGTTTCATTGATAGGTAGCAAAGAGCACCCGCGTGCACAAGCACATTGTAAAGCACCTGTGGTTGTTCATGTCCGTTCTCCCCAAAGCTGATAAACTTGCGTAGTTAATCGATCGCTCAAATGGTCATCAGGGCCAAGAAATGTTTGTAGCAACATAAGAGGCATCAATCAACAATTGACTGCTTTCTGATTTCTGATCAAATGAAGGGAAGAATTCGATGATGTTCTCCGTATCCTGTTCCCGGTATCCATGAAGAAACAGCTTTTATTCCACTCTTCTGTTCTTCCGGCGGGGTCAAAACGCGTAAAACGCGTGCCGGTTAGGCCCCGAGCGTGGTGACGCGACAGCAGTGCCGCAAGTTCTCCATGACCTGGTCCGATGCTTTCAGCTGAACTCCAACTCTCCAACCGCCCGCATTTTCAATTAACGCATCCAAACTGAATCACCAAAAACATCCAAAAACAATGATTGTGAGGGGCCACTCAAGAATGAAAAAGTCTGTAAGCACCACTGGTTTCATCAGAACTATGGACCGCTCTTGCACTGCTGGACTTTGTTCCTCTCTCCGAGCACCAGGCAAGATGTCGGTCTGGCAGGTGCTGCCGGCCACGGTGCAAAGCCTGGAGCTGGCATCGTGGCAAATTGACTCGCTCTGTTTCAAAGTGTCAAGGCACTTGACTGACAACGTGGTTAACAACGTGGCTAACAGTTGGAGCCCAGCCGTGCGACATCCCCTTCGTAGACTCTCCAGCTACTAGTATGCTTTTGGTCGGAACATGTGGGAACTATCTTGGGATGCGCAACCCGGAATGGGGTTTATGTGTGCCAAAATTTCAGGCATGGAGAATACCCGGACCCCATCCAATTACCCGGCATCCCTGGGGCGCCTGGGAAGCATTTCGCTCCAGGGGCGGTCGCTTCTTCGTTGGCACTTGCACAGTGACCTACCAGGGCTGCGATGGCTGGATCTTATGACCACTGGTTCTGCTATGCTCTGCTTCTCAACAAAAACCCATAAAGTGCGTTGCTGTGTGCCGTGGAAGGCTGTTCCCTGCGGCCAAAGTGTCTGCTTGTGAACAATCAAAATCCTGTTGAGGTATGAAAAATGCAGAAAAATGCTAGCACCTTCGAACACAAGACGCATGACCTTGGCAGTCCAAGGCCTGCTGTCCAACGTTGTAGCCCTGTGGGATGGCCACGGTCATCTCCTGCTCCTCGTACACGAAATTGACCTCGACGGGAGGAATGATGAAAATGATGAACATGTACGAAAATGGTGAAGAAATACAGGCTAAATGCGGTTAAATGCTGATAAATGCTGTTAAATGCAAGCAAATCAAACTCTTTGGAACAAATCGATGACTATTTGCTGGAATGCAAATGTGCTGTGGAAACGGCAAACAGGGGTTTTGAAAGGTAAGCCCCTAACCTGACCGATTAGTTACAAAGGAAGCAGCTGTTCAAGATAGCTTTGCAAGAAGTAAAACAATTCCGATCTGACGTTCTTGGAAGCATCAGGAAACAATGTCGCCATCCATATTTCTACCTGACTAGACCACAAGGATGAGAAAGCTTAAGTTGAGCCTACGAAACCCCAAAAAAGCAAGCTCAATTGTGAATTTTGGCCAAAAAAAGACAAACTTCGCTGGGCTTTCAGACACGGCGTGTCTCATCCATTCCTTCCGGCACGATGAGTGTGACTTGCCTGGCATGCGCTGTGCTCCTCGTGACTTGGGCGTTACGCAACCAGGTCATTGAAGAAACCCCTTCTGCTTCAAGTCCCGGCCTATGCAACTCTTGCTGCTCCAAGTGATACAAGATGGTCTCGTGCCGGGGCATTCCCTGGGACAGATGTGTTGCTTATGTGCCCTAGGAAATGGCGAGGTAGAATGCAACTTTCAAAGTAGCAGTACGAGGAGAAAAGAAAAAATTGAAATAAGATGAAATAAGATGAAATAAGGTGAACATGTATTTCAAATTCTCTCAAATTCTTTTGGATCATTTTGTGGACTTTCGAGCCATCAAGCTGACCAAAGTCAAGGCCTGAGCCGAGCCAAACACCCCCAAACACCCCCAAACACCCCCAAGCCATCAAGTGGCAGCTATGGTTCAAGACTTTTGTCCCCTGACCTCGAATGGATGTTCACCAATATAGCGTAATGACCCAGTAATGGCGTAATGGGTTTGGTCTATTCCCATATCCACCCCGCCCTGTTCCCCTGATTTCTGCCTCTTGCCCGGGCAAGGGAGCATTCTCTGGTGACGAGGCGGTGCTGCCTGAGAACACCAGCCAAGCATCATTGGGTCCAAAGGGAAGCAGCTTACCTAGTCACTGAAAGTACTTAGCCTTATCAAAAATGCAAAGCAGCTCCAAACATAGTGATAATCATGTGAGATCATGTGAGATCTTAACAAACATACCCCAACATACCCCAACAACAAATGGCACATCTGGTGCTGAATTTCCAGAAGCTGAACATCCTGGGGCACGACATGGGGATGCCGTCTGCGAGGTGTTGGTGGCGACGTCCTGGCAAAACACGCAAGCTGCGCAAGTGAAACCAACATTGTAACAGGTGGAGGAAATTTCTTGTGGCCGTCATGGAACATCTGACTTCTTTAAATATCGTCGCTCCTCATGTGATCCCAGGACCACGTTTCAGTGCTTCATGGACCAAATCTTTTGATCTGCCTTTCTGCCGTCCCCCCAGCTGCCTCTTCTGGAACTGCAAGGCTACCTGTGAAGGTCACTGGTTGGGCTGGTGTTTTGTGAGCCATGGGATGCTGTGTCATTGTCCATCATGAACCCCAATGATGAGTTCCCACATGAGGTTGCTGCTCAGGAATATGGCTGATATGGTTTCAGCTTGCCAGGGCAAAGCATCGCAACACATTGAAACGCACGCCTTCAGCTTGTCTTTCAACATTTCCGTCAAACCCACAGGTGAATATGCATGTTTCCCTTCCCGCATCGATCTAGAAGGTACTTTGGCGCATGTTGCTTTGAAAACCCAATTGGCCTTCGGCATCTGCCTGCGTCAAGTTTCCAATGCAAAGCGGTCACGGAGAGAAAAGCGGCTGATTGGAGCATGAGACAAGCACATGTTGGAGACAAAGGCCATGCCAACTCTGGAACGTACAAACCCTGTCGAAAACCCCCCAAAGAACCAAATTTTTCTTACTTGTTACATTGAAGCGTCGGATGTTGAGCGCTACACACGTAGGTTTGAAGTTCACATATGGGTTTGAAGTTGGTGTATAGTGATTGCCCTACAGACTATCTGCATAGTATGGTGCTGCTTCATCCTACCACATCTCCACTACCATGCCCGTCTAGCAATAGATAGGTAAACTGAACATAGACCAATCGAGCACTTGTGCATCTGCAACGATCCATGGCATTCTAAGGGCTTCGAAAAAACGTGATAGCCGCAATGCTGACCAGCCTCGGGCTGGGCTAGCTCTGGTCGCATCCAATTGGGCACTGGGAAGCGCTTCCCAGGAGATTCCTCAAAGCCGGAAATGAAGAAGCAACGCGCCGTTTGAAGCTTTCCGATATATGGTTCAAAGCTCGACATGTTAGAGCATGTTAGAGCACTGCCGTTCGCAGCTGGATTTTTTTGACGCAACATATAGTTGGAGAATGTTCGTTGCTTCAAATGACTTCGCAACTTGCAACCAAAGGTACAACCACTGGATCTTGCTCTCGTGAGCTTCGGCGACCTCGAGACTTCCTGTCAGCAGTCTTTCAGAAGTTCG
Source organism: Cladocopium goreaui (assembly GCA_947184155.2). NCBI lineage: Eukaryota > Dinophyceae > Suessiales > Symbiodiniaceae > Cladocopium > Cladocopium goreaui. The sequence goes on along the minus strand of CAMXCT020001189.1, from coordinate 132,451 downwards.
AAGCCCAAATGTACCCTTCAAATGGCCCCGCACCGTTCTAGGTTAGACGACAGAGTCGATGTTTGAATCCTCAGCATGACCTTTTGTCCTGCCTGGAGGCATCGATGTCATCGTGGGTGTCCTGGTGATGAACATCAAAATATCATAACATATCCAATATCCAATCATAACTTTTCATCAGGGGACATCTATTGTCTTATTGTTCATGAGGGGACCGATCATTGGAATATATGTGGCTGCTTCAAAATGCATCGCTGCTTGAAACCAAACTGCAGCTACAGGCTCTTCCGCATTGCCCAACCGAAGTCAACTTCTTCGAAAACACAGGGGCAAATGTTTCAAGCCACTATCCCTCAGCACTATTATCATGCTGGTCATGCTGGTTGGAATGGAAGAGACCTGCAGTTGAACCTGAAGGATCTGCGTGTCGTCAGGTCCTTGTCTTTAAAGTCTTTTCCACTTTGCGACAGGCTGGGGGTCTTCGGACCTCGCAACGACTCGCAGCTAGAGTTTCGACAGGGTCCAAAATGCCCTACCCAAGCTTGATGTGAGAGCCCCACAAATCTTTCGCAGGATTTTTAGCCACTAGAACAAACACTTTCAAAGAAAAGGGAGAGTTCCCATTCAACAGATCGTCTGGTCTATTCTCTAAAAGATACCGCATGTTAAATGGTTGAAGCTTTCAACCAAGGTGGACGGAGCTAGGTTTCCTTCAAACTTCACAATCTACTCTTTAACTAATTTCCTAAACCGCAAATCACAGTAAGGCTTTAGGAATCGACACAATGAAACTTGATCTACAGTCTCCCAAGCAGAGGTAGATGACAAAACATCTTGGGGCACATGTGCAGCTTTGCGCCTGCCATATTGACCGCTGTACATCGGTCACTTCGGGGGCCTCGGAAAGGACATCTGGATTTCCCAATTTGGCTCAGTTCGCTCAGAACAGAAACTTGGGCCGTTCGTGTGTGAGATTAGTTTGCAGAAGACTTATGCTGAACCATTCCATTCAGTGTATCCAACACAGTGGGAATGTTTCCTAGCCATCACGAACAGCGAACTTTCGCAGTGCCCAGCTGACAGCTACCCTCATGGTTCAAGCCATGTTCACAAGATGACCTGGCAACTACCTATGGGGACAAAGTAGCAGTAAATGCTCCTTACATCTAGTCGCAAAAAAAGTTTTGCAACCCCAAAGCTGTGTTGCAAACCAAAGGTGTCCAAAACAAGTCACGTGGTTAAACCCCGTACTTAAGCATTCATTTTTTGATAAAGTTTACAGCAGCCCCGGGTGTAAACAAATGGTGTATGGTTGTGGGTTTATCGTATTCCCGGATTTGAAGCCCAAGACAGCAATGCATCAACCAGCTAAGCTCAGAACTCGAAGGAGATGTGCTCAGGGATAGGGACGCCGATTTCCTCATGAGGATGGTGGGTGACTTCTGGAGCAGTTTGAGGATGTTCCAGGTTGAACTGAGAAATGGCATTGGTCACTTTGAGCTGGGTCCTGGGTCAAACTTTAGTCATGGATCCCCATGTGACTAGAGCCAAACCCGATTTCATTAAATGAATATGTCCAAATATATTCAGTAAACATGGCGAACATGGTGTGCTGAAACCTTGGCTGTTCATAACACTGATAGTAGCGGGTCGTGACATCAGCCCCTGATGGTATCAGCTGAGGCTTTGGCCCTTCCACATTGGCGAAGGCTGGCAGGGCCCGTTGAAAAAATGTCGGATATTACTGACGTGACTTTCCGCAATATACAGCCTCAATTTAAGCAATAAAGGTAAGCTTTAAGCCAGGGCTAGCCCCTTGGAGGCGTTGAGGATGGCGCAATCTTCTCTACGGGTACTACGAGTAATTATTCCTGATGATGAATATGCATCAGCTTTTTGACATCACCAAACTGGTATATGCTTTGGCTGTGCAGTGTCTCCAGTCACGTTTCAAATGTATAGGTTGGATTCAGCACAAACATAAAATCGAAAACTGTGTTCTCACTTCGACGGGAAGTCCAAAACCTGTGAAGACCCCCGCGCTGCAAACAGTTTTGGCGATCTCCCAGGTCAACCAGAAACATATACGTATGTATATATGTATACGTATAATAAATAAACGCATATCAATGCTATATCCGGGTTGGATCAAAAGGTGCGCGCTTCCATCATCTCCTTGGTGTCGTGATGGGTGTCGTGATCGTTCCCGGTGCTACCGGTGCCACCTTGATCTAAGGAGCGCATGCGGAGCAAGCCATCCATGGCCTTGGAACAGAAGTGAAGCACAAGATTTCATCTTTTTTTCGCCGTCAGGGAATCACTCAGAGGCATGCTCTTTCACTTGCCATGCAAGCGCTATCAGCGATTGTTACCCAGCACTTCTGGAAGGGAGTCGCACGGACAAATATGTCAGCGTGACATCATGGGGAGGATCTGCTCACTCCATGTTGAAAGCTATCTTTGGGGCAATTTGCAGCTGCCCTTCTGCGTCTGCAGACCGTCATGTAGGTGCTTCAACGTATTAAAATTGGAAAATTCACACCTTCATCCCTTTCGCGTAATGCTCTGTCTGTGGCAGTTACACGCCAGAACGGTCAATGAAGGCTCCGCTGTCCACATATCTTAGCACACCCTCTCGGACGCGTTGATCCGTTGCAGGGTTTTTGAAGATGCGGCGAAAGCAGCAAAGGGCGATGGCCATCGACGAAACGAAGATTGAGACCACCACCTTGGGACTGATTGGATGCAAACGCAGCAAAATCCATATGACCTTCTTTAGGTCACGGCTCATCTGATGGAACATGCATTTCAGAATTCATTTCAGAAGCCTTGATGCCCCACACAAACCAGGCTGAAAGTCTTCCAACTTGAAAGATATCCCTTCATTATCATTACTTGGACAGAAATCATAGCTTGCAATTGTGGAAATTTCCACAACCCTTCAAGTTTTGGACTCACTGTTGGACTGTTTGGGTCTTGGGCCCTTCGCAACTCTCAGAACTCTCAGAAGTTCACCCCCCCTGTGTTGACTGTGTCCCTGTCGAGCTGTGTCGAGGTGCGATCCCTAGTAGCTCGAAGTGATCGTTGGCCGCTTCCACCAACGACCAGAAGCGGCCCGTCAGATGGGCGCCCAGCGAGTTGGGAAGACTCAGCAGCTCTACCAACGCTACCAACAGAGCAATGGCACCTGACGCAGCTGTAACATGTCCAACATGTTGCCCAACATGTTGTAACATTCTTTAACTGCTTTTTGATGCTTTCTGCTGATTCTGCTGATTGTGCTGGTGATGCCAAAACTGATGACCATGCCACTTCCTTGAAAATGTGCTGTGCCAACCCCCCCTGCTGTTATGGTTTGTTTTTTGGTGCGAGCAGTGAAACGGGATTGAAATATCACATCTGCCGTAGGTCTTTGTGTGATGCGGGCACCTCAGACCCACAAAATTGGTCCACTGCAGTATTGATTTCCGTGCTTTCTAGGGCCCAACTTTGAACACAATTTCAAAAATTCAACACCTGAAGTCGTGGTGAGGAAGAGGTTGAAGTAGGTCATCTGCATTTCATCCTTCGCAAGATGCTGCTTGTCATGGAGTTTGTCTCAACCTGACAACTGCAGGCAGATTTTTCCAATAGACTGACTATTGCCGGGGGCGGCCCTCACCATCTCAAACCACATGGCAAGCGGCCCTCGTCCGATCGTCTGTCCTCCAGAGACCTGCGGTAGATCCATGCCATGAAGAAACCGTTCAGGGTGTCCAGCAAACCTGGTTCCAAACTACGGACGAAACCAACAAGATCCAACAAACAATAGATTCAATAGTTGCAAACAGTGGCCTTTAGCAAACAACCTCCCAAAAATATTGGCACCAGTTGGGTTCACCCATACTCTGTCATATTTCTCTGATTGGGGATGGAACAATAGAAAATGACTTGAAGCCACTCAGAAACACATCCCGGACATGAAGAGCAATGGCAGCAGCAGAATTGTAAAAGGCTGCGCAGAGCCATGCGATACTGCCACCTGCGATTTGTGGCTGGCATCCCCGCACCACACTTACTCAAGGTTACTCATCTTTGGATTTCAACGAAGAACCCAACAAAAGGGGAAGCTTCATCCAAAAGGCGGCACCCCGCAATGCTAGAAACTTAGATTCAGACTTGTTTCTGACCACCAGCTTTTCACCAATGTTTGCATTTTCTTGTTTTTTCCCTATCTTTTTCAAATTGTTCTTCCCTTTGTAGGTTGGTTCGCTTAGGGTCGGCTTTCATGAAGATAAAAGGTATAAGCAGAAGCTCTCAAGCAATGCAAAAGCAGAGTAGTCGGAGTGGATCCTAAATAGATCTAGAAAATCTGTACGAATCCAAAAAACACAAACACTATGTCCTTGACATTGCCGTGAAACACTTTTGAAGTGAGAAAGGACGCGGCTAGCCAAGTCGTATGTGAGGGGCTCCGTTTTGGGACCGTTACTGGAAGCAAACAAAAAGAAGTGAAGGGGGTCTGCCCATAGCAGTAGCAAAAAGAGCCGAATCAACAAACAGTATCAAATTAGGGCTTCTCGGAGCGGAAATCCCGCAACCTTGAGGAATATCTTAAAACCGCAAGGGAAGGAATTGCAAACTTTAAGCCGAGTGATGCAATTGAACACAAAGAAAAAGACGTGTTGGGTCCAGCAAAACCTATCACATGGGTATGGGTCAAAGTTGTGTTCCTCAGTAATTAGACGATTGATACTAAGCATATAAAAATATACACCAAAATCGGTGGTCCTCCAGGTCTCAACATTTGACCCATCTCCAATGAGCTTTGCAGTCCAAGCAACAATACCCAGCAACCCCACTTCCGTGGAGGTGTCGAATCCCAATCCAAAGACGAAGCCAACCAGCAGCATATGCCAGGGTTTCGACACACCACGAAAGAGTCTGGGACAACAGCGGAGGCAGAATCCCATGATTTCCTCATGGTTCTGATTTTCTGCTGTACCACCTCTCCAAACTTTCCACAACTGCCGCGCAGTGTAGAGATTCAGCACTCCGATGATGAGCAGAAAAGTGCCTGAGACGCTGCTTCCAATGACGCTGCCGTATCTGTGGAACAGCCCCATGTGGTCGTTCATGAAATGCTGTGCCAAAATGATTCCACAGCACGCCAGGAAGACGACGGAAGAATGACCCAGGGCAAAGAACATGCCCACCTGGGAGGCTGAGCTGATGAAAACAACATGAATTTCTGACAATTGGACCATTTTCTGTCAAAACTCAATCTATGCACATCAATATCTTTAAAGGTGATCCTGTGACATGCATTCCTAGTGTAGATCCGTCATCCGTGATACCATTCCCCACAGTTGGCCAAACAGCTTACAGCCTAACAATACTTCCTTCCCAATTGATCGCGTGATGCAATAAATCGCACTGACAAATGAAAAGGGCTCTGTCGTGCTTGATTGTGTTGTCCTTGAAATGATGAAGGTGGTATGCCAAATAGAAAACATTAGAAAACTATACCATATTCTTCCATGTAAGGGGCTTTATGAACCTTTGGAACATGGGGCTTATGACTGGGATCACCATATCATGGGGCTGAGCACACCGAATAAAAATCCAAAAATCCATACCATACGGCGTCATACGGTATCTGTTTACCATTGTCTGTTCAAATTGAGCTTCGAAAAATGAGGTTAGTGGTGGGTTTACTGACCCAGCCACTGTTTGTGGGCTCCTGCCATTGCATGTCGTCAGCTTCCTGGTGATGTTATCAATGGCCGCCTGATCAGAAGCCAATGTTGCAACCTCTCTGGGAAGAGGTTTCACATCCATCATAGATTCAAACCGTTTCAAACCTTCGGGGCTTGATCTGCTTGATGGTTCCAACATGTTCCAACCATTGTACATACATGGGCAAGAATTCTTTACGCACGGGCACGACTACCCCAAGCACTAGCGTTGATGAGCTACTACCAGCAGGCGTTGTGATGCATTGTGGGTTCCGCAACTGAATGGCCCTCCAAGATCCTCAAAGTGAGCATTTGGAGCAAAGCTTGATGTGAGCCATGGTCAATACTCACTATATGGTTGATGGTCATCCCATCCATCATAAGGATCCAAAAATAATGGTTATTATAAATCCCTATGAACCATTGGATGACTAGCCCCTATTAATGGTTATTATAATGGTTATTAACCATGAGTATTGACCATAGCTCATGTGATAGATGTGTGATCCCATGGAAAATGGTCCCTTCCGAGGTGCGATGTGGTCCACATCCACGGCATGGCGCAGCCCGAAGGAATACGCCAAGAGCCCGGACGCCACCAACTCCGGCAACAACAGCAGCGCAGCGAAGAACCCCAACGTGGCCAACAAAATGATGGCCTTGGGAAACGATTTGATGGAAGGATGTGGAAGGATGTAAAAAACATGTCCAAGGGAGAAATTGGATGGGAAAGGAAACATCTGAGATGAAATGGATGGGGTCCTAAATTCCTGAGATTGGGGGGATTCTATATCGTGAGAAATACCCAAAAGAGAGGGCTTGTATCAAGAAAAGAAACTTCGGGATAAACCAGCAAAACATTTGTCAGAGAGTTGGACGTGACATTTTTTGGTAACTGGGGAATGACACATCTGGAATTGCAACGTTCACATACAACACCTGCTCTGATCACCGCTTTATGTGCCGGGGATTCATCAGCACTTGCTAATTTTTGAAGTGCAGCTTTTAAGACTTTCAATTCTTAGTTAGATTTAGTTAGTCTTAGTTTCTAACTCCTTCAAAGAAACAACATCACCACCATTTAGAGAAGGATTTGGAGTAGAATCCCCCAACCCGCCGCTGCCATGGTGGATGCACGGTGACCGTGGTCCAAGCTGCTACGATGATCAAAGAGCTTCGCCGTCGCCGCCCATCCCTGGCCGAGATTTTTCCGATCTATCGTGGTCCCGTGGTAATTTTGAGACCCGGTGGGAAGCCACCCAAGCCACCATTTTAAGATAATAACGCCATTAACGCCATCCATAAATTCATAAACATGGGTGATATTCTGTCTCCCTGTCTCCGGTAAGATTGCTAGAGTCATGGTACCTTTTGCGACCCAACCCATGACACCATGAAATTCTGGGGCTCATCGTGGGGTTATGGCCGTTGACACGGCAAAGTACAGTACATATTGCCACTGAATGTCTTGAAGACATTTTCATTTTTGCAAAGACGAGAAAAGGCACCAAACAAATCTAACAATCACTAAATATCACTAGACATTCCACAGTTCTTGGCTGCATGGTCCAAGTCAAATCGTGTCCCAACCTGAGCAATGAGGTGTCATTGATCATGGCACCGCGCTTGGCTCCAGATCAGATTACTTTAGGTGTCCAAAAAAATCTCAACCAGATACCATTTTTTCTTCTGCAAAAAGTGTGGTTACACCTGGGTGCTTTTTGTTCCTGATATCTAAAGAAATACAGCCTTTTGCCTTCGCGCAGCTAGGTTTGTTTTTTGAATCATCCATGCTTGGTGAACTTCTGGGGAGTATGACCGTCAAGTTTTTGAGGATCTTTGCAAACACTTTTGCATGTTGTCCTGTTCCATGCGGCTGTCTTCAAACATCTTCAAACTAAGCACATATTCATTACTAGCTCTTCTGATGCCGGCTTGACAGAAAACCAGGCTGTGAGACCATCGATTGAACGCTTCACCAAAGCCAAATACCCTATCAGTATAGGCCCTGTCATCAAGACCATTGTTTCATCGGGGGCAATCCCGCGTCTTCTTACAGCTGATAACTTTGATAACTCTCGTCTAAGGTTCTCATCGCTGCCAAGTGACTCTGTACATCTTTTTGGTCAACTTCAGGTGGCGGTGCCTCGGATGGCGGCTGGCAGATTCAAAGTCAAAGCAAGGAAGACTGGGAAGAAGAAGGGATCCAGCTAATATTTGTTGATGCTGTCCACATTGTCAGGAAGTATCATACAAAGGTTTTTGTCAGCTACTGGGTACAAGCGGTATTGATGGAAATTCCAAAGCGTATTGATCCACTAAATTATGGGAAGCATGGCGTAGGTGGATCAGACTAAGGCGAAAGAACCAGCATTAAGATCGCTTGAAAGTGAATCAACATGAATCAAAAATGAACCAAATAAGATTATCATTTATTTATCATTTATTTCATCCGGCACGATAAGACTTGGCTGCCCTGCATATCCACCAGCTGAGCTTTGATCTTCTGCGTGTCCGGAGAGTCAGTGAGATCCTGCTGAGATGGCCATCGATGGGACCCAAGGACAAATGTGAACCATGTTGAATCAATGTTGAACCCATGTTTGCTGCATCCTGAAGCCATTTCTTGTGGCTGAAAAACATCAAGTTAGTTTGTTTCTATCTCCCATTTTGGTTTGTTAGACCATTTCATTGCCTGCCCGTGGTTTCTCAAAAGGCACCCTTGACAAAAAAAAACAACACTTGTATGCACTATTGTCAAACGTTAGGTTATAATTATATATAATTATAATGTCACCATTCATAGGGATTGACTTGGATTGACTAATATGGGTTTGTCTGAAAATAGTGTACCCCTACACCCAATGGTTAATGATCATTATCCCTATTTTTTATGGCTATAATTGGGGGTATACCCCATTTTCAGACATATCCACATGGGATGATCATACCGAATCACACATCCATATACCATATATACCATGTTTGTCAAAGATGGCGATGATATCGTGAATGGTGAACGGCACCTCTCCAGGACTGCTGGCCCTGGGCTTTGAGCCGGCTAGGCGAAATGTGGTAAAAGTAAAGAGGAATTCATTCAATATCATTACAATAATTGATAGGAATTATTGATAGGAATTGATATTATGAATTGATCATTCAATTATTTCAAGTCCCATCAATTCATATCAATTTCCTATGGGGGTAAAAAAGCCAAATTGCTTCGTGAGATCTGTGAAATCAACGAATCACCAGATTGGATTCCTCTGATTCCTCTGCCCTACTTGGAAGGTGCATATCTTGAGCTGCACAGGGATGACAATTCCAGTTTCAAGACTCCCAAGATGGTCTTGACTTGAACCCGAATGTCAAAATGATCCAAGGATCAAACCTTTTAAGAAAGCATTGGCAACCGTCCAAAAATGTCCTAAATATCTAAATATCAATGATGGAAATCATAACCAGTCACAACCACTCACAAGCATGGTCTCCACCAGCGCCGGGGGCTCTGACTCGGTACTGCGGGTGCTGAAGGGTGAGCCCAACTCGTCGTAGCCCACCTGTGGACCGGAAATCTGGACAAAGGATAGGAATCCGGGTAGAGTAGAACAGAGAGAAGGAATACGGAAGGACATGGATGTCATGGATGAGATGAATAGGATTGGACAGGATCTTGACCGATGGCTCCCATCGTCAGTAACCCAGGGAACCTAACATGGCAGGCCTCACGCAACCGATCCATCAAGCGTGTCATTTGGGCGCTCTCCTGGCCGTTGTCGAAGCCTAATGTGGTGGTCACTGGGATGGGCTCGGATGGCTCGACTTTGGGATGATAAACATCATGCTGAAGAGAAGAGGATGAAGAAGGTGAAGGAGAACAAGGATGACGAAGGCGGACAACACAAATTATGCAGTGAGAAGAAGAATGAAGAGAAGACAATGAAGATGAACATGATGAAGATGAAGATAACAATGATGAAGAAGAACAACATTATGAAGGAACACATGATGATAATACTGAAAAATACAGATGAAGACACATACCAAGATGATCAAGATTCAATGAAAGCATGATATGCACCATTTGCTTGTCTTTTTATATCTCCTTTTGTCCTTTTGCTACTTGGTGAAGCGCCCGACCTGGCGCATGTTCCTGGCCATGTCGCTGAAGCAACGGTACCTTGGCATCTCTTGGCATCAGCGGCAAAGTCAGCCTATGGTTCCAGGGTTCCAACAATGTTCCAGCGGACATTGCTAAAGGATGCTAAAGTTCAAGATTACTAACGACGTATGCCTAAGATTGCCTAAGCTGTTGTTAGCTGCCTGGGGGTGAAAGTCCCACTTCAATGAAAGACCCACTTCTCTTCAGCGCAACAAACATTTGGGCACCCCCTTCTCTTTTCTCAACAAGAAATGACCCAAATATAACCCGTTCAACTCGTTCGTCCCAAGCGACCATGAGCTGTTGCTCACTGATGATCGCCCCTTGGTGCAGCTGTGCTGTCGCTGTGGGGAAAGTGCTATCTGTGATCTTGGAGATCCCCCGTGTCCGACCGTGTCCCCAAGCCAACGATCAGAATCATCAAGTGCTCAGCCAGGGATACATCAAAAATCATCAAAATAATTCAAGATTCGAGATATCCATGCGGGATGGTGTTGAGCTGTCTTAGTTTTTGCCACAGAGTTTATAAATGTGGGTGTGTTTAACGCCAACCCCATAGATTCTGAACCTGGCACCAAAAAAAACCCGGAAGTTGACCAAAAGATACCCAAAAAATCTATGGATCATATTTTTGAAAGGTCCGAATCCTGATCTCCCCCGACAACTGACAAGTCCCAAGCCACTCTGGTGGATCCACCCGTGGTCGAGGTGGAGGATGCAGAGGTCTGGCACACGACTGAATTCTTAGGTTATTAGGTTATTGGATGTTGGACACCATCATTCTTACTGCCTGCATTCATCCGGTGACATGATGGACGATGAACGACTTTTATGGTATCTGCGCCTGAATTTCATTGAGTTCCCCCGTTCACCTTTAAGCTCACGCTACTTAATTTGTAATATGCAACTTCGTCTGTTTTGTGCTGCAAACACCAGCAAAATCCAAAGCAAGCGTACAACAACTTCCATCCAAGTAATCGGCCCATGTCATGAACATGGAAGGTTTATCACAGCAATCGTTGATCATCAGTCGCAGCTCCCCCTGTACCTTCGGGACCCTCGTAGAGAAGGTTTCCCACAGGGAGATCTTTTCTTGTACCTGCGATACGTTCAACATGGTCCCCCTTGTCAAGAATGTTTTTCAAGGCACACTCAGTGTACATAATATTATATAATATACATAGTTCCTATTAATTCAACATGGAACCTTCAAAATGGGATCCAAAAAAGGTTCTGTCTAAAAAATCCACATAGTGGATATGGCTCTTGTAGGGTTCCATGTTGAATTTCGGGGATGTAACCGTGTATATGGGCATCCCACATGCACGCTTAGAATCCATACCATCAAACTTCCTGTCGGCGTGGTGGACAGCGGCAGGCGCACCAACGACGACATCGACGACATGGTCTGTCGGCTCACGTTGCCTGGCGGCTGCCACTGTTGCAGCATTATCCAATGAAATCAACAACTTCTCAACATAAATCAGGTCCACCAGGTGGCTTGTTGAAAGGGACTCAACCCAACAGCATGGACCTGTAGTATCTTTCCATGCATCGCTGTTGTCCTCGAAGTTGGCGTTTCCATCCTTCTCGGCCTTGGGTCCAAGCCGCGCATTAAAACGAATCGTGACAGTGTTTGAAGTCTACTGGGGGGTTCTATCCACATCTATCCACTATATAACAGCATTTCATATGGCAAGTACCCTACGAATAATGTACCAACAGCTATGAATAGAACCCACATCTCCAATGATGTGCATTGCAGTGAAGAATGGATTCATATGGCAAAAGGGACAACCACCAAATTGGGTGACATTTCTGGTATTCAATCATCCATCGCCATAGTAAATGTATCCACTACTAGTTCATCATCGCCATTCAGAAACTGTCATGTTCAGCACTTTACAAAAAACATTTTCATCAAAATACCCATCCGTTTGATGCTTGAAATGGTGATATTTTGGCATAAAACCATCCATCAAAACGTCCTGAGCCTCGGATGCCGCACGGAGGAACTTCCAGGATCCTCCCAGACCATGCCGCGATCGCCTGATCTGATCTCGGATTGATGCTGTTGGATGCCCTATTTTGTTGAACATTCATTGATTGTTGATGTTTGGAAATTCAAATAATGTTGAACAGCATTGTCGATTTACAAATAAACTCGGATTGTTGATTTACAAATAACTTGATTTTGGAAACTCTAAAGTTTGTCAAAACGGAGTTGTTGGTTATAATTTGATGGTTGCCCTTCCCGTGCTGATGTAAAAAGGGATTATCTTATATTGGGATCTACCTTCAAATGAATCCAAGTATTGCTGGCTTCAACCAATCAGCTTGACCATCGATATGCTTCACCATGTGTTGTCGCGCATGTCTTTCGCAGTTGATCCGTCTTTCCAGAGCTGGTAAAAGCTACCCCTGTCCGCATTGGAATATTTCCTGATTCATGGTAGCTTTGATCACTTTGATCGAACCAGATTAATATCCCTGATTGGAAAATAGCTAGCAGCTAGCCCAAAGAATTCTCCAATCTCCAATCTCCCCTTGTCTATCCTTGTCTTTTGCGACCCGCATCACCTCCCAGGCGCCCGCACCTGCATTCTCATCTCGCGGCGGCTGATTCTCCTGCAGTGCGGGTTGAACAGTCCTTTGAGTCGTTGGACAAACGCCGCAAGGAGCGGAGCCAAGGTGATTCTGGTCAAGATGATGGTGATGAAGATGACACACATGATAAACAAGATACACATGATAAACATGATCAACATCATGATGACAATGATGAGGAGGAGGACGACAATGATGGCGAACCATGTCTGTGATTAAACTTTGGTGATTGAGCATGATCGGCATTTTTGACCTGCTTCTGCATCAACTGTCCACATCTTTTGTTGGCCACCGCCTTGTCGTCTGGGCTGGTATCGCTGAAAGCCTGACGGCAGGGAGGATTTGCGTCTGTCACGGTCGCCACTGGTGGCATATGAAAAGAAAGTAGTTGCACCTCAGTGGTCCTCCAATAAAATGGGATGAGTTAGATGAATTGTGTATACAACATTATACAACGATGAATTTGATCCTTTTTGTGGTGCTTTATGGTGAACTTCTCTAGGTCGCTCTAGGTTCGCTGCTGACTGACTTCACCCGCATCTTGACACTTCGCTGTCTCCCGATCAATTTCGTAACTCAAAATTAGGTCGACCTGTTGAAAACGGTTGAAGACTTTGATTCACTGTCCCCTTTCTGTTCCGCGTGAGTGGCCTGTGGCACCTTGGGCGAGATCTGCGAATTTTCATCCTGCGACCTCAGCATGGTGGATGCCACATGAAACATCATGAAACCATGATCCCTTGAAAGGGTGTCACTCGCTCCAAAGCGCAGGTGATCAAGGATCCCATTGGCAGTCTGAGCCAACATGAACGGGCAAAATCGGGAAACACACGTAGAGAATGGGAATTGCTACCTGCAGGCCACCGGTGGCGACTGGGCACACGGGCAGTGCAATGCCATCACCTCATCTAAAATCTTGATCCATGGAAATTCCATCTAAGCTTTGTCATCTGTTGAAATTTGATTGGGCTTTTAAGAACACCAGTCACTATATAGGTCTTGCAGCTGTGAAGGTTCCCGCAATGAAATCTGACCTTTCCCAGATTGAACACCTATGGGCCTGGAAACAACAACCTCGGGCGCATTATCCAAACCACTATCACCTATATCATCTAACTCCACTTGTTTGGTGCATCCTGTTTTCATTTTACCATATTGCCCAAGCGAACTAGACTTGTCACTTCAAAAAGGTGGGATGTCTTCAGGAATTGGCAAACTGAAGCATCAATCCTCTGAGCACTTCTGCTTGGCCGATGATGCCGCGACACGGGGGAGATGGTCGAAGCCTGGGTATGAACTGCTGGGATGTTGGAGGGATATCATGTTGGATTCGAATAAAGACTTGGTGACTTGGTGGATTTGGGCTTAGATAGTGCATCTAGATTCTTGAATGAGACATGATGCGGGCAAACAGGGTCTTGAAATTGCAGTGGTGCGGTATGGATGCATAAATGGGCATTGGACACTTTGGGCTGTAGCTCCATTTTCGGAGACTATCTGTAACTGTCTGTAACTAATGTGGTTGATAAATCATATCGTATATTCGGTTGAAACCATCAACATCCACCAAAAAACTTGTGACAACCAGCATTCATTGCATGCCGATGTCACAACCAAAGCCTTGGAACCATTGGAACCTTGGAATGTTGGTTTCACCTGTGAGCTTCGGGCTGAGTTGGTCAAGGAGGGCGGCGGCTGTGACTGCTGCACCTGCAAAGATGAAATTGCTTTAGTTCAACCGTGAGTCTTTCCTCCTTTTTTTGTGTGCTATATCTATATCTATATCTCTCTTTATACATATATTCAAGTATAAATATAGATACAAATATGTGTATATATATATACACATAGATGTGTATCCTTTGATCAAACATGATGACACGTTCATAATAAAGTACATATACATACTACACAACAGGGGAAACATCAATATTTTACCCGTGGCCGTCACTAACCTTGGTGGGACACAAAATATATTTGGCTTGTCCCATCATGCCACCATTGACCACGTGGCCATGGTGAGTACCGCCTCAATCGCCTCAACCCTAACCGTTCACCCACATCCAGACCAGACCTCAATGGTTCGTCCGGTAGATGTCATACTCACGTTGCTCACGTTGCTCACGTTGTTCACGTTGCTCACGACATTCGTCACGTTGGTGACGCCAGTGAAGGTCTTGGGCACCGAAAAACTTTCAGGCTGTAGGAACTTGTCATACCTGTCGAGCTGCGAGATCGAGCTGCGAGACCTCACATCTCCCCCTTTCTCCTTGGGTTTATCCAAGATTTCAAGGGTGATACTTCTATGTATGTCATGTTTATCTATATTTCAACATACAATGTATTTACAAGTTCGTCCAAAACTTGGATACCACTGCTTAGTTTGCCAGCATTTTCCCGATTTTGCCTCGCTTCTTCGGCAGCGCGCTGCTGCTCCTGGAGCTCCGCAAAAAACATGTTGGTATCTTTATTTGAGTCAAAAGATGGAGTTTTATACTATCCAGTGGTCGAAAAACCATCCATGTTTTGTGGGTAAATCATGTAGAAATCCAATGAACCGGTGAAATAATGAGCCATGTGGAGCACTTTGTTTCGGATGGTCGTCAATCATTTAGCCGGTAAATCCTGCAATCCCAATGAGAATATGATCCGATATGATATGTCATCTATGAACCATCATAGTTAGATACCCTAGCAATTACTACTTAGATGGTCCTGATCAATGATTACCCAATTAGAGATTACCAAGTGGGTGACTTAATCAGTAACCACAAATTGCTAAAATTATCACTAATTGCATTAACCTAGAAAGAATCATCATCAACTATCAGTTTCCAATGGAGGTCCAGCTGTCCAGCTGAACAAAATCAATAATCATCAGGCCAGAAACTATGGCTAGTAGTGATTACCATGGTGGTTACACTATAGACTATAGCTATACCCTCTGGCAACCAAACATCGCAATGGACACTTCACCATCTCTATTCGATTTTTCCAGCTATAAACTTCCCTTGATAGGATATTTTCAATTGCCATGTTTGATTCCCCATAATAGCCATTTACATCCCGCTAGTGTTGGTTATACATCCCCATTTCCCCCAAACAACTCATCAATGGGGATTAATCATCATAAATGATTCCCATTGTAAAAATCATATTGAACCTCATTTAATCACCATAAACCCATAATATCCATTTATCTCCGAGGTATCCCCATTAGTCACCATGAATTTTCCGGCACCATCCACTGCTCCTGTGAGGCCGCCTCCACCTTCTGCCGATTGCGCTCGCGCGTGTGCAGCGGCGGGGTGCGAGCCTGAGCTTCTATCGGAAATGACTGGGAATCACTGACAAAAACCATGTAATTAGGTAATATGGCTATGGATCAATACATGCATACCATTTTTAATGGGATGAACATTCATTTACCAGCTATTTTGATGTTCACCAGGGGTACAAGGTTTTGACACAATGCCATATGTTTTTTTGGATGTTGAAATTGTTGAACTTCATGCCTACTATCCCCATGTTGGTTCATATTCAATCCCCACGCTGTGCATAAAACACTAACCGCCCCCCTGGTGGTGTGTCCAAAAATGGGGCATTCCCCTAAATTACGCCCAATGACCGCTCACGGATCCTACACCAGTTCCATCAATAGGTTGTATCCCTGTGGTTATTCAATAGGTGTAGTCACAGATAAAAGATGTTGCTTATGTCTGCCTAAAAAAATCACGTTACATCCCATTACATCCCATGATATTTCCACTGTGGCTGGGTTTCATTGCACCCTTTTCCATCAGCTATTCATTGAGCCATCATATAATCAATATCATCAACATCCCATGATACAGGGGCTCAATTCTATCAATTGCAAGCGCCATTCCCCATCTTTTTCCCTGGTGATACCGCTAACCCCCACTTGGGTCTTCCGACCCGTGTCACCGACTTAAAGGATGCGCGTCGCGGTAGCGAGTTCTGCCGCCCTGGGATGGGGTGAAGATATTGGTTAATCTTAGATCTATCACCCATCATTGGTTAATCTATGTTAATCTTATTGGTTAATCTTCGGTCTATCTTTGGAAACATGATTAAACCATCCAGGATCATTTCGACCCGCACATGGAGGTCCTTAAAAAATGAGAGGTAATTGGGAAGTCTCATCATATACATTTCCAACAACATGCCTTAAATTTGGTCCAATAAATCACAGTGCAGTGCATTGCTGTGTGGGGTCTGCCGATCAAACCGTTCTCTTTTGATTTCACCCATTGAAAGATATCCATTGGCGGATGAGCGAAGATGTTCAGCGAATCACGGTTTTCTTTTACATATTCTTCCAATTTCAATCTGATTGAACAAAAATTCCAAATTTCCAATAGGTTTCCCTGTCATTTGGAACTTGATTCTCACTGTGCACATTTGTCATTTGTTCACCTGTCGGAACATCTCCAGCCTCGCACTAAGGTCGGACGACCTGAGGGCATCCATCAGCACAGGATTTGAAGAGTTATAGAAGTTGTAGAGTTGCAGAGTTTTTGTTGGTTGAGGTTAACTAAGTCCACTTCACCATACTTCACTATACTTCCCAAGCTTTGTTTCGGTTCATTTCAACAGGAAAAATGGGCTCCCGAACCCGGTGCCAATGTGGTAACTGGAGCGCCCACACGGCCTGGTGACTGCGGTCACATTCTTCCAACTTACCAGAAACTACGACATGTCCCGGCATCCCAACATAGTACATCATAAAGATTCATGAATTATCATGTATGAAATCATCTGAAATCGATAGATTGTCCATCAACATTTCAACAGCATTTCTTTCGGCCCCAGACGTCAGCCAGACATATCAGTGCCTGTGGTTGGAGGAGCCAACTGCTCCACGCTCATACTCTTGGCAGGTGGCACACACAAAGATGCCGGCCTTGGGCGGAAATGGACAAGTGACAGGCATCGAACACTTTTGGTGATAAAGGTACAATGGGGGTAGACAATGGGCATTATATCATTTTATATGGGTACATAATATACAAAATAGGTATATAAAAGGTGATGTAAAGGGCATGACCCATTCTAGACCAACTTGGTTGCCATCTTTGAGGTCTGGGCGCCAAAGGTTCTAAAGCACGTGACCTGTGCTGCGCCGGTGGGCATGGCATCTCCACACCGACTTCAAGAAACTTCAAGAACAATCATCGAAAATCAAGAGACATTTCTTCTCACTTGGAACCTCCAACATTCCAATATTCAAATCGCGAAACTTCCAAAAAACATCAATAAACATTGAAACCACTTTTTTTTTGAATCCGTTAAGAATCCCATCCCGAACCTCATTCTCCACTACCATTGTCCCTGGCGCTGGCCTCCAAGAGTAGCATGGTCGCGGTGAAGACGATGCAGGACCTCAATCGTAAATGTGGATTTGTAGCAGCTATCTCAAGCTATATATATATATACCATATATATTATATATGTATACAATATATATATATATACAATATACATATATATATATAGTTGGGGTTATCCATATTGTTGGCGAAATTATATATAACATGTCTGGGGGTATCCTCGGCTATCCACACTCTGTGCTTAGTTGATTCATATGGGATTTCCATCGGTAACAAGAGGTTTTGATGAACACTGGGATGGTGACTCTAAGCGTTCCAACCCTGCCAAGAATCTGCCACACTACGGGGCTTGCACCAACTCCGAGGCTTTAACATGCCCACAGTTCATGTGATCCCCATGGTGGTATCACAACCAGCAAAGAAACGAGTAAAAGATTCATACCACCATGGTATTATCATTATAAAACACCATGTAAAACATTCAGTGTTCCCTTTTGATGGCTATCATTCATATTTTCCACTTGGCTTCACCGCTTTGCCCTGGATTCGCGGTCTCAGTCCCAAACGATGGTAGCGCTCAGGCAGCACACTGCCATTGTTACGGTAAGCGACCTGTTGGAGGTTTGAGTTTTCGGGTGATATTGAAATTGGTAGTTTCTCAAGGGGGACACATGTGGGAGGTCCCAAAATCATGATTGCCTCTGGTAGACAAACATTACCGTAGAGAATCTCTCATTTGTGGATGGTTTCATTTCGTTTGTGGAAAATAGGGGCTTCTCTGTTCATTGGGACCCTCGCCAATGGCTCCAAACATGCCCTGCAGGGCTTTTAGAAGCCGCTCGAAACCCTGCAGAAGATTCTCCTTTTTTTCTCCTTTAAAATGCATCAACTATCATCAACCTTTCCAATATTTCATTTTGATGGCTGGACAGACACATATATTTACATGCATATGTGCATCTTTGTAAATGATCCCTCGCACCTGTGGATGCGTGGAAATCGGCGGCTTAGTGGACACGTACCTTGCACCACTTTGGACTTGGCTTTTGCAAAGCCTTTTTTTGGCCCCCCCGTCTCCCTGTCTTTATTAGTGAGCAAATCTTTGACCCATACAAATGGCAAACAACATCTACATTCCATATTCTCTGGGACACATGGGTAAACAATGGTAAACATATGTAAACATCATGTAAACATCCAGATTTTTGGAAAACTCCCCATGTTTCTCCATGTTTGACCCGAAAAGCCGGTCACCTCTGAGGCCATTGGTGCCGTGGAGATCCCCAACAGCTTTGCCTGGCGTAAGACATCGATGTGACGACAGAGATCATCCCTTCGAATGTCGACTGCCGATAGAATGCCGAGCCGCCCTGGCTTGAAGGAATTGCTCCTGGACAGTTGCGGCGCCTTGCGAGCAATGCAAAAGGTTGTAAACCCAACAGCTTTGTTTCAGGAAACTCTCACTGTTTGCTCTCACCTGCGGGAACATTCACGCAAGTTTGTCTTGGGAATGGGTCTTGCAGTCTGACATGCCAGCATTCTTGAGAGCCTTACTTAAAAACCAGCTATTGCGGCATCCAAAAATGACTATACTGCAGGCAGTAAATGAATTTTCTCACCGTCCAATCCTTGCCTGAAAAGTCCACAACATCGTGGGACACACTTCACTCCAGGGTCTTGAACCAAAGGCTGATGCGGCCATGGGTGTAGCCTTCTTAAAAAGCTGAAGGAAAGCATGACATTCGATGACATTCATCTGCCACAGTGGAAATTAGAGGAAATTTCCAGAGATTTAAGACAAGATACTCATGACTGACCAAAGACATTGGATCCAAGATAACCAAGGGTATTCTGTAAGATCTTCAACTCATCTTTCGTCTGTGGGTTATCTGTCGCAGTCGCAGAAATCGCAGAAACGATCCAATGCTCCGATCCGATGCTTTTCACCTCTCGAAGGGTTTCACCGTTTCGCCTTGTGGCGCTCGGATTTGCTTGGCGACCCGCCCGGGATTGCTCTGGGAGCAGCCCATCCGAACCGCCTTCAAACACAGAACGCTTTGCCTGCGCCGGCACTGGAAAAGTGAGGCTCTTGGAAAAGTGACACAATTGAATCTGTCGTGTAACAGCTGTCTTTTGAATGATCCAATCATATATATATATATATATGTATGTATGTATGTATGAATGTATGTATGTATGTATGTGTACGTAGGTAGGGGTAGGTAGGTAGGTAGGCAGGCAGGCAGGTAGGTAGGTAGGTAGGTAGGTATGTAGGTATAGGTAGGTATAGGTAGGTATAGGTAGGTATAGGTAGGTATAGGTAGGTATAGGTAGGTATAGGTAGGTATAGGTAGGTATAGGTAGGTATAGGTAGGTAGGTATAGGTAGGTAGGTATAGGTAGGTAGGTATAGGTAGGTATAGGTAGGTATAGGTAGGTATAGGTAGGTATAGGTAGGTATAGGTAGGTATAGGTAGGTATAGGTAGGTATAGGTAGGTAGGTATAGGTAGGTAGGTATAGGTAGGTAGGTATAGGTAGGTATAGGTAGGTAGGTATAGGTAGGTATAGGTAGGTATAGGTAGGTAGGTATGCATGTATGCATGTATGCATGTATGCATGTATGTATGTATGCATGCATGCCTGTGTGCATGTATGTATGTATGTATGTATGCATGCATGCATGCATGCATGCATGCATGTATGAATGTATGTATGTATGTATGCATGCATGCATGCATGCATGTATGTATGTATGTTGTTATGTATGTATGTATGAATGTATGCATGCATGCATGTATGAATGAATGAATGTATGTATGTATGTATGTTTGTATGTTGTTATGTATGTTGTTATGTATGTTGTTATGTATGTTGTTATGTATGTTGTTATGTATGTTGTTATGTATGTTGTTATGTATGTTGTTATGTATGTTGTTATGTATGTTGTTATGTATGTTGTTATGTATGTTGTTATGTATGTATGTATGTATGTATGTATGGATAATGTATGGATAATGTATGTATACAGTATATACAGTATATACAGTATATACAGTATATGCAGTATATGCAGTATATGCTTTTACATGTAATAATGTGATATATGTGTGTACTCGGTGTATATTGTGTGTGTATTGCAAACATCACTATGACATCACTACGACATTACTATGACATTATGACATCACTATGTCACTAAATCCTTCACTCCTCAAATCTTTTACGTTCAGTACCTGACGTAAAAGGGCCCTGATCAGGCTGTGGGACGTCTCAAGAGGCGAAAGTTCCTAGCGTCCATGGTCATGCCATGGTGTCCATGCATCACTGTTCAGAAAAAGGCGGTTCGGCCACTCCACCTGAACAGAAATCCAAATAAGTTTGACAGAAATTGTAAATTCGAATTCCAAGGCCTGACAATATAAACTTGAAACATCTTGAAACCAGAAAAAAAGAGAATTTTTGAGACATCCCACAAATTCTTGGAACGGGAGCAGAGCATGTGGTCGAAGTCCATTGCACTTTGAAAATCCACTTCCCATTCGGTGCGGCGTTCAGCCCTGGTGGCCGCCGCCTTTCAAACACAATATATTGCCATCCCAGAGAACCTGGTCTGAATTAAATCATGCCAAATACGGGACGCCAGCGTGGAGGCCGTGAGTCTTGAGGGTATCATTATCAGCAATAGCCAAGAGATACCAACGTTCGGCACCTACATGCTCACAAGATCTCACAAGCAACAAAACATATATATATATACATACATGCATGCATGTATGCATGCATACATTCATACATACATACATACATACATTACATTACCTTACATTACATTACATTACATTACATACATACATACATATATATATATATTATGGTATACGTAGTATTATGATGTATTATATAGTATCAAAAAATCTCAAGGGTAGCTTTGTTGATCATGGATAGATTCTCCGGTTTTCGTGACGAGTCATGCGCGGCCTTCCTCCACACGGGCGTCTTTTGATGTGGCGTGCTTGGCCTTGGCGTGCTGCCGACCCAAGCAACAGGCGCCCGCACAGCAGCAAAGCACCATCAAACCCAGGATAGGGTAGATCACGTAGTAGCCCCAGGGCACACGAACCTGCACTTGTTGCGACGGAACTATGAGAAAAATTGGTGAACATGATGAGTTTTGGAAATATGAGTGACTTGATCACCAGAATCTAAAAAAGTCATGGATTGCAGTCTCTATATGTTAGACTTTATGGCATTTATGGCATTTATGGCATTTATGGACCTTAGATTTTCATAGCTGTCATAGCTCATGGTTTTTCACCAGAGGGCTCTGCAGCTCACTGGACTCACCGGACAGTTACTATCTCCAGCATTTTCCACGTCTTGGTGAAAAACCTTGAGCCAATTTTGTAGCCTTGTTCCATCTTTAATGAGATTTACAGGCAGTCTTCCATATTGGTTGGCAAAACGCACACATTCTCTGCAGTCAATCACCACCATTGGCAAAATCTCGGCAAAACCTCAAGGTTTTTTCATGGCGTATCCAAATGCCTAACCCGCAATTGACGGTGAAATCCCAAAATTCTCCCAAATTCTACATTTGTCCTATCCATTGTGGAAGATATGTTTTTTTTTTGCATTTTTTTCACCGCCCGTGGCATCCCGTGGCCGCCATGGCTGACCCGGTCGTCCGAAACGTCGGGCAGGGCGAAGAGCGGCACGGCATCGTCCAAGGCCACCAGCAGCTCGTCGCGCCGTCCCTCGTGCACAAAGCTACTTGGACATCAACTGAATATTCCTAAATTTCTATAGTACATCATGCTACATCTATAATGTTTATAGATTTTATAATGTATTCAATGTATATCGTACATATACTGAATATTACTTATTAAATATTTTGTAAAGTATTCTAGATGTACTATAGATAATAGATGTACTCTAATACAAATATGTATAATCTATAATACATCATATCTATAATGTTTCTATAATATCTATAACATATCTAAAACAAATCAGATATCAACTCCATGAATTGTGATATTCGTGGTGTCTGATGGGAGCTAGCTAGGCATTATAAAGGGATGCATACAAGACATGCATGCCCTTATTCATGTCATGATTTTTGATATATTTGACATAGATGATCTATATATATATATGTAAATATATATATATATAATTAATATTTACTGATGCATGATATACTGACTGCTGAGGAATGATATGCGGTGTCTTACTCATTTCTTGTCGCAAATGTCAAATATCATGCATGTATTCTACATATCAAACCTGATGCAACTAAAGTTTATCCGTCCACATCATATTCTTCATATTCTTCACATTCTTCTTGCTTCCTCTTTTTGACATTCTCAATTTCACCATCTTCTTAATCTTATGGTTACACTTTTTTTTTATCATGTTTTTTCACAAAAGAATCAGCGGTTCATTCCATTTCATTCCCGCCTTCACGCGGCTGGCAGATACGGTGGCCATGGGAAGTGCCTGGTAGTTGAGCCACAAGGCGTCCAGTGACTCCCAAGCCTCCAGGCTCTCTGACTGGGCCTTGAAAGCGTGACTCAGCTAGGAACTGATTTCTTGTATCGTTGTGTGTAATGTACGTATCATAGAATCATATACACCTACATAGTACAGAGATGTACAGAGTGTATATATATATATGATCTATACATCTACTATATCTACTATAGAAATCTAGATATCTGAAGATTCACATGATCTGCATGTTGATGTAGATTGACACTGCTTGCTGATGGGGTTTTGATGATTCAGCTGTCTTTTTTCTGAGTTGAAAAAACATGTTGGGAAGCAGCGCGTTATTACGATCTCGTTGATGGGAGGGGATCCATGGATGATGACTTTTTGGGAAGTTTGATCCATTTTATACATTTTTTCGTAGACAGTGAACATCTTTCAATTTATGTGTGCTCATGATCAGCTGATTCAGAGGTGAAGGAAGTGAACACATCAAAGTTGACACTTTTTGCACAGGTTCAAATTAGAAGAGGTGAAGAACTCAAAACATCACATTTGGCACTCTTTGCGCATTGCTGGTAATGGGGTTCGATATGGTTCGATGGTGAATTTGCCGAACATGTTATCCATGGAGAACACAGCAACCAACCTTTGTGGTGGGTTTCCCAAGAGTTGCTGTTCTTAACAGCATTTCTCCACTCTGTTTGCCTGAAGGCTACTGTATCCCATGGTATCCCCAGTTCTATATCCCATTGGCCAGGACACACAAAAAAGTTTCTTATGAAAAACATCGACTATTTTGGACCAAAGGATTGATCGAATTCGGTAACCCGGGCCCCATGTCTCATCTCCACATGCCATGCGTCCAAGGGAGCAAGGCCGCCTGCCGCAACGTTCCATGATGAAGCTAACGAAGGGAGATCTTTGAGATGATAAATACGAAGTACTAACAGTTTAGCATTGGACAAGTGAACCTCTTGGAAGCCGCGCCTCCTCCATACTTCAGCTGCTGATGTGCTGCTTCAAAGGCTTGGATGCTCTTTGTGGGGTCGTCACCGGTGATCTGCTGGCGGTAGACCTGGGGGGTCACTGGGCTTAACTTGGAGCTTTTTTTGGCTGGATTGAAGCCATGTTGACATATCGAAATGTTGTTCACCATGACAGATCTATTCATATTCATTTATCATCCTTTATCATCATGTATCTATCTGATTCTATTTGATGTTGCTAAGCTGACACAGGCTGACACCAATTTATCAACCCGCCTGCATCAGCAAGACCTTTTGCCAAAGGAAGACCTTGAGCCGCTTCCCAGGCCAAGCCTCGGCTTAGCCGGGGCTGAGTATCTACCTGTTGGTCTGCATTGTGTTTCAATATTTGCACCTTGATTGACTGGCCACTATAGGATATATATATAATATATATATGTACGTATAAATATGTCTTATACATGTATGTATATATATATTAATATGTAATGCTATATATGTCAATATACAAATACTCCCCTATGACCGGGATAGTGGCTTTAATGACCCCTAAATGGTAGAGTTCTATGATTCTACTAAGCGGTATTTTGTTGGGTATGGGGGGTCGTTGTGGGGTTTGATGGATGTTTTGCCATTGTTAATCAATGCTCCAAACAAAACATTTCAGTTGGAAAAAGTGCAATCTTCAAATCTTCAAAGTGTTGTTGACTACATCCCACTCGCACACCAGGGAAGATCATGATCCATAGCCTTGTTGGGTGCAGAAAAATGGATTTGAAAAGTCATCCAACTTGTCACCCAATTTCGGACGGTTCATTACAAGTCTCCCACAACTCTCAGAAATCCCATTATATGAAATCCCATAGTTATCACAACTCAGAATTCTCCCATAATCCCTAACTCTCCCACTTCCCAGGGAAGTTCGGTGAAGTTTGCTGTGGTTAAAACATGTTAAAACCGTGGAAAAACCCAGCATTTTCCAACCTCGTCCCATCTTGGCTCGAGCTTCCTGGTCGACCTTCAGCCCTTCCAAGGTGTAGCGTTCCAGCTGCGCCAGAGCTGCGCCGGAGAGCTGTGTAGCCTGGCGTCCCAAGGCTACCACCTTGGTGAAAAATGTGGGGTCCCGTGGTCCCAAAAACCCAAGCAGAAATATCACTGGGATATATCTATGGGATATATATCTTTATAGGGATATCCCAATATCACCAGAAATGGGTGGTGAATGATTACCACTTGGGTTGTAACATTTTCACATCATGAACAAAAAAGGGGCTGCATCATGGAGATACCAGTGGCAATACGTTCCAAGATTTTTCATGACATTGCCGATTTTAATCCATAAGAATTGAACATTCAGCTGACGATGATCTTGATTCATCATTTCATCAGGAAATATGGGACGAAAACGGGCAAACTCCTGATCCAAGCTGCGAGAAAACATCGCCAATAAATGCAAAAAACATGGTTGCACACAAATCCTCCATGATTTCGTAGCGAACTATAGGGGAAAAGCCGGGGTTGGGATAAATTGTTGTGATAGGCATCTGAATCATTAAGTCATCTCAAGACCGTGATTAGAACGATGAATCATTTTCACTGGAGCTAGGGCGATATGATCATATCGAGCAATTGATTGCTGAAATCCGACTTTCGATCATCAACCAAACTACATCAGGATCAACCCGGCACTTATCCAACTAAGAAATGAACACATGGTGACACCTTTTCTGTAGAAAGGGTATACATATATATGTATATATATATATATCCCATCACTCTTCACAAAAAATTGCAGGAGACATGATGCATCGATGGTTCCTTTTAGTCCTTCCGTTGGCCACACCCGGCATCGCCCGTTGCATCGCATCGCACCTGGCTGTTTTGGGCCAAAGGTGTCAGCACTTCCATGACCTGCAGGGGACACTTTGATTTTTGTCGTCGAACATGGGAGTATTCAGGCAACCAATTTGGGTGTGGTGGTCCGAAATTGTATTCAACAATAGTCGTATGTTTGGTGTAGAAACCCAAAGCTGATGAACCTGATTCTAGTGCTGGAAATCCCATTGCCAGTTGTTGTATTCCATGTGTCATGGCCAGCCACCAAAAACAACCCGCAGTCTTGGGCACTCAGCAATTTTCAAATCAGCCTATCGTCAGTTGGATCATTCAACTTTTTGACCCACGATCATCACAAGGGACTTAAAGCAGATAAGAGCGTGGGATCACATTTGTGGTCCCTTATCTTCCCAGTCTAGATGTTCCATCCTTCCAAATTGTTGCTACATGTGCGTGTACCCATGATACACCCATGATAAACTGTTTTCCCTCCACCCAGCTCATCAAACTTTAGGAGCCATTAAAGAAGACACGTGTTAATTGGTTATTCTGGTGGGTTATACGATACCTGGTTTGTTGGGGATAGTTATAGCATGTTATCACCTATAATCGCATCCCCCATCCATAACAACCCCCATTCCATGGTCCCAGTCATAGGTTTCACCCACGGCATCCCCTATGATTCCTGGTGTTCAAAATATGAATGGAAGGATTACAAGGCACAGGATAGGATACCTGGTGTGCACTTGGGCTTATCAATGCGCATCACTATGGGCTTGTAACCTTCATAAGCTGGGATTGTATTTCCTACTGTTCTTATATAACCTACCCAGTGGAACATAGTGGAACACCGAAGTTTCAACCATTAACCCATCTCACCACCGCCATGGCCATGGCATGCCATGGCCCAATGGCACCTGTTGGTATAGCTGCGGCGTTGGTGGCGCCGGCACCGGCGGCCAGGCCGAGCCCATCTGCAGCCGCACCAGGGACGTTTTCAGTGCCGCCCGGGCGGCGGTGACGTTTGTGGTGCTGGAGGCGAGGTCCTGCGTCGAGGTTGCTACACTATCTGCTGCCCCACACTATTTGGCATAATTAGTTAAGTATGTGTCAACTATGGGTCAAACTTGTTGATCCAAACATGGAACGGAGCTTGGTATGGAATACAGGGCAAGAATTTGTGGGGCATACCCGCATTTCATGTCTTTCCGTCCTGAGTGGATAGCTTTCATTTTTGAAACAATCCCAACAGAGTTGGTGCTATAACTGAAATGGATGATTTTACTATTTTACCAATTTCAATATGCACCAAAAAAAGGAAACAACAGGACCTATCAGTTGATGTACAAGAAGTGGACATTTGAGAAACCCGACCTTTTACCAAGAGAGCTGGGTAGCACAAAGAAAAACGGGGGCATTCGGAAAGGGGATTCCAGCATCAAAAATCGTCGGATCTTCCCCCAGTTCACTGCATCAACCGCTGAGCATCGGCCAAGACCACAATACCAGGTCCGACAGAAATTTCCATGGAATCTGTGATCGACAAGTATGTCAGAACTGGTGTAAAACGAAATAAAGAACATTAGTACAACAACTATTGGATTAGGTAATATATATATATAATTATATATACGTATAAAATCATATATTATAACTATAGTTATATATATATGTCATATATACGTCACAATTTGTTCAGGACCCTGCAACCAATCAGAAACCCATCAGCCATAAATGCGGAATATGTTGTGATCTCCTCGCCCAGGCAAGCCAGGCGGACCACCTGGCGGCAAGCCGTATGGCATCAGTAGGGATGGTTCACACAAAATGGATGTACCATATATAAATTAAACCCACACATACACATACATATATGTAAATATATGTGTATATATATGTATATGTATATGTATGTGTAAATGTATATATATATGTATATGTAAATGTATATGTATATGTATGTATATAAATATATATTATACAATGGATCGGTAAATAAGTAAAGTTATATTATATGCAACATCATATGTATATATAGAGATATGAAAGAATATCATGTGGAATATGATGATTCACTGTGATAAAAACCAATGAAACGGAGCATGTTTGCACGGTGTATATAATTGCTATGCAATGTATAGGTATAGACATGTACAGAAAACTGAACACGGAATAGTGTACGACATGTCGATGAAGACACTGACAAGACCCAGGAACACTTGTTGAAAGGACCTGCTGTTGGTTTAGGAACGCCTTAACGATACTTAACGCCCGTTATCTTTAACACATCCTTCTCAGCCCAGCACCCTTTCTGGGTGAGTTGGTGAAAATAAAAAAGGACCTTAAAACGGATGCTTTCAAATGGACAAAGAATATCAACATCTCATCATATATTGCTCCCTCATGGTATATAACAGTTAAGAACCAAACATCAGCTGGGTTTTTTTAGTGCCTCAGATGGCTGGTGATTCTGGGCCTCAACCATCAGCTGTAGCCACTGCTCGGTCGTCAAGCTGCGTGAACAGTTCGTGTCATCCACAAGACCTGAAGGGTTAGCACTGAGCGGTCTATCAAACCCCATGCCATCAACCTGTGGATGGAATTCTTTCTTGAATGGGGGGCAGTGGATTTTAACGATTTGTTACACGTTCAAGGTTTTGTTGAATTGCCACTTTAACGGGATTTCATGGCCTTTGTTGGGATGCCAAGAACCATCGGATGTGGGGCGCCTCGATAGAAATCGTCCACCTTCTGGGTCAAGCGCAACATTCCTCGGACGAAAATGTCGCCACTTCTCAGCCATACCAATGCATTGGTATAATTTGATATATCATTGTACGATTGATATTGAAAGGATATTTATGATGCAACATCTAAATTTCAGCAACATTGAAAAAGATAGTCAACATAGATCACATTTGATCAGACTGGATATCTAATTCTCATGATTTGACTTGATATTGTGAAATATCGTTACATTCTATCAAATCCAACATCTAGCATAAATGGAGGCTTTTGTGAGAGAATTTTTAGAGCCAAAATTTGGGTTTTTTCCATCAAGCCATGGTTGATTCCCCAGCCATAGATGAATTGCCCATTAAAGCCTCCATTCATAAGGATTTCCCATTGCCACTAATCATTAAACCATTACATATCCCCATTATATCCTGTTAATATAACTTTAACGAATCTTCACGGTGAATATCCTGGGGGTTAATCTTGGGGATTCAAAAATTGGCTAGGAGTCAATAACCCTGGCAGCCTGGCACCCTATCCTGAAGGAACTGGCTCATGGATGTTTATTCCCCCTGTTCCCAAGTATGATTTTATTCCAAGTAATATAAACAAATAATGACAATATTAGTGATGATAAGCATCCCCAATTTTTGTTCTATAAATCATACCGTATTGTGGATATAGATTGATCTATAAATTTTATTGAACATTGCAGTAATCACCATATTGTTCTATATTTTTTGCCGAGCCACGCTCCGTGCCCTCCGGTACCAGATGCATCAGTCGCGCCGCCTCAATTATGGGATCTATGGGGTTTAAATGAAGATTCAAATGTATCCACATGTATATATATATATGTATATGTACATACAAATAGTCCCAAAGAGCCGCTGAAAAACAATATGTACACACACATATATAGATATATATGTCATGTCTATACCGGCCAAACATAGATTTTCAGCAACGTGTTTTGTGGGAAAGGCAAATGAGGATTTGAACAGGGGGTACCAAGAAACATGGGGGATTGTGGAAACTACATGTGGCCTTTATACCATTGGGGATTTAAGTTGATTTAAGCAAGAACACATTGGATTTCAGCATCAAGTATCCGGTGGCCATCTGTCCCTTGATAGCGGTTTGGAGACTCTAGTGGCAGATTAGCCCCCATCTCCCCATCTTCCATAAAGCAACCAATGATGGGACCATGACCCCTCCGGTGTCTCTGGGGTCCTCCTCCCGGTCGCCATTTGTGACTTCACGGGCAGCTTCTTCCTGCAAATTCCAGCAACAAATTTGGAGCACGGAAAATTGTTGAAAATGATGGCAATATCCTGTTTTGATTGGAATTGGGGATATCCAGTTTTCAGACGAACCGCGATAGGGATAGTCATGATAGAGGCCGTGTAAATATGATGCCATTGTAGTTGCGATAGTAAGAATGATAGTACTACCTTACACTCCAGTCAAAAGACCTTTAAACTGAAAGACAACTGGGATGCATGGCTGTTGCTCAACAAGTGAGAGCACAAAATGGCATGCCAACGAAACTGATGAAGCCCATTTTGCTAATGAGCAATATTCCTCTGCTGATATCAATGACGTTGATGATGTTAATGATATTGATGATATTGATGATATTAATGATATTAATGACATGAATGATATTAACGATATTAATGATGCTCATGATTAATGATGTTAATGATATTAATGTTGACATTTCTGTTCATCTTCATGAGGTTTCACGGTTGGCACTTGACAGCTGAGCTTCCACTTGGCGAAAGAGCACCATGACATCCGCCATGTCTTGAGTCACACAGAGGCTTCGAATGGGTTGCAGTGCCTTGGGATGCAAAGTCGGTGATTTTCATGTTGGGGGCGCCATTTCAATGACAAATTGACAAACGATATGTTCGTTCTTTGGAGCAAAACAAACGTTGCAAATCCAAGGATGCACCGCCTTGACCACAGTTCTGTTGGTTCTGTTGTTCGGTTGGGGCGTGTGGCTGCACAGCCATTTTCTTGATGTAGTTGCGATCCCTCAAAATACCCGACCCATCGTCGCCAGTTTCCCCATTTGTGTGGACAGCTCTCCGAATATGTGACCAAAACCTATGCCCTCATTTGTTCTTGGCTGGCTCGTCGATTTAGGAAAGGCCTATATAGTTGTGCCTGGAAATTCTTTGATGGATTGGATATATGGCCACAAGCAGACCGTCATCTTCCAAATCAGCGGGAAGGAAAGGGTCCCCTCCCCCACCATTGGTTCTGTATGGCGGAAATGTTAAGACGAATGAGGGTTCAACTATGGCAAATACCAAAGGGGTAGGAAAAAAACATCCTATGAACATTGATGAATTACTCTCCTATCTTTATGGGGGTTACTCTGAAGCCGAAGGAGTTTCCACCTTCCCAGCTGCATTGGAATCTCCCAGGATCAGCCGTTCATTGGTTTGGAGGATCTCTTCTGCGGTGGCGTTCAACATCCTTCGCTCTGAAATGGCTGTGAAATCTCTGGGAAAGAGCAGAAACTGGCAGAAACCCTCAGAGTGTGGCATTGCTCTCTCCAAGGGTTTTTTCAAGGAAATGTTGGGGATTCTGCTGACGAAGTGGATTGCAACAGAAAAACAATAGGATTGAAGCAACAAAACAGGGGGATTCAGAAACTGAGATGTATGCCGGTTCCTGGGTCTATTGAAGGACAATTTTATAGGAATCTCTTGGATGCCCTGCAAACATGATTGTGTAAAATGGGAGCAAGTGTCACGAGAGAACTCAAATCATTGGAGAACGGTAAAAGTGCACGAGATACCGATCCGACTTGAATGATTTGATCATTTTGATAATTTCTTCATTTTCCGACTTGATCTTGCTCTCGACTCTCTATCTTTTTCTCATTGACCCCTTATCTGATCTTGTTTGCCCGACCACATGCTGCGAGCATCTCTCGATGCAAGTCGGGTTTGAGGCCATAAAGCACCAGATGGGCTTCGGCTGACAGCCTGCACCAACTCTTCAGACCGCTGATTTCAAACACACTTGGGATGTCTTGGGATGTCTTGGGATGGTCAGGATATGTCGGGATCCCTATAAAAAAGAACCAGAGGGGATATGAGTCTGCGCGATCAACTGGCTGCTCCAGGCTCCGCACCGACTCAAACGCATCCGCTGCAAGTGCAGTAAATCCAGGGTGATCAAGGGCATTCCATCCATCCTGTCGATGGAGGTCGGTTTGACCAGCGGCGATTGGGCGATGGAAGAAATTCATATTCAATCTATTTCAATCGATTTCAATCTTGTGAACGAACCAGGGGACAGAATCGACATCGACATGTTCTCTGGTATTTTGTGTGATTTCTCAGCAAACTGGTCAGATTCCCGAATAGTCAACAGCAGTGACAAAGCAAGGTTTGGGCCCTGAAGGTCTTGCCGAGGTTCTCTCCAGTACTAGAGTTGGCAGCTTCCTGAGCTTTCTCAATCCTCGTTGGCAAAGCCAGAATCGGTTGCTGCCATGACCAACTTCAATGTTATTGTTGAAACCGTGGATGAATTTAAGCATCTGCATCTTTGTTGCCGAGACATGTTGAACTTCGTAACATTTGCACATACGACTTCCGATGATGGGTCATGAATGGTCATGAACTTCCGCAGATTGCCGTCTTCTACATATGGGTATGTCTGAAAATGGGGTATACCCCCAATGAAATAGCCATTTAGTAGGGATAATGATCAGCAAAACCATTGGGTGGTTAATGGGTACACTATTTTCAGACACACCCCCTTTTCAGATTTGACACTCTACCTGCTTCCAGGGATCAAGTGCAGCACTGAATCCATGCGATGTTCGAAATCCTGCCGTGCCATTCGTGGGAAAATCGAGCCCAAATCAACTGGTTGGTTTGGTGAAAACCATGGAAAAAACCATGGATATTGGTGTTTTTCGAGACCCCCCATTGGTGAAAACTCTACAAAAACCCATGGAAAACAAATGACAGCCATTGATATTCAGTTTTTGAATCAACTACAAAAGGATACAAAAGGATCTTGCCTGTCAATAATAAACAACGCTCTTTACCCAACCACAATTTTTGTAGAATCTTTCAGTGTGGTGATCTATTGTGATAATCAATCATCTTTTCCCAACAAAATCCTAAAATTGGGAATAACCTAACTAATTAATAACCAGTATGGAAGCTTATTACATGATCACTTGATTGAACAATCATCAAAAAGTTGGCAAATGGATCTTCATCGCCCCAAATATGGTATGTCAAAGATTTTGGTACATCCCCCACAGAAACCAGTAAAATCCCGATAAAATACTGGGATTCAACAACCCTTCTATCTTCATGGGGGATGTAACTTCTAGTGAACCCACTGGAAAAACCCGCCGTTGAGTTCGACTATTTTCCAAGCTATACATTTTACTTTTTCTAACTGCTAATCATTATATCGATATCCCGCTATTGTTGCTGATATCAGTTACATACCCATGCTCCCATAAAAACACCATTATAATCCTCATCATTTTCCCAGAAGACAGCCATAACATCCACCATCAATTTCCATGAAATGTCTCTGGTGCCCCCGGTGCCTCCCGCAAGCGCACGGTGCGTGCCAGGTGCCCCGAGGGCAGAGAGCTATGCGGCTCTGAAGCGAAGTGCAGCAACGGCTCCAAGTGATTCCAAGCTGCCAAGGCTTCCAGCATCTGGTCCTGATGCATTGCATTGCGGATTTTTCAATGGAACCGGAACCATATGGAACCGGAACGTTCTTTTTTGCATGATTGTAAACTGATCTTGAGTCAGAAACATGTTGGTTTTTCTTGTTCATTTCACCGTGTTCTTTTTCTAGAATTTCAATAGGAACACTTTTCTAGAAACTTGAGATTTGATTGTCATGTCTATGCGATAGGGGAGAAACATGAGGGGATCATCCACTTTAATTGGATCATACAACCCGATGCACATCGAACTGCCTTTCCCACTCCTGACCTCGACCCTTTCTGGTGATAAACTCTGCCAAGATTCCAAGATGTCTTGCGTGGGAGGCGTTGGAATTCCGTCCAAACGACCTCAGCGATTTAAAACATGTCTCACCAAACACCTTTTTGTTCGGAAATCCCATGAAAACAATGGGGGTTTTCCTAACCATTAACATCCATTAACATCCATTAACATCCATTAAGGTTTTCCACAAAAATCCTGAGGCTCAGTGTTTTTCCCAGTTCAGAGGCGCCCAGTTCTATGGCCGGTGAAGTCAAAGCAGTTCAGCTGGCCCATCTGACTGGGGATGTAATCATGGGATATGGTAAGAAAGTCCCAGAATGGTGATCAAATGTCAAGTCAAGTTAATCATGTTAATCATGTTAATCAATGTTAATCAGGTATTCAGATATAATCAGATATATGCAATCATCAATTGCGGAGGTTTGATCTATCTGCTATTCCCCTTTTATCCAACACTTGCAGTCTCAAGAGCTTCACCCATTTCACCCATTTTCAACAACGATTCGATTTGGGTAAATTATAGTAAGTTCTATTCTCCCGTCACCATTTGGATAACCCCCAATTTTTGTGTCAGTTTTCATCATTATCATTTAACCCAATTTTAGTGGAACATGTTCATCCAAGTCATTTTGAACAGTTACCCTCTGGCAAACTAACATAGCTATGTAAAATCACCATTTTTAATGGGTAAATCAACTATAAATGGCGATTTTCAATAGCTATGTTTGTTTACCAGGGGGTATTTTTGTGGAAGATCACTATTAAACCACCATAAAATCAACATTTATAGTGGTTAAATCACCATTTTCCCATGGTTTTCCTCACTTTTTGACGAAAATGTCTGATGACCAAGGGGCTGCCCTGCACCAGTTTTCTCAGCTCGTCGTGTTCTGAGGAGATCTGCACCGTGAGCTTCACTTTGCCTCAAGACATGGCCTGTTTGTTCATGTTCCCACGGATGAAACATGGATGTCTAATGGATGTTTAGTGAATGTTGGATGGATGTTGATGTTGATGTGAATGGAAATGAGAACATATGTTGATAGATGGATAAATTCAAGACATGATGAACACTTTTCAACGAGTATTTTTCGATTCATATGTTCATCATAGTGACTAGATATGGTGATAATGGTTAATAATTACAGTAGTTAAATGATCAGATCGCAGGGGTTCCCATGGATCATCCTCAGCGTGAAACACTGAAGAGTTCTCCAAAATGGACCCCTGAAAAAAAAAACGTTGGTGCGATCCTGGGATGGGACCAACATCAGTTACATCAGTGGTATTTAAGATGTTATAGGCTTTAAGATGTGTAGAGAGATGTGTAGAGAGATGTTTTGAAAACACCCCAAATGCCCAAATCCTCCGTTGGATCTCCGAGCGACTCGCATCCACTTCCACTCCATTGATCTTAGCGAGGGGATGACCGACATCCGACGGACGACGTCTGCCACGGGGTGGTGAACCCCTCAAAAAATGCGCTTTGACGAGGATATGTTTTATCATGGATTTTGGATGAGTACGATTTTGGTGGATTCTGGTGATTTGCAAGCACTTGCATGGGGATATGTGTCAAAACCCACTGGTACCAACATGCTAACATGAGGATGCATGGGGAGATTTGAGCAACATGTGCATGGAGCCATCAGATACAGAACCACAATTTGGGAAACTCGATTTTGGTCTGACAAGATCAAACGCTTTGGGTGCCCAATAGCTCACATAATCCTATTAGGGACATTCTAGCTTCCCTTTTTCCAACCATTGCTTTCCAACCATGTCCTATACGGAGCTTCAACGACCTTGGACTTTCGGAGCCCCAAACAACTTCACCATCACTTGTGGTAAGTCCGTTTCAGGTCGTGATAAATGACCCGGATCAACTGATCATCATGCTGCACCTATCCATCATTACTTAGTTGAAACCAATTTTTGTAGATGATAGACACTCCAATATCTCCTGGTGCGTCATGTGGGGCTGAACCGCCGAACCCCGAGTTTCGACCTTTAACAAACAAGATTTGCTGGTGCTCATCATTTCATCATGTTTGGCAGTCCCCCAATTTATGGCCCGGTTTCCCCATGGTGACATCGAGAAACGACCTGCATGAAGAAGAGGAAACCCATCTCACATCGACATCGCACCCCTGCACTGGCAATTAGTAGGGCCTTCCACTCGCCTGGGAACAGGAACGGCCACTTCGCCACTTGGCCCAATTTTGAGAGATAGCCACGACATGACATGCGTGACATGTCCTTGTCTATCTTGTTTTCTCATCTGTTGGGAAGTTTCTGATCTCTTCCCTTTGTGGGTGAGATTACGCCTTAGCTGCGCATGCTTCAACCAGATTTCGAGCTGCCCAAAACCAAGGAGTTTTTCAGTCGCAAATTTGACATGTGTGAAGTACGTCAGAATGATTGGGTATCCCCAATACTGACATGGTCTGCTATGGCCGGCCTATGTTTCCAAGTCATCAATTTTGATCGCCCACCCATGCAAACGTCTCCAACTTTTACCCTGGAAATTCGCGCGTTCAACAAGCTGAAATTCCATATCCCCCAGTTGTTGGTGGATCCACATTCTATTTGGATCTGCATCTCCATTTTGGATGGGCAAAAATCGCTCATTATGGCTCATTCATACTCATTCATTGTTGGCTGGGATCCAATATTTCGAGTCTTTTATTTTTGTGCCAGTCCCTGCCAAAATCAACTTTTGGAACGTGAAATCTTTCATTTTTGCTTCATCTTCCAAATTTGAACAATTTCAAACCATCTTTTGGTTGTTTTATGTTGTTTTGGTTGGAATTCCAAACCATCTGTGAACCAGTTCTTCATATTTTGAACATGTTTCTTCTATTTTGATGGAGGATGTGTGGCAATTTTTTTGCTTCCCAGGCCACCTCGGTGAGTAAAAAAATTGGGATCTTTGCGCCGGAATGCAATGAATGCAATGGAGCACGAAGGGCCAAAATCATGGTATTTCCATGTATTTCCCATACAAAATGACAGTCCCAACATATCTTGATATAGTGGGCGTGATCGAAAAAGGCTTTGCGACTTGAGAGTGCTGTAAGGGTCTTCGAACATGCATTTTCCAAAGTTATTTTTTGCAATTTTTACGCAATCTCGCTTTCCTCCACATTTCCTCCACATAGAACGAACAATGGCATGACTCGCTCAGGTTTGATCCCTTATTGAAGATTTTGCAATCATTGGACATGTGGATTAAGTTCGGACCAGGTGTACGTCGGGACAGTTTAGAGTTCGGGCGAACGGCGGTGCCTGAGCCTACAAATACCTCAGTTGTTGGGTCAACACAACGGTGATGAATCTCCCCATCTGCTATAATCACTATATAAGCATGAAAACCCCTCAGCAACAGCCCATCTGTTGTAGCTGCTGTACTCAATCCCCCACTGGTTTGCATCCTTGCTAAATCAAACCCAAGTTGTTTCACAAAATCACCTCCTTTCGGGTTGATGTAGATCCTCCCGTGACATCATGACAATCGAATTGATAATTTTGCTTTATAATCATCAAATATTCATTGTATCAAACCAAAAATCATGCAAAATCATTCTTGATACAAGTACTACAATACATGACCATCATTATGCACATATATATATATATAGATAAATGTATATGTATCCATTTGTGCCATATAAATATAAATAACAAACGCATCCTCAATTCTTTCTTTCCCCAAATTGCACCTTTAGTGGTCGTGCTTTCCGCGCAGCTGGCCGTGGAGTTCTCCAGCAGCTGCTCCGCGAGGTGCATGGCGTCGAAGAACTCCTCCGTCAGCGCTGCCAGCGGCGCCGCGGTGGACGACGCCGTGGCGCGGCTTTGGGAGTTGCTCTCGGCGTTCGCCACCTCGCGGACCTTGGGGAAGTGATGGGTTCACCCAACCAAGTATCAAATATAGACGAACAACATATGTATTATATATATATACACTTACATATGTTGCATATGTATAATGGATAAAATGGCAATCATAAGCTTCTTTGAATCTCTTAAAGCTACAAAGCTGAACATCATCCCATCCATTGGGGAGATCTGAAACAAGTGCGGATGTACCTGGAACTTAGTGGTCAATGGTCCGAGTTGCCATGGGCATCACCTGCATCGAGTAGAAGGTTACATCTCTCATCTGTCGCATTGTGCACATCCTGGCGAAATCCACGGGCAGTTGACCATCTATCCATTGTGGATGGGGAATTGAACTGATGAAACCTGACGATTTCTTGTCAAAAAGACAAGGGGATGCCACAGAATGAGAAATAGAGAGCATTCGGTCAAAATCATGGTGGGTTTTACATCTTGCCTGACAAATGACATTGACGTTTGAAATGATCAAAGAAACGATTCAGCCACCTGACCTTTGAAATCCGAACAGCAAAAGTGGCGGAAATGGAGTTGGACCAAGTCACTGTCGAATCTGTCCCTGTCCAAGGCCCCTTTGGCGACTTTGGCGACTTTGGCGACTTTCTCCGGAATTTCTTGGGCTCTTCCATCAACAAATTTCAACCAAGCTGCTTATCCAGTTTAGGCAATCCCACACTGTCCACGCCAAAGATGATGGCCTCCTGTGTGGTCGACACCAGCAGAGTTTTGGTGCCACCGACAAAACCCGGTGTTTTGTTGTTCTATTTCCATGTAGAGCGAACGACGAAACCCAATCTTTTGGAAGTAAAACTCAGTGAAACATAAATTAACCAATCTCTGAATTATTGGTATACCATAGGTTGATTTTTGTGGTATAACATGGTATAACAATATATCATGTTTTATCAACCTATGTTATCCATATTTATACCATATCTTTATAAATGGTCTATAGCATATATCATCTTTATGGTCAGATCTGTGACAAACCATGGACCACAAACCTGGGTTTCTGCCTGTGACGCCTCAAAGAGATCCGCCACTTCTCCCAGAACTGACCTGAAGCGGTGAATCGCCATGG
This sequence comes from Cladocopium goreaui, assembly GCA_947184155.2. Lineage (NCBI taxonomy): Eukaryota > Dinophyceae > Suessiales > Symbiodiniaceae > Cladocopium > Cladocopium goreaui. Next base: position 93,570 of record CAMXCT020001189.1, on the reverse strand, counting down.
TCATTAATTTTGGGACAATACCATGATTAATATGGGAAAATACCATGATATGGTCATTAATATGGGAAAATATACCATTTTTCAAATCATGATATAACATTATGTATATACTCAATGATGGACTATCATGAATATCTTGAATCTATGAATACTATGAATACAAGCAATATATGGATATGGTGGAATTGAATCATGGAATGCTGATTTTGGTCTCGGGATGTCACAATGATGTCATCAGGGATGATTGGGAGATAGTCTCAGATTTGATGAACACATGACAACATGATGACAATATGTAATGTAATTATCATAATTATCTCTATCCGCAAAAAACAGGTCATATCCTCAACTCTCCAAATTTATGTTTATTGGGAACCATCCGGAATGGTTGACCCAGAGTTTTGACAGGACACCAACGCTGCACTCAAATCCACCGGTTCAACTCTCAAACCCACCGTATAGGGCGACACCTGGTGCTGGAGACGGCATATCCCAGGCTGATCAACAGGACCTCCTGGTGAAGGTTTGCCGCAGGTTCGCTTTGTAACACTATGACTATGCTGCAGCTTTGCTAGTAGATATACATGATATACATCCAAATATGTTTTGGACGACGTGTAACTACTGTACCTATCGATACGTACCATCAACCGACGGTCCACTGGAAAGGGCTCCTTGGAGAATCGTAGGATCAGCGTCTTCTGCCGAGTGGCAATGTCTACCAAGAGGCCTAGGGGGCTCTGGGAGAGGGTGGGGTCATGGCCATTCTCGATTTCAGATGCTGTTGATTTGTGTGGTTTGCTTTCACTTGGATCCCAATTCCATCTCCCTTGCAACGTCCATAGTTGCTAAGTTTAAAATCCCATGGTGAGCTCGGAATCGACGTTAAATCTTCTTGATAAACCCATTCTTCACCATCAACCCATGTTCCGGACTCACTCTACAATGAAACCTTAGCTTCAGTTGGATACGCCGAGTACCTCACAAACTGTAAGTTTATAATTCCAATTTTTAGTGATTAAAAAAAAAACATAGCCAAGCATTCCCTCTTGACGCCATCTTTCAGGTTCCATCTTGCATCGAGGAAGATTTGAAACATCCTAAACAAGAGTCAATTATTCATATCTAACCCTTTTCACCAAGCTTTCCAGAGGGTGAACGATTGGGAGGAATCCCATTCATCAACTAATTATTTTTTTTAAATTGCTACCCATAATATTGTGATTCAACAATGAATTAATGGGGGATACCCTCTGGTAATTTAACATAGCTATTGAAAATGACCATTGAAATAGTGAGTTTTACCATAAAAAATGGTGGATCTTTCCACAGTTTTTTGTTAACGTTTACCAGAGGGTAAACTGTTAGTTCATTGTGATTAACCATCTCCCATTGTTGTTGAGGAACCCAGCGATGCTTGGCACCAACTCTTTGGGCCGACATTTTAGGGTCGTTTTTTTTGGTTGGTTGGTTTTTTTTTGTGGTGAATCCAGGAGTTCACTCTCCCATATCTAAGGGGTATCTTTGTATATAATATATATATATATAGATATCTTAAACAAATCATACCAATATCCCATTAATATATTCATTATTGGAATTAAGTCGTCATTGTGATAGGATTAACGCCATCTAACTATAATACCATATGATCCAATGTGGGCTAAATGTGGGTGGGGTAAACATTTTTTTATATGCTATAACCATTATACATATCGAAAAAAAAACTATAAGAATGTGATCAACCGCTATTATCCTCAGTAATGTGGGCCCAGGCCTTCCCATGTATAGTTGTATCCTAATGTAATGACATTCACATTTATGGAATTTATGGTTTACATAGCAGATATGTATTGTATACTCAACAATGACGTTGCTCATACATATTAATTATGGATTTAACCCAGCATATTTCCGTGGTAAGCTGTTTTTTTTACATGATAGTTGGTGGTTGATGGGAATTTTCCATCAGCTCTCCATTGAAACGTTTTTCAGTTCCCTTGCTACCTGGGAAATCTCATGAATTCTTAATCCTTTAGTTACACCATTATCCATGGTCCATTGGTTTATTCTATCCATTATCTCATTTATCAACAATGGATAATGGATAATGAGGTGAATGGATTATTTGGGGTTTATAATGTAGTAAACCCAATCATCAACAATCCCCAATGGACGTTTCTGGCATTGGGTATACCCCTCTGACTGGGATGATTTCTGGCATTGGGTTTCCCACATTCCAAATCAACATAAATCAACTTTCACTAGAACCCCAATTCAACTATAATTCATCAATTCGGTCATGAATGAAAAACTGTTATAGAACCACTCTACCGTTTTTGACCACAGATTTTACCAAAGACAATTTCTCAAACAAATTGCCAAACCTCCCACCGAAACCGCACCAAGGGGCCCTTGGTGGAGGCGCCGGCGCGGTGGGAGGCCTCCGAGAGCAGCTGCATCAGCTGTTCTGAGCGGCTCAACACCTTTTTGGCGGCCAAGATGGCTGGGAAAATCTGGGAAAATTCACGGGGAACTCAGATTTTACCCTGGCATTTTATGTATTTTTATTTGGTTTGTTCACTGATTTTGATCCCCAAATGAAGAACCATGATTCCGGTGGAGGGGTTTTCATTGAAAATCCAATGGGGTAAATGGAGAGCCAACAAACTAGTGGGGTATGAGTCAGTGAGAATGGGACGAGAATGGAATTGAATCATTAAAAAAACATCGCATTAGAATATCCATCCAAGCAAGCCACGGCGTTTTAAAACACCATGGATCAAACCAACTGTTTGCGGGGCTGGTTGTCCCAGCAAAACCTGATTTAGTTTTTTTTTTTCGAAAGCAGAATCGGTCATCACCCATGCTTTCAAGCACTCTTATGAAGGGGTGATCAAAATATATTAGAACAGATAAAACATAACACATCTTTGTGATTTTTGGTCATTGGGTCATTGGGTCATTGGGTCATTGGGTCATTGGCAGGTCATTGGCTCTTGGTGAGGCTGTTGAGAAGCCCAACCTGAAGGTTCTGTTCTGCCACCGTGGCTATGGCGATGGAGTCGTCCTGGCGTTTTGGCTGGACTCCTCACTTTTCTCAGAGAGATGGGGTTGTTGACAGAAATTGACAGATTTTTTCATAACGTCAATTCATGTTCAGATGTGTTTAGTGACAGATAAAACACGTGGTTTTTGACAGATTTGTTTTCTCTTCCTTTGATTTCTCGTTTGATCTTTCCTGAATTGATTTTTTAGAAGAGCTTCCCACACAAATACCTCAACAACTACAGTTGTCAAATGTCCAATTCCCTCACCTCACCTGATTCACGGAGTCGATGTGATCAGTCAAATATGCCTGTCACAGCATATTGCACAGGAGCTTCAAACATTCTGCACATTTACCATTTTTAGTGGGTTATTCACATCCATAAATCCCAGCTATTTTGATGTGAACAAAAAAGGGGTACCTTGGGTTTTGACTGACACACCAAAATCCAATGTCTCCCAGCGAATCACCAATTTCTTCATGGCCTTGATCCCCTGCAGGGTGGTGGAATTTTGTGATATTCCTCCACGAACTAACCATGCAGCCACGTCCATGATGATCCCATGGATATTCCCATGGCACATCCCTCCATAGTTTATTATTCCCAATATATGGAAAATAAAACATGTTACTGTTGCAAACCACTAACCAGTTGTTTTTTGAATGTTTGTTGACTGACATGAACTTGATGTTTTCCATCAATTATCACCACATATAAACCCTTGCCACCATACAAGCCCCTATCTCAACCGCACCTCAACAACCAACCTTGGGGATGAATCAAAACCTGAACCATGAAACTTTGGGATTTGACATGGGATGTAGCATGTCTTTATTGTTTGCAACATGGTACATAAATATAACATGGGAATCAGCCGCGCCTGGAAGCCGTTCCAGTCGTTTTGCAGCAGCTCCAGCGCTCGCTGCACCTCTTCGTTGGGCGGTGCCAGGATCTGCATCGCGGCATCGCCCAAGAGCAGCTGCTGCAGGGCGGCAGCGAAGCTGCTCCTGGGTATGGTGTGGGGATGGGGCCATGGAAACATGGGACTTCAATGGATTGAAATGGAGGAACATGGGGATGGGTGAACGAAATATGAAGTTCAACATGAAGTTCAATATGATCAAACAATGGCATAACAATGGGCCAAAGGATGAAAAGGATGGGCCAAAGGATAGGGGCGTCCACGTGTCCATGTCCCACCAGTGGAAGATGGTGTTGGGCTATATGGCTATATGGATTGAAGATGTTCATTTCGCCATCCTTCCTCACAATTTTTTCCACATCCTTCAAGCTATTCCAACTGTTTCAACTATTTCAAGCTCCATATGCCACAGAGTTTTTCACCAATCCCGTCGCCGCAGCCCAGCGTCATGCTGCTGCGCAGCTTCAGTCGGTTCAGCTCCGGCTGCAGGTCGCTGGCCACCAGGAAAAATCTCCTACGCAGCAAACACCGCACACGAAGCTCCGTCAATTTTCTGAAGATTTTCTCAATTCTTGATCACCCTGCCACCCTTTTGATGGGTTGCAAACGTGGGTTAATATTTATATATATATATATATAAAACTCAGCATTTCCACAAGACATCACCCCCAAAAATCATCAGTCAGCGCGCCTGGCCATCTCTTGACTCAAGGCACACTGAGCACCTCACCGTGTCACCGCGATGCGAAGTTGCATCTGTTACATCTGCTGAATTTCTGCTTAACATTTCTGGTTACTTCTATGATATGCTATGATATGCTATGTCTCAATTTTGTCTATATTCCTTCTGAAAAAAAATTATCTAATATCTACCTATTTCATGGCAGTTGCTTTACTGAAAGAGCGTATTTGAATCGTTCATCTAACATTCGACATCCCAAAGCTCCTAGTTTCCATCTATTTTCATCTATTTTCCATAGATTTTCATCATGTCCACCTTATATCCACCACCTATCCCCACCTATCCCGTGTCCCCCCATGGCCACCTGCCAGCTCGATGGTGGTGAACCACTCAGCATCGCTGCTGCGGTAGCCGACCACACGGCCGCCTTCGCAGATCTCGAGGCCCTGGCAGCTGACACACGAGCCCAGCTCGAAGCCTGGGAACGAGGGATATGATGGTTGGTGAATTTAGATGATTTAGCTGATTTTTAGATAATCCAATGTATCATCTAGATGTATTTTTACATTTAGATATGGTGATTATCTAATTATGGTGAATCTAGATGTATTTAGATAATCTCATTTTAATAATAATGTCAATGATAATTTTAATCATTAATTTCATGAGGATTTTTATCATAATCTTAATGATAATCATAATGAGAATTTTAATGAGCATTTTTTTATGAAGATTTTAATCATCATTTTCATGAGAATTTCAATGATAATCTTAATGATAATTTAATGAGAAGTCTTATGATAATTTATGATGGGGAATTTCCAAGTTCGAACTGGGAAGATCATGACAAAGCCAGTGGATGATTCCATTTTTGGGAGTCATGGGCATGGATACAAAGGACGACAGATCAGCCCTGAGAATGCTTTGGGATCGGACTGCTTCATCGGTTGCTCACTAGATCTTGACCCAATTTCTTGATAACCAGATCCATTTTGATTAGGCAGAAAAGATTGTTTGCAAGCATCATTTTGTGATATTTTAATTTTCACATGCCAATGATTGCCAATGGCTTCATGGGTAAATTGGGGGTGGCATAAATTCTACGAGGCCAAGGGACGTGTGCCACTTTCGCACTGCACGCACCTTCCCTCGAAGAGATTTCCGTCGCAACGGCAGAGTTCTTCTTCCGTGGCGCCCTGCGGGATCGGCACTTGCCGAAGGAAGGTGATGTTTTCTCCGGGTAAATCAAAGGGAAACAACTCGTCGATACTCGTTGTTTCAGCCCAAAAAAAGAGTGGATCTTGAACCCCACTGAACTTTTTCCCGGTGATTTCCCCAAGATATTGGTTAGTACAGCTCAGTATAGCCTCCTCAGCCCGGTGTTGGCCTCGAAGTTGGTCGTGCGCCCTGCAGGACACAAAGTGCAGTGGGGCTGACCGTTCTCGGCAGCGTATTCGCCTCGGTGAGCATGGCTGACCTGGGGTCATAGCCATGGTGGGAATCCGGTAAAAACTTCAATGGCAATGAGAAATCATGGTGACATCATGCTGAAATTATGGGATGATGATTTATAATCCAAGCCATTGATCAATAGAAATCAGTTCAAATGCATACGCTCTTTTTGCAGTTGCCAAGTTAGTTATGAGGGGTTGTTCCTGAGTTGGACGGGGTTGCCCCAGTTGTATTTCCTTCATCACGAACTGGTGGACAGTTCTTTCAATCTCCTCCAGGCCTGTAACACGGAACCCAACACATGGCCAAGTCCCAATAGTTGCCAATTGCAATGCCATTTTTCACATTCTAAAATACTTTAGAAATTAGAGACTTTAGACTCCCTTTGCGAAGAAAAACCATGAACGCATCATCCATGCACCGTCAGCCATCCCCAAGGCCCTTCGCCAAAGGCCGCCAAAGGAACCCATTGGGCACTGCTCACACAGCAGTGCTCCAGAGATGTTCATGAAATGCCCTGCCAACGAGTCCAGAGTTCCAATTCCCATGGGAAAGTCGGGAAAGTGATCTGAAAGTGATCTGAAAGTGATCTGAAAGTGATCTGAAAGTGATCTGTATCATTCACCATCCAACATCATCCAACATCAACATTCATCATCCAATGGTTCAACATCAACATCCAAACTTTCGAAACCAGGCCGTCCCAGCAGAACTCCCATCCTACGGCCTACGAGGCATGGAATACAGGCCGTCATCCCAGTGAGTGGATTGGCGGTGCCCGGGGCACAAGGTACACACTGGGCCATCCCGGCGTCCTTGCCTCGGAAACATGGAGGAACCGAGCGGGAAAAAAAAAACGAATTTTTGAGGCAACATGAAGTACTTATGTGGTAAATCAGTGATCAAAACTGAAGTGATAGATATGTGATATCAATTGATCACTTGTGATATCAAGGTATGTCCTGTGCTGTTTCCGTTGGCTCATGGTCCCTCCAGATCAAGGCACCATAGGAGCCGACAGGGCAAGGCTCGCAATCACCATGACCATCCTAAGATGGAAAAAGGTCACAGAGAGCCGTGGAGTGGTGCAACTGTTCGAGAGAGTCCAAAATTCCAAAAACTTTCCAGTGCTCCCTCGGAATTCACGACATCCATGGTATGGAACTCAAAGATGGCACCATTTTCAGTCGAAAACCCATCCTCCATCATTTCAGTGCCCCAATTTTCCCAAGGAGCGGATGAAAAGGTTCCAGGATCGCATTTACCTCCACGGAGACCCAAAAGATGTGGATTTTACCACGAAACAATGGGGTGAGATCAGTTTTTAAAACTTTAAACCAACAAAGATGCGAAACTTTGGGGCTGGACTTTGAACCAAACATGTGGGATATCCATCAGAATGGTAGCAACTGAGAGTAATTAAAGCGGCTTTAACTATATTGCAAACACCGTGCTCGGTTGCCCAAGGAACGAAACTGAGTTCGCAGCCCAAAAATCCGATTGAAAAAAAACGCATAAGTCTTTCACTCACAGTCAGAGGATCATTCATAGATCCAAGATCTGGGAAAATTTCGGGGTGACGTTCCAACTTTCAGACACGCCCAACTATCATATCAAATGGCTTCCAAAAAAACAGCACTCTCCGGTTCAAAAAAGTTCAATCTCCACCATTTTCCCCCCATTTTTCCCCTCATTTTTCCATGGCTCCACTGGGTTCCCGGGCTGCATCCCAACTCTTTGGACCAGACCTCCCCGGGATGGCACTGATCGACACCGTCCAGCGGGATCCAGCCGCTCTGCAGTTGGCACAGCTTGCCCTGACACAGAACCTGGCGACTTTCGGAAGTCCTTCTAAAATGCAGCCTGATATTTCCATATATATATATACACAGAGTATACTTAAAATATGATATTATGTGACATGAAATGGAGGTTAGAGGCTTAGAACCACTGCCACAGATCCGATTTGCAAGACGTTCACTTTTTTGGGCAATTTTTTTGGGCATTGGGCAAGATATGGCAAGGTCAAAAAAATCCCCACTGCGGAGCCTTCTTCGATCCATCGGAGGTCCATAGGATGTCAGTCTGGCGACTGAAAAGTCGACCACAGGATCCATTGGATGTTTTGGAAGTCCCAAAGCATGGGGCTTAACCAAAATCAACCACTGCTTCAGTGACACCAATGGTTTAGTTCGACATTGTGTGAGTGCAAAACTTTGATAGTTTCAGCAACTAAAATTAATTGTGATGCAACGCCGACATAACGTTGGAACCAAAAATACTATTGCAAAGCTATCCAAGTCTGTGCCAATCTTCAGCAGACTGTATCTGAAATGGGCATCATTTTGACCCAGGCCCATCTGAGAAGTGCCTGAAACTGGAAGCCCTCTGCAGTGCGATATGCCAACCTTAGCAGTTTCACCGATCAGAATGGGCTGTAAACTAAACATGTTTAAAACCGGCAACATGTTTTGTTTTCACCAACTCAACTGTGGATAGGTCTCCGGGGGCCTCTTTTCACCTCTTCCAAAACCTCCACACGCTAATTCAAATTGATTTCGCAAAGTGAACACTCACCCAATTTTAGTTCCTATCAAACTTTGACTTTCACATCGCCAGATGATTTCACCTGGATTTCACCTGGATTTCATGGGGGATCCTTTCCCGTCGTCCACTCCCAACATCCAAGGCGCTCCCCAAAGGCCTTCTCTGGAGTCCCGGTGGCCTCGAAGCCCCGGTGGATCATAGATACTGCTAACATATAAAGTGTTAAAGTCAATGGATGAATCATACCATTATTGGATCATAATCACCATTATTCATATGAATCATATTGGATCATAGATACTGCAACACCTGATTCATCAACATTGATAATGTACTTTAACATCATATTAGATGTATAAATCAGGTCATTATTGGTAAAATATGACAGGTGAGGTCCATGTTACGAAGTGGGCCATGATCCAAATCACTTGCGGTTGCCAAACAAAAACCAAACGCCTCGCCGAATCTTGAACGTGAACACCGTGATTTTGAGATTTGAGATGATTTGGGACCATTTGTCATTTCTTTGAAACCACCAGAAGCCAATCACCAACATCACCAACATCACCCCAACCCAATGCAACTCGTTGGACGTGGCACTTGTCGCAGTAGGACGATGCCTTCCCGGTCCAGTTCGGTGCCGGTTGCGCTGCGCCACTGGCTTACGCGGCCCGTCTGGCCATAGAAATCCACTGCAAGCGACAGGTTGTACAAAGCCTGACATGGACAATTTAGATTTCGACTTTGAGGTCTGGAACAGACATTACTTTCCAATGAACATTACTTTTTAATACTTTTTAACTTCCAAACTCTCCAGCTTTGCTGCATTGGATCAAAAATCAAGTGGCAACCTTTCGGGTTTCGTTCCACATTGAACCTTCCCACTTTGGTGTGCAGAAATTTGACTGTACAGCTCAACAATGCTGTATAATCGTCCAACCATCATCATCTATCGTAGCTATCCAGTGATATAGCCCTTAAATTGATGGCATGACCATCCAGATATACGGCACAACTTCCGTTACCGCGATGTTTTTGGACCACCAAGGCGTGTGATGTGCCTGGCGCGATTCGAGGGTGCCCAGGTTGCTCAAGGAATTGTTCTGCTGCACTAAATAGGTATCGAGGATCTGTGCAATGAGCCATAACCTGTCGCGAAGCAGCGAAGAAAATGAGGATGGAGAGATGTGGGGATGAAGAACAGCATATGTTGGGAATGTGTGTGCTTGTATGTGTTTATACATGTACAGATGTACACACATATATATATATATACATACATCTATCATTATAGTAATATGATGTAATATGATGAATATGAATATGTAAAGATCTCGAAAAGTGGAAGATGCAACTTATGCAAGTATTTTCTCTCCCGGCAGTTGAGCAATGAAGCGACAAGATTTGGGTAGCGACTTCTGGGAACACAAGGTCTCTAAACGAAGAACAAGGATGGCAATGTGAAATGGGTGTGACCATAGTGACGCACGTAATCAACTCAACTTGAGACTCAAACTTGACCATCAGGACTTTGGAGTCAAGAAATCGCGATATCTTCACTGAGCGCCGGAACTCATCGCAGTTTCCAAAACCCTCTACTGGACTCATTTGATCACATTCTCCAAAAAAGCCTGTGGTGGTTTAATGTCCGGTCTCCAAGCAACCCATCGTAGAAATAGCCGGCCCACTGATGATTACCTCAGCGCAACCATGCGCAACCAATGTCGGTGCTTCATCCGTGCGTGGCCTTTGTGGCTTGAAACGCCAAGTTGCAGGAGCCCACGCCGTTACCAAAGGCTTCACACAGCTGGGTGTACTCCTTAGAGGCGACCAACATATCTTGAAATCTCTTGAAACATATCTTGAAATTGGATTTAAGGTTGGATGAACTTTAAGATATATTGATATCCAACTTTAAATCCATTGGATTCTCATGAAATATATCGATATATCGATGCATCATTGCTATTTGAAGTTGCTCTCTTCATCTCCCAAGGCCAAGTTCTGACCATGTCCTCACCAGGCGTCATCGTAGAGATCCCGCAAAGGTCGCCCAGACAAGGAGTGCACCTGGAGAGATGTGAAGAGAACTTGGGGAGGGACCTGGGGATTGACCCAATCAAATTTCGTGGAGAATTTTCGTAGTCTTCCCAAGAATTCTTGCTTCCGATGTTGATCCTGCGAGTGCAAAAGAGTTTTTAATGAGTCAGCTCCAAACATTCTCCTCTCCATCACCATTTAATGGGTAAAATCCCAACATTGTAGGTGGGCCCCCGAACATTTGTTGGTGCACTCTCGACAATTCTTGCTCAAACCCACATCTGTAGGTGAAGCTTCCATCTCCAAAAAAAATGAGCCTAACATCCGTTCAACCCTGAAATCTGTGAGACTCCAATCAGCCCTGCAATTTCTTGGCTAAACTCCAAACTTTTGCCATTGCCTCCTCAGTGCGTAGCATAGGCCCACGGTCCGCTGCGATTAGACCATAACCTGGACGAAAAACGTGGGGCACCAAGCAAGGTGCCTTCTACCCATCACAACATAGACTTGTTCGAACAATCAGGACTTTTGCCCACAACAGATTGGGGTTGGGTAAATGAGATTGAAGCCACTGAGCAACGGTAACAGCCAGGATCGGCATGTCCATGGGATGTCGATTGGGCAGTCTGATTGGAAGTATTTTTTCGTCCAGAGACTATAAATGCAACCAAGTACTCTGTTTTCAAAATTAACATAGCTTTGGAAATCAGAAAAACATGAAAAATACCAAGATTCCCAGCAGTCTTTGGAATGGATGTGAGAATTCTTCAGGCGTTCCACATTTCTACCCTTTGGCACAGGCACTGGCTCGTTGGAGCTCTGCAACGGTGCAGGGGCAAACAGCAGAGTTGGCGGTCAACTGTAGAAACTGTTCCTGGGACCATCCGGAAGTGCCGGATGGGCCGTCAAACATATGGTGATAACCCAAGTATTGGTGACATATTGGTGGTTGAAGTAAAAGAAACGATATGTTGAACATCTGACGTGGATCATATGACAGCAATGAAACATGATGAAACATGATGAAACATGATGAATAGCATCAGCAGAATCGAAACTTGGGGCTGTGACCTTTCTCAAAAAAGTGCAGAGATGACCGTGAAACATCGGGGTGCAACCAGCAAGAGGCTCAAAAGCGAAAGTTGAAGTGGCTAAGTGGCTGAACACAACAGTTGCATCATATTGGCTTTGTCTGAAAATAGGCTAGTCACCATCCATTCCATTGATGAATCCTCCTCCACTTTTTTTTTGGGGGTTCAGGTTCTCATTTTCAGAGGCTTTTTTATGGCCCAGCGGCATTCCACCAACCCGAAGCCACAAACCAGTTGTAGTCCTCGGGATGATCCCCCATGGAGAAACCGGGTCGAGGGACTTTCAAAAGGTCACTGTTGATGAGGGTCACTGGGGATTCATCCTCTGTTGCAGCTCCTCATAGGTGGTTAAAAAACGTCCGTTTACCTTTTACCTCGAAGTTTCTTCTTAACCGTCTTAACCCAGCTAAATGATCGAATGTTTGACAAGGTAAATATTGAGTGGGTTTAATTCTGCTTAATGGAATGTGAATCGATGAAACCCACCATCATCTTTCCATCTTTGTTGCATCTGCTTCGGGATTTTGGACTTTGGCTTCCTGGGGACTCCGTCAAGGCTCTGGAGGCTGCATACCGTCTTTGTATGCTTGGCATAGGACCATAGCACCCTCCAGCCTCGGTAGACGGGAATCTTTCTATCGAACAGCAAAACTGAGGTGGTTTGCTGCTCCAACATCCAGATCCTTTGGTTCTGGCTTAGCACCAAACATGAGTATCATGAGTTTGGCTTCGAAGTCAACAAGGTGTTCAGTTTGGGCCAAGCTATAGACTATAGATCATCAATTCAATCAGGTTCCCTCAGGTCAACTTCAGCCCAACCCCAGTGATTTTTCCGGGTGGTTCCATTCACCCTTTTAGATATATATATCGAACAAACACCCTATCACCCTTGAGGCTTGAACTTGACAAAATTGTTTAGTATCCACGAGGTGTATCTTTCTGCTATGGGCATAAATCAATTGAAACTGCAATCCAGTTGTGTTGGAACCAGCAAAGACGTTCAGGATTCAGGCTCCATAGAACAGCGTACGCATCAGAAAAAATCTTGGAACATCTTGGAACTACAGAACCTTCATGGATTGGCGTTTCCAATTTGGTGACCCCCCAAGAACCGAAGAACATGGAAGAACAATGAGATTAATACAGATCGGACATATCGATCTTAGGTTCTTCCCATGACCGAGTGACTCGTACAACGCCATAAAGTTTATCCTTGCGTCGTGATGATGCGTCTCCTGACCACAGGGCTGTGTGACCCATTGACCCGTTGTGCCAGACAAGTGGCAGGAAGTGTTGGTAAACGGTAGTCCCAATTCCCTTTGTGCAAAGTGTTGGTGGCAACGAACTTCTCCTGCCTTCTGTTCGATGTTTCCTTTTTCGATTGGTAAGATTCTTTCTTTCTCTCTCTATCCTGGGATTTGGCTTCAGCACTTCATCTGCAGCGTAGCAATGCGTAGCAACTGACCTTCAGCACCTCAAGCACCTACATTTTCAGCGGAGTATAATTTGGTTAAGGCAATAATAAACCATCCCCCAGTCATCACCATAAATGGGTGGTATATTTACCATTCCAATATATGGGCGGTTTATGATTATTACTCTTTATACCAGCTATGTTTACTGGTTTTTAACACCGATTTATGGTGATATTTTAACCACATTACCCTCTGGTAAACATACAAACAACTATGACCATTTTGAATGGGAAAACTCACTATTTCTATGGCCATGTTTGAACATGGCTATGTTATTTTAACTACATTAATATCCATTAATATCCATTATTAATATCCATTAATATCCATTAATATCCATTAATATCCATTAATATCCATTAGTATCCATTAATATCCTGTGATTAGTAACCACTGGTATCCATCAGCCCCGTGGTATTTTCGCCTCGCCTCAGCGACGATTTTGGCGTCGTCCAAGGTCTTGACGCTCAGCGTGGTCAGCACCGTCCAGGGGTATCTGCCCGCCGTGAGGTCCTGGTTAAATACCAGCGATACTTGGAAACCAAGAAGGATATATATATATACTATAATGGATATTGGGATATATTGGGATATATTCATGGAAACTATGAACATATATGGATATTAATTGGGATATTGATTGGGAAATATTGGGATATTAATGGATACTATTACATACTATTACATACTATTGTTGTTATTGACAATGAGGAACATGTATTAATGATAATGACTGATAATTATTATTGCTATTACTCTTATGATTGGGAGTATCACTCATATTTACTATATAAATGTGCTACTGATGATTTCTACCATTCTTTCGGATCAAGATGCCTATGGAAAATCTTGAGTTTCGGTTCTCAGGCGGCTGTGCGGCGATTTCACCAACAAGCTGGCCACAATAGCTGGGGTTGAACTTGTAACTAGGACGATGGGAAAAACCCACCGATGAAAGTGTTGAAATATGTTGAAATCCTGAACGCGGCAAAACTGAAGGCTTGGGAGGGTTAACCCTGAGCTTGTGGCTTTTCAGCAACACAAAATCACCTTGAAGATCATGATGCAAATTCAATCAGAGAACATCAAGGTATCCCATCAGCAGAAAAAATGTGGTATAATGTTCATCCATCGCGAGAATGGAAATACTATTGGGATACTATGGGATACTACTTCTTACCTACTGCCATTGGGCCACGTGCTCTGTCGCTGATCCGCCCTGTGCCTGATCCAAAAGATCCAAAAAGAGATCCTTCGCTGCGTGATTGATGTCCCTGGCAGCTGCGACAGTCGGCAACAGTCGGACACTTGAACTCTTGATTCACCGTCTCCGCAAAGGGCAGCCACAGAAATAGCGTGTGAAACTGATATCGACGATATGGATCCATCATGCGAGCATGATGCGAGGAAACCCCTGAGCGTGGCATTTTGTTGAGAACAGCGTCGAAAAGTTCCAAAGTTTGATCCAACCCCTGAATCTTCAAGCTATGTCGCTATGTCGCATCACACCCCGTGCCTATAGCCATAGACCACGCCGACACGTTTGAAGGAAAGAAATTTCATCAACTCGTAAATCGCCACAACGTTGTAAAACGTTGATGGGGCCATACCTTGGCTCCAATGATGACCAATGATGACAGCAACGTGGTTCAGACAAGTTGAACATGGGCAAAGGCATCCTAAACAATGGCCCTGTCTGAAATGTTCTCTGGGTTTGCTTCAAACCATGGGGAAACTGGTTTAATATTACTAAATTACTGTCACATGCTTTCACCATCTTTTTCTGGGTCGATTTTTCCGTAGATCAGCGATGGAAGATCCAACCCCCTCAACATCCTCAGCATCCTCAACATCCTCAGCGCCCCACGTGTGAAGAAGGGATAACGTTCGCTATCCCTTAGCCTGGCAGAAACACAGCCAGGCCCTACCTGCGTCGCAACGATCAAGGCGATCCATGGGGATCCAAGCAAGGGGATATCATGGAATTGTGGGAGATAGGCTTTGGAAACTTAAATGCCAACTTGTGGGCTGTTCAATACCACCTTGCTGTGCGGATAAATATCAATGCTATGAGTTAAAAAGAAGTACACTTTGGGATTTTGTGATAGCTACCAGTATTTTCTTGTTGCGGCTTACTCACTCAAGCGGATGAACATCAACTTGTGGCATGCGCTTATGCGGCAAATGCAAATGCAAACTGTTGTTTTCTGCCTGGATTTCCCTACCATTCTTGTCGTTAAAGCCAGCATTTTCCAACGATAAGATGATCGTCCCTGGCCATTGGCCGTTGTTGCTACAACGAGGAGGTAACGAGATAACACAAATAACAATACAACGGCCAATAGTTCTGATACCTTTGAAGTGGTTTTCGGCGAAAAAACGAATATCATTTAATCATGAACTGCGGAATGGTTTACAGTCAGTGCCAGAATTATAGAACGGAGCCAGGAGGACAAAAGTACGGTAAAATACCGTACCTTTGTCCTCCTCCGGGTTCCGATTCGGAGCGGAATCGGGAAATTTAATTATAGAACGGGGAGGAGGACAAAGGTACGGTATTTTACCGTACTTTTGTCCTCCTGGCTCCGTTCTATAATTTCTGGCACTGACATGATATTTACTGCATATTTGTACATATACAATCTATAAAATGAAGTAAAATGAAGATTTAATGAGGATTTAATGAGGATTTGATGAGGAAATGAAGATAAAATGCAGATAAAATGAAGATTTGATGAGGAAACGAGGATAAAATGAGGATAAAATGAGGATAAAATGAGGATAAAATGAGGATAAAATGAGGATTTAATGGGGATTTGATGAGGAAATGAGGATAAAATGAAGATTTAATGAGGATTTAATGAGGATTTGATAAGGAAATGAAGATAAAATGATGATAAAATGAGGATTTGATGAGATAACGAGGATAAAATGAGGATGCTGTAACATGAGGATAATGGGAAATGTGGGAAAAATGGGGGAAAACAGAATTATAGAACAATAGCGCTCCGACAAGAATTATAGAACGACGAGAAAAGCTAGGAGTAAATTCAGATACGTTTTTTTTCTACCTTCCGAGGAAAACAGAATTTAGAACAACAGGGTACGGTAAATAACCGTACCTTCGTACTCCTCAACTTCCGTTCTATAATTCTGTTTTCCCCCATTTTTCCCACATTTACCAGGTGATTTTCTTAGATTTCATGGTGATTTTATAAGATTTCATGGTAATTTTATGGGATTTCATGGTAATTTTATGGGATTTCACGGTGATTTTCTTAGATTTCATGGTGATTTTATAGGATTTCTGGGTTCTATAATTCTATAATTGATTTTTCCGTTCTATAATTAATTTTTCCGTTCGACGGAAAAATTAATTATAGAACGGGGCCCGGGGAAAATTAATTATAGAACGAAAATGGGAAATGTGAGAAAAATGGGGGAAAACAGAATTATAGAACAACAGCGCTCCGACAAGAATTATAGAACGACGAAAAAAAATTAGGAGGAAGATCAGATACATTTTTTTTTCATACCTTCCGAGGAAAACAGAATTATAGAACAACAGGGTACGGTAAATAACCGTACCTTCGTCCTCCTCAACTTCCGTTCTATAATTCCGGCACTGACCATATGCAATCCACTGCAACATTGGGTGTCTGGTTCAGTAAGTTCACCCCCCACAGCTAACCATCAATTCTTCTGCTGTGGTGCCTGCAAAATCTGAAAGAAGCGCGCGGCATCGTTTACCGCTGCGCAGGCTGCACTGCAAGAATCACTCAATAAAATGTGTTTCCTGGGCATTTGGAGTTGGGTTTTGATTGGACAAATTCAGGGCAGTAGCGCGTTTACCAACAAGAATGAGGGAAAACACATACATCAAATGGGATATAACTATGAATAGTTAGGATCCATGAATAGGAAATGTCTTAGCCTCTAGCCACGCGGGCTTTCAAATGGCTTGTCATTTGTAGTGCTTGAGCGTCCATCCGCTGCAAAGGTCCTTTTTTTGGGGGCCAAACCCAATGTACCCATGTCATATAATCTATATACAACATCCTCAAATGTCTATGCCCCGACCTTTTCCCAAAAAGGTGTGAAATCATTTATCCAATTCGCTCCACGGGGTCAATGTGAGCCATACTTATATCTTTCAAATTTATCTGTTCACCATTGTAGGAGTGGTGCAAGATCTTGATACCCCCAATACCCAGTGTACTTCATATTGCCTCATATGGGGGTTTCCTAAGTTGTGGGGGTACTCCCAGTTCTCATCCATTTTACATCATTTTGTTAAGATTTTCCATTATCAACCATCCATTTTGGGATACCCTCTGGTAATTTAACATAGCTAATGAACATACCCCATTTAGTTCGTTGATTTACCCATTAATAGCATGTTGATTTTCCATAGTTTTTGTATGTTTACCAGAGGGTAATCCCCATAAACCCCCCATAGATTCATCCGTAGCCCCCGTTGCAACAAGGCATCTGGGGCCCTGTGGAGCAGGTCGCTTGGGTTGCGAAGGTGGCATCGGACACCTCGGTGGAGATTTTGGTGGTGAATCTTTTGGTCATTTGATGTGTTTTTATATGTTGCTATAGAATTTAATGACCAAAAGATTTACCAAAAAGAATCTTTTGTCATCATTTTATATGTTGCTATAGAATTTAATGGCATGCAATCTTATGTTCTTCTTGGAAAAATGATCAAATTGGGATGGTCATCCGGATTTTGAAGAGAATTTTCGACCTTTGGAAGAATTTTGCACCGTTTCCCATGTTATCATCGATTGCCCGCTGAAAAAACATACCATGGATCACCATGGGAATGCAAGCGATACTTAGAGGTGCAGTTGAGGTCAACAACGCGTATTTTTTATTTATATATATTTATATCACCCTTGTTCTAAGATTAGATTCTAGGGGGTTATATAATAATGTATATATATACACTGAGGTAAAAGTAGATGGCTCAACTCAAAAACCAAAATACCCATAAGATGGCACAGCGCGCTGAGAAAGAAAACGGCGCTATTTTAGCTGGAACATAAAACGAGGTCCGCCAATTGAAGAAAAAATCGCCCTACTTTAAAATGAAAAGGTAGATGGCGCAACTGCCACTCCAGTAGATGGACATAAGGGTATTGTTAACTAAATTTACTACATTTCCTATCATTTTTGCTTGTATATACGGTGAAATTGCACAAATTTGTATTGTATAAAATGAGTTGCGCCATCTATGTCTCTTAAATCCCATTCAAACGCCAGAATCATTTTTTCGGTGAATTCAAAAATGAATTGCGCCATCTACGTCCCTTAAATCGCATTCAAATCTTTCAAACTTTCAGTGCCACGCCTTAAAAATGAACCACTGAAGGTTTTAAAACTGATTGTGGACAGAATTGATGGATGCAAATTTCATTGTTCAACATATTTTGACAAACATATATTGGAAAAACACTTTTAAAAATTCATTGCCATACCTTGAAAATGAGTTGCGCCATCTATGTCCCTTAAATCCCATTCAAACGCCAGAAATTTATTTTTCGATGGGTTCAAAAATGAGTTGCGCCATCTATGTCCCTTAAATCGCAGTCAAATCTTCGAACAAATTCATTGCAATACCTTGAAAATGAACCACTGAATGTTTTAAAACTCATTGTGGACAGAATTTTATGGACAGAAATGATAGAAATCTCATTTTTCAACATATTTTGACAAAAATATATTGAAAAAAAAATACAATTGCATTGCAATACCTTGAAAATGAGTTGCGCCATCTATGTCCCTTAAACCCCATTCAAACACCCGAAATTTCTTTTTCGATGGGTTCGAAAATGAATTGTACCATCTATGTCCCTTAAATTGCATTCAAATCTTCGAAAAAATCCATTGCAATACCTTGTAAATGAACCACTGAATATTTTAAAACTCATTGTGGACAGAACTTTATGGATAGAAATGATAAAAATATCATTTTTCAACATATTTTGACAAAAATATATCGAAAAAACTTTTACAATTTCATTGCAATACCTTGAAAATGAGTTGCGCCATCTATGTCCTTAAACCCCATCCAAACACCAGATTTTTTTTTTTTCGATGGGTTCAAAAATGAATTGTGCCATTTATGTCTCTTAAATTGCAGTCAAATCTTCGAACAAATCCATTGCAATACCTTGAAAATGAACCACTGAATGTTTTAAAACTGATTGTGGACAGAATTTTATGGATAGAAATGATAGAAATCTCATTTTTCAACATATTTTGACAAAAATATATTGAAAAAAAAATTACAATTGCATTGCAATACCTTGAAAATGAGTTGCGCCATCTATGTCCCTTAAATCCCATTCAAACGCCAGAAATTTATTTTTCGATGGGTTCAAAAATGAGTTGCGCCATCTATGTCAATTAAATCGCAGTCAAATTTTCGAACAAATTCATTGCAATACCTTGTAAATGAACCACTGAATGTTTTAAAACTCATTGTGGACAGAATTTTATGGATAGAAATGATAGAAATCTCATTTTTCAACATATTTTGACAAAAATATATTGAAAAAAAAATACAATTGCATTGCAATACCTTGAAAATGAGTTGCGCCATCTATGTCCCTTAAACCCCATTCAAACACCCGAAATTTCTTCTTCGATGGGTTCAAAAATGAATTGCGCCATCTATGTCCCTAAAAATGACATATTTTTTGCAATCTTCTGCACTGGTTTCTCCCCATTTTTTTTCTCAACATCAAGCTGCCTTTTTGGGACATAGATGGCGCAACTCCCACTCATTCGCCAAAATCAGAATGTCACATAGATGGCGCAACTCCCTCATATCTCCCGACATCCATCAACCAAATATGCCACATCGATCAGAGTTATCCCAAGACAGGAGGCAGTTGCGCCATCTATGTTCCAAAAAGGACAACTCTGATGTCTTTCCTGGTGGTTTTGCTTCCTGTCTTGGGATAACTCTGATCGATGTGGCATATTTTGGTTAGGTTGGTTGATGGATGTCGGGAGATATGAGGGAGTTGCGCCATCTATGTGGGCATTTGCAGCCTGATTTTGGCGCTATTTTTTGCAATCGTCTACGCTCTGGCAATTTGCCACTTTGCCACTTTGCTTGGCCCCGGAAAACGGACCCCACCAAGTCCCCCGAAAAAGAGTTTTTTCCTGAGTTTGCCAAAGGAAACTTGACACTTGGTGGGGGGTCCGTTTTCCGGGGCGAACCCAAGTGGAAAATTTGCACTGCGCTGGTTTCCCCCATTTTTTTCTCAACATCAAGCTGCCTTTTTGGGACATAGATGGCGCAACTCCCACTCGTTCGCCAAAATCAGGCTGGGAATGCCCACATAGATGGCGCAACTCCCTCATTTCTCCCGACATCCATCAACCAACCGAACCAAAATATGCCACATCGATCAGAGTTATCCCAAGACAGGAGGCAGTTGCGCCATCTATGTCCCAAAAAGGGACAACTCTGATGTCTTTCCTGGTGGTTTTGCTTCCTGTCTTGGGATAACTCTGATGTCTTTCCTGGTGGTTTTGCCTCCTGTCTTGGGACAACTCTGATGTCTTTCCTGGTTGTTTTGCCTTCTGCCTTGGGATAACTCTGATCGATGTGGCATATTTTGGTTAGGTTGGTTGATGGATGTCGGGAGATATGAGGGAGTTGCGCCATCTATGTGGGCATTTGCAGCCTGATTTTGGCGAATGAGTGGGAGTTGCGCCATCTATGTCCCTGAAAATGACCTATTTTTTGCAATCGTCGTCTACGCTCTGGCAATTTGCCACTTGTGCCACTTTGCTTGGCCCTGGAAAACGGACCCCACCAAGTCCCCCGAAAAGTCGCTTTTTCCTGAGTTTGCCAAAGGAAACTTGACACTTGGTGGGGTCCGTTTTCCGGGGCGAACCCAAGTGGAAAATTGGCACTGCGCTGGTTTCCCCCCATTTTTTTTCTCAACATCAAGCTGCCTTTTTGGGACATAGATGGCGCAACTCCAACTCGTTCGCCAAAATCAGGCTGCAAATGCCCACATAGATGGCGCAACTCCCTCATATCTCCCGACATCCATCAACCAACCTAACCAAAATATGCCACATCGATCAGAGTTATCCCAAGGCAGAAGGCAAAACCACCAGGAAAGACATCAGAGTTGTCCCAAGACAGGAGGCAAAACCACCAGGAAAGACATCAGAGTTGTCCCTTTTTGGGACATCGATGGCGCAACTTCCGTCATTTTGCCAGCAAAGGTCGAGACGCTTTAAAACCAAATCTTAACAAGTGACCTGAGGAACCGTTTCTTGACGGCAAAAACGGTTCCTCAGGTCACTTGTTAAAGTTGGGTTTTAAAGCGTCTCGACCTTTGCTGGCTCAAAACAACTTCCGTCATTTCGCCAAAATCAGGCTGGGAATGCCCACATAGATGGCGCAACCCCGGGAGTTGCGCCATCTATGTCCCAAAAAAGCAGCTTGATGTTGAGAAAAAAAAATGGGGAGAAACCAGCGCAGAAGATTGCAAAAAATATGTCATTTTTAGGGACATAGATGGCTCAACTGCCCTGTTTTAAAGGGAGTTGAGCCATCTATCCCCCATTTTTTTTTTGACATAGATGGCGCAACTCAAGATTCTGAGCCATCTACTTTTACCCCAGAGTATATATACATACATATCCAAACTTGTGTTGTAGATTGTTATAGGGGATGATATCCAGATAGAGATCATTGCCGTAATATGAACCCGCGCTCGACGCCAAGCTGCAGAGCATTTGGAGTCTACCAGGTGGACTTTCAGGCGATAGCCTGGCACATTCAACTCGTTGATTTACCCATGACACATGATGGTGATTTTCCAGTGATGATTCGTTATGATAGTTTAATGGAGGGTAGATGATGTAGATGGAAACCTGCGAAACCGCGCACCTTTGAGCTGTTTCTGTCAAGGACGAATTCAACTTTGGTCCATTCCCCATGAAAAAGAAACCGCAGATGACCAAAATCTGTGTGCATCCTCACGGATCCGATCATCCGATCATCGCACCTGGCAACAAATTGCTATTCTCGATATCCTGCGCCGATTTGGAGCGAAATTCTGGGATCTACTCACCGATTTTTTTTTCAAAGACCGGAATCTAGCTGCCTGTATGATTCATCCATCATCCAATGGGAACTTTTCCCTACGATTCAGGATCCAACCAGGAAAATCGTCATTGAACCATGAACATCATCATCGAACCGGGATAAAATCCATGAAGAATCAGTTAAAATAACCATCAACTTCCCAATCTATTGGACCATCCCATTCGAATCGATTAAACATCCCATTTCTCCCAGTTTTTTCATGGCCATAACATGGCCGTAACAATCGGCTATCGCTGGCGATCACCGGTTGATCAGCGCTTGCTTGCGCCTGTGTGGCCTGGGCGATGGAGGGTTCCACCATGGTCATCAAATCTCCGAGGCCTCCACTGTACCTGAGCCGATGCAACATATCGTTGGTGAATGGTTCATAGCAATCATGGAGATCACTTTTCAAGTTCATGATGTTTTTTTGGGAAAAAAACAATGGCCGATGCAACATGGTGAATGTCTCCATGTTGGTGGCGAATGGCGATGGAAATCTGAGGTGATGGCGAAGATCGAACTGGTGAAAAATTTATCAAAGGATTATCAGAGTTGCGTTTCACCGTTTGATTCATGAATAAAACCTGAAACTTGTGAAAGTCATGGTGGATCATCCCATATTGAACGCAAAACAACATGTTTGATAGCAACCAGGTATCTGTGAATAAGAGAGTACGTACAACGAACACAAAATTTGGTCGTTGGGGTCAACTTCCCACATGAAATCATAGATGGTAAGGGATACCATTCCAAAAAAAATCAAAGATGTGTCCAAACCTCAACAGATTCTTGTTTCGGGACCTTCCATCATAAACGACATGTTATCTCCATGTCTTCAGTTGGGAAAAGTTTTCCCCGCTCACGTCACAGTGGAAGCCCGCCTGAATTATTAGGCCGTGGTCACGTCGCTGCGTTGTTGTTACAATATTGCCAAACAATTATTAAGGGCCCGTGGGGATTCACAATAGCATGTGAATCATCATTCGTGGGCCTTGTTCGCAGCTGCTGGAAATGAGAGATCTGGACAAATTGCAATCTTATTTCCAAATCACAAGTCAGAACACAAACCATATTTTCGGGGTTGGAATCCCCCATATGGCCCCCAGTAACAACCAGAATATCTAGCAAACAGACGTTCCATCCCCAAAACTATGGACAAGTCTAGGTTTAAGCCATCCCCATATCATGCTGATGGAGATAGAATCCCATTTAATAAGCCATGACATAAAATATCAGAGTTCCATTAGGCTAACTTTTATACCCATTAATATTACTACCCATTGAATTCCATTCAGGTAACGATCCATCCCAAGCGTCGGGTTGATCGCAGCCACGTTGATGTCCACTAAATCCGTTCCGCGGTGGCTGCTGGCTGTGGGACTCACCACGCAGTTGTTGCTGTAGTATCCTTGGTGCTGGACCAAGGTGGCAATGGACTGGTGGTTTCAAACCAAAGAATCACGGTTTTGGGAACAACAATCTGGATGTTGGAATCAACAATGGTGGTTTTACCCATCAGAAATTCCGATTTCCAATCCAACATGGTGATTTTGCCATGTTTCAATCAAACAGGGTGGTTTATCCATTAACAATGGTGGTTTAATCATCAACAATCCTGATTTCACCATCGACAATGATGATTTTACAATAAGAAATGGTGGTTTACCGATCAAACATAGTGATTTTGCCATCAAAAAAAAAGTAAATAGTGGTGAACTACCTACCGATAACTGGTTGGTAGTGTCAATAACTGAAAACATGTGAAAGCCATGGGTGATTACCATCCAGAAAGATGGAAATAAGGACAAATCATGTTTGAAACCACCAGCTGAATAAGGATGCAAGTACCGATTCCGGATTCCATTTCAGTAATTCCCAAAACGAGATTGAGACATCCATACAAACACCACTGAAACAGTGAAACAAGGGAAAACTACCAAAATTCGAACAAACGACTGCAGTTTTCTGCGCAGCATGACAACTGCGTCAGTTTCACAACCCTTGCAAGAATCACAGACAAACACAATATTTTTCAACGACAGTCAGAACTGCAACCGTTGATTGGGGCCTCAATGGATCAACCAGCCAGAGGAAGTATAATTCCAGGTTGATACTACCAGTAATTGCCGAGTAAATAGATCTCACTGTTCATTTTCCTAAACCTCGCAAGGTTGGCAAAATGATATTCCCAACATTTCAGCCACCCATATCAAAATATGTCCCCCGGCGATTCAAAAAAACATCGGTGCCACCCAAAATGCGACGATCTAAAATAGGGAAACTCCCCCCAAATCTGATGGTGTACAACAGTTTTGCGCATTGAAATCGCAATTTTGGTAAATTCGGAATCATTCTAGGCAACGCCAATATCCCCCCAGTATATGCTGGTGGTGCAGCCAGTGATCTGCAAGGCCATTCCGAGTTGTCGGCTGCTTTACCTCGATCGATTGCAGCGGCTGGGAAAGACCCGGCAAATTGGAATGGTATTACATAGATATACGTAACTATTCAGCATGTATATGTACAAATATGTGTCATGCACAGATATATATATATATAATATGTACTTACGTATAAAAATAAATAAATTAATACATGCATAAATGAACAAGTATATTATATACACACACACACACCTTTCGGCAAGCAAAATTGATAATGAAACATCCCCTTTAAAAGGTCTGGGAAATCCACAAATATTGTAAAACAGACTTCCTTTAGATTCAACTTGGCATCCCAGGAGGGAACGATGCTTCTGATTCCACCTAAACCTTTGGCCGTTTTTCCAGCACTGTTCTGGGAATCAAACAACTGTGCAACTGAAGCTGAGATGGATCAGAGTGGTTCCTGCCAAATCATCGAACGACCAAAAGCAAACACGATAAGGAGACATCTTTTTTTTTGACCTCAAAAAACAATCGAATCGAAACAAGAAGGCATGATATTATGAATTTTCCAATATTACCGGTTGGTTGGGTTAGGTTGGGTTGCTGGGTTGGGTTTCCACCGGGCAAACGTGCCACCCCCCCCCTGTGGCCATGCCACAGATTGCTGGACACAATGGCGTGGCTGCTCCCTGTGCTGCAAGCGCGGCAACGAAGAAACGCCGTGCCATGTCCGACGCGGCGGTTCGAAGGCAGCCATAATGCTAGACAAATTGCCGCGGATCAACATGAAATTGGAGGCTTTCATCAACATGGGAGGCTCTCATGGATCAACCAGCTCCCGGACTGCTGGGCATGATGGGCATGACGGGCATGCGAATTTCTTCAAACTTGGTCACTCAGGATTGTTTCTGGGTCAGTCATTGGGCTTGAAACTGCTGCAAACGGCAGCCTACCCAACGACGCAGCGGATCGACGAAGGCAACAAAGTGCTTCAAGAATTGAAAAACCAAAGACTTTGACCCACGAAGATTTCCATTGGAAGACAATGATAGCTGAGCAAAACCCGAACTTGCCACTGATCAAGTCTTGAGCTTCAATTTTCGAAGCACAATGGTTGGAGAGCTTTGCAGCCAACCGGAGTTGATGCAGCATAATTCACTAGTCAAAAGTTGGATTGACAAAATTTAAAGTCCAACAGAGAGAAGTGCGTGATATTGTTATATCAACTCATATCCCCGTATCACTTGGTCATAGTGGGTCTTTCTCCTTACATGCGGGTTAAACCGCATTTCCCTCACCTCTCTGAAAATCTGCCCTCAGTATCTGCGACCCCTGAAGGTCCAGGGCTTGGGGCCTGGACAAACATTGCAATCCCTGGGGTAGAAATGGAAATAAGGTAGGTATGGATGTCTTTTGAACCGTTGTTAGCCAATTGTGGAAGGCACCGGCATGTTCTCTTCTTCTATAGGAGCTAGCGCGTGGTCTGGTGATGTTAAATATGGGTGGCCTAGACAAATACATACATACATACATACATACATACATGCATGCATGCATGCATACATACAGACATACATATATACATGCATGCATGCATACATGCATACATACATACATACATACATACTGTAGCTGTTTAGTGCTCAGCACGTTCAATGTGCAGTGCACGACTGGCGTCATCAATTTTTTGAAATTCTTTGAGCCAATGCAGCAGACGGGTTCTTGTTCTCACGCCTTTCCGGGTTCAACTTCCTAAATCCGCCACCACTTGCCAGCGTCGCTGAAATGACCGTGGTTCGATTGCCAGCATTGGTTCTGCAGGTTGCCAATCCAAGTTCCCGCAGCCACTTTTTTTACCACCAACTGACAGGGAGCTGTCCCTTTGCTAGCCTCGGAAACATGTCATCCCAACCTACCCAGAAACAAAAGTATGGATGTGTACGTGTGTATGTATACATACATACATACATACATGCATACATACATACATACATACATACATAAATACATACATACATACATACATACATACATAAATACATGCATACATACAGACAGACAAACAGCCAGCCAGCCAGCCAGACATTACATACATTACATACATTACATACATTACATACATTACATACAGTACATACATTACATACATTACATACATACACATACATACACATACATACACATACATACACATACATACATACAGACAGACAGACAAACATACGTACTTACGTGCATACATACATGCATACGTACGTACATGTATACATACATGCATTCATTCATACAGACACACATACATACATACATACATACATGCATACATACATACATACATACATACATAAATATTTATGTATATATGGTCTCGTGTTCCATGTTCCTACCCCCCATCCCCCCCAATGGTATGGGTCCAGAGGAAGCACCCCCTTCCCTTCTATTTGCAAGCTGTTGGCAGCATTTCTGAGGTCCAGCCTCGTATTTGCTAGGTCTTTGCAGCATTTCTGACTACCAGCCTCGCATTTACTGGGTACATGCTACCTTTTAGACGACCTACGTAGCACACATACTCCCTCAAAGTACCTACGTGCTACCTATAGTCATATATACATGTGCTATGTATCTACTTCCTATTTACTACCTGTGTGCTCTCACAACACTACATGTGTTTAAGTACCTACCATGCATTTCAATGATGCCATACATACCATACATACCATACGAACTTTGACCATACATGCCATACCTATCATACCTATCATGCATACCACACATACCATACATATAAAACATAATGACCACACCTCCCATACATACAATACCAAACATACATGCCATACATACCATACCTACCTTACATAGAAAACATTCCATACCCATCATACTAACCATACAGACCATACAGACCAGACAGACCATACATACTGTCACATCAAACATACCATACCCAACAGACTTACCTACCATACCTACCATCCATACAATACCACACCCCCACCACACCACAGGGGGGGAGGGGGACAGTACCACACCCCGACCACACCACAGGGGGGGAGGGGGACAGTACTATGGCTGACCCATGACCATGGCCGGAGGGGGAGGGGGGTTGGAACGCTGGACCATATATATATATATGTATGTATACAATCTCATATATATATATATATGTGTGTGTGTGTAAATATGTACATATTGAGTTTGATGCTATTAACACCTATTAACGAAGGTAGTATTGAAATTACCAGGTACTATTTGGTGCGACAATTTGTATTTTGTGGTGAAGAGTGCTCATTATGGTGGGAAGTCGATGGGCTTTGGTGGTAGTTTTCCACTGGCGGGTCACATATGTTCCCCAGGGTCCTCACTGTCATCCTGCAAAAATATTTCACATGAATATCACACATATCATAAATATAAATACCCCAACACTGGGAAAACATCAACACCCAAGAAGTTCCAACGCCAAGAAGCGCATCTGGTCATGGCATTGACCCGAACTTCAGGTCCTCAACCGGACAAGGCAGGCCCTGGATTTGACATACGTTTTCTCCCCAAACCTTCCCGCAACTCCATGTGAATATGTGACATATGCGTAAATATTATGCAAATGCAAGTGCACGAAAAAGACTGAGAAGCATCTTTGACATCTATTGAAACAGCAAACATCATTCCGTTCCTGTCCTGTTGCGAGGCCATTTACATCCCCATGAGTTTTGGCAATATCGGTGTTGAAACATCTTCAGTCTCACCATTTCTATTGCTGATGCAAGCCCCATATCCACCCATATCCATCATGACCAGAGAAATGAAAACAACACAGCACGTCCTATAAGAAATTCCGCTTCTATCCCCAGTTTCTGTGCATTTTTAAAATTAGTTTTCAGACATCGACATCTCAGTTTTCTTCCAAACCCATTGTTCGATTTTCTGGGATCCACCCACCAGATCCCACCACTTCCTGTCTCCATCCCGCCCCATCCCCAGCCTTGCGCTTTTTGCTCGGCAGGCCACTCCTGATGGTTGTCGTATTGAAACTGATGAGAAAGGAATAACATATTTAAAGACCTTGATGGATACAAACATCTATGTGGAGATTTTGACTGTATGGTTGAGATGGTTGAAGATGGCAAACATACTGCTTAAAAACAGTAGTAATCACGCATGCTTTAGAACCAGTAGATACACAAACCAAATGCTTGCACTTGTTTAATAGTGTCAGTGCCCGCAGGCAGTTGATGAATGGTTTCAGGTAAATCAACGGAGTGCTGTTACAAAATCATAGCATTCACATGTATGATGCATAATATGAGAAGTTAAAAAAGTGCAAAAGTCTGTATTTTTCTGTAAAGACTGATGCCTTTTACGTTGCAAACAGGGATTCAAGAAGAGTAAGGAAGGTTCTGGATTCAAACACCAACACAGGTGGTTGGAGAGCAGACGGTAAGAATGTGACACGCTTTCTTGAAATCTATCCGTCGAAACACACTAAATACCCAAGATACCAGTTTACAAGAGTGAAAGACTCAATGTAGAGAATGAATGGGATACGGAGAGCGTATGCAAAAGAATAATCAAATTGAAACACAGCATGATAAGATCCAAGTATGTGTCAGCAACAGGCAAACACCTTCGAGAGATATCACAAACTCTCTTCATCGTGCCTCAAAATGATAGTGTGAGAAGCCACTACATTAAAGACCTTTGTCAGCATCCCTGCTCATAAGGGAGATATCTTGCCACAGTATGATCACCCTCAAGGTTTCATGCAGCCGTGTTTGATGAAATCCATATTTACCGTACATCTTGAACAAGATTAGGCAGGTGGTTAATGGAAGTCTAGGCCTGTCATAGAGGTAGGGCACAGGCTAACCATTCAGCTCACAACCTTCCGGTGAACCCCTGCCACATGGCTTTAGGTGGAAAGTCAAGCATGGCCTACTGATTGTGGTCAAGTCCAGCATCAAACCACGGAATATTTATTTGGAGATTTTGGAGCCACAATGCAAAAGGTGTTTGATTTGATCATCGTTTGATCCATAAAATCCGGCAGTACAATGTCTGGCTCAAAAGTGAAAATCAAGGCGTTTTGATGGAATTCTCAACGCAGAAAACCACGGCGACCAGAGGTCAGGACTCCATGTTCCTCCAACGGGAGCAGCTTCACACGTACAGGGATGGCCTACAGTCAAGACCCAAGGTTCAGAGCCAAGGTTTGATGTGTCTGATGTGTGTCATGGTATGGGCGTATGTACTGTATATATCTGTATATGTCAATGTGATGTATCGGTGGGTTTAAAAATACTATGTATGTTGGGATTTGGGATCAAATGCTAAGCATCTTTGAGATTTGAGTGTAAGTTGTCCCTCCGCGACGGCACGACTGCAATGTGATGAAGTTCTCAGGCGTCCCGCTGAGTCGTAGCACATTTTGCAAACGAAAGGGGCGGAGTGGTGTCGAGTGAAACGAACTTTCGGATCCGTCGAGTCTGCCGTCAGGTTCTTTGAACCTTCGGCGGCTTTGGAATCGGCTGCAGAGCCATCCAACAGGTTCGGTCGGTACCGCCAACTTCGGCCTGCCTCAGCTCCTAGAACTTTGGAAATGTTTTATGCAGGACATCCCATATATTTCACCAATAATTCCAAGTCGCCACGAATTTCCTTCCCTAAAATTCTCATATGTCTCTTCACACAAAACCTATCGAATTTCAAGACCTCTGCTGTGTGGATGGACCTCCAAGCCATGCTCGAAACATGGTGACAGGAGAATAGCCTTGGACGGCGGAATCTCCACTTTTCTGCTCCGACTTGGTCAGGGCCAACTCCCACAATCGACTCAGCGCGGCCGTGGCATGCGGAGGGTAGACAGTAGGAGAGATCTTGGAAAATCTTGGACATGAAACCCAACACGATCAACACATGCAAATATTCTGCAAGAAAATCTGCATGGAACCTCCTGCATCTGACTTCAAACGAGCCACTCTTCGTCCAGAGCGCTGCATCGGAACTTCGAATCCAACACCCGCACCTCTCCACTCCCAAGCCCCACGGCCAGCTGATGTCCAGTCCAACTAATGGACCACACTGCGGACGGCAGCACGATGATCTTCATCAAGGCCCAGTCCTGCGAAAACCACTTGGCAGTGACTCGGGAAATTCTTGCAGCAATGGGCAATGGGTGTTTTAAAAAGCATGGACACGATGCGGGAAAAAGGCGATGATAACATGTCACCGGCCCTCCTCCATGAGCGCACTGCAAGAAACACAACTGGGTTTGAAGTGCAACTTGTGGATCACATTTCGCTGTCTTCACCACAACCCCAGCAAGTCCCTGCTTCAGCGCAGCAGAGCCCCACTTCTACCCGAGTCGAGCTCCCCAGTCCTGCTGGGAGTCATACACCCGCAGTGTCTTGTCCTCACCACCAGCTGCCAACAGACCGCCGCTCCAAGCAATGCCAAGGATCGTTTTGGAAGCATCGCTGATCGTGTTCACCAGAGAAAACTCCTGAAACTTTGGGCATCGCAAAACACGATAAGTTGCATGACGTATCCCATGTAAATCTCTTGAAAAGAGTACGAATCTATGCAAATGCCATGAATCAAGGCATGGCAAAGTCCTATGGTAGGATGTGGTGGGAACAGCAAAATGCAAATACGACACAGTGTGGAAACGACTTGTTGCCGTAAGCCTGGGCATCCAGAAACATTCTGACCATAAGAAATCACCATACCCAAACTGCATGCATGCTGCAGCAATCCCTCACCACCTCGACGAGTCGGAAGTGCCTCCCTCTTGCCATGTGTGTCACCAGTGTGTGCCTGTGGGAAAGACTGATGGAAAAATGAAGGTATGGATCGGATTGGAACAGGGTCTTTTCGATTCAACCTCTGCACAAGAATTTGCCCCAAGCAAACCGGGTCTCAAAACAAAAGACATCCACCGGAGTCCGGCTCCCGAGTCCTGCCCGGCATCATAGACCCGCAGTTGTGTGTCGTTGCCGCCCACTGCCAGTAGGTTGGCACTCCAGGCGAGGGACCAGATTCGGGCAGTGGCATCCTGGAGGCCTTTGATCATCTGGAAGTCCTGCAGGCTCCGCAGAGAAAACACAAGCCATGAAAGGGGCAAAGGACAAAATCTGATGGAGTCAAGGCATATGTTATTCCCCGATCTGGATGTTGTGGACGTTGTGTGATCAAGGCCCAGCTCCGGGTCTCGGCTCCTTGGTGACATCGTAGATCCTGACCGTCTTGTCGTCACCAGCGGCCGCGAGAAGCTGTTGACCCCATGAGACGCAGTTGATCTCGTCCGACGCGTCATCGATAATTTTGAGAAGCGCAAACTCCTGCGAGGCTCGGCAAACGGATAAATCCTTGACGTGGCCTGTGGATTCTGTGGAGATCCAGAAACGGCACAAGCTCACTGAAAACGCTGCAAAGCTCAGCCAAATCCGCAAACCACCCTGAATCACTACACACAATTTGCATGCAATGTACATCTTTTCTCACCAGCTGAATGTTCGCACGCTTGCTGCCATGAGTGAAAATCTGCTGGGAGACTCCACCTTTTTACAGGGCAGCGCATATGCTCAAATCCTACAATCAGAAATAGTTGCGAATAATAAGGACCAAATAAATAATACTCGGTATGGGGGTATGGGTGTGGATTTGAAGGCTGCTTCCGCAATGCCAATTTTCTGAACAATGTTTTGCCCCAACAAATTCGAAGCGTGCACCCAAGAAAATTCAATATTGGGAATGATTCGGATGGTGTTTGAAGGAGACATTGGGGATCCAGTCGCATACACCAGGATGCTGTTAACAATCATATCAATATGGATCCATATTAATGGGGGCTTGTCGGGCTTGTTGTCAAAAAAACACTTTACAAGCAGCCACTTATCCGGGAAGTAACGAAAGATCATGTCAAATACAGCCTTTGGAAATATATAGGTCGAGAGAAACACATTGGAAACTTTGGCAAAAGGGCAAAACTCAAAAATTACCATCCTTGCCAACCGAAGTGCCAGAAAGCTACAGCTACTTCAAACTCAAACATCAAATAAATTGCAGCCAAGACAGACTTTGCTACAAACTCCAAACTCACTAACTCCCAGTTTTCCAGCAACAAAAAAGTGTGTGCCCAGCGCAACTTCGGCGTGTCTGGCTCCGTCCTTCGAGCTGTCATAAACCCACACCTTTTTGTCCCGGCCCCCCACTCCCAGGAGATGGGCATTCCACGCCAAGGAAAGGACCCGGCAATCATCATGGATGGTTTTCAGGACGACAAAGTCCTGGAGATTCACAAAAGGGACAAGTCGTGAAACACGTGAAACAGCATCAGTTCTCTGACAATCTCTGACATGACCAATACAATCACAAAGCAACCGTCACGAAAAACCACAAAAACCACACCAATCTACAGGAGGAGCTCCAAAGGCACAGAAATGGAACACACTTCCAAGCGCTAGCAAGAACACGTTGAAGAATGTTTGAAACCACAGCCACAAAGACGCCACACCGTTGGATCAATCCAAGTGACAGCTTGAATATCGATGAAAGTGACACAATCCAACTCCCTTCAACTCCTGGTGTTTTAGAAGATTTTTTTTTTGGAATTCCGCACGGGCACCTCACCCAGAGTCTCACCTCACGCTCCCGGTCCTGATCCGAGTCGTAGATGCGGACCGTCCTGTCGTACCCAGCAGTGGCCAATAGATTCTGGCTCCAAGCGGCTGCTCGAACGTAGTCTGAGGCCTCCTCCAGCACTCGGACTGCGGTGAACTCCTGGAGGCTCTGCGACGTGCCGCGCGTGTGAAGCCGACTCAGAAGCGTCGCAACTCCAAGGACAACTCACACTCCAAACGCGGACCATGAAAACACGCGCAAAGTGCGCAAACCCACCCTATAACGATACACCATGTACAACAAAGTCACGAAAAAAGAATTCGTGTTCATTCATTTTCCTCGAATGAAAGCATCCATTCCCCTTTTCCCAAATGTTTATGAGTTCATACTTACAGGCAGGTTAGAGCCACTGAAATGATGGGCCAAATACGTTCAAATATAGTGAATATCCACAGCGCCGCAAAGTCCAACACGCAGAGATCACCCGAGTCTGGCTCCCAAGTCCTGCTGCACGTCATAAATCCGAACTTTGGCGTCCGCGCAAGCTGCGGCGAGAAGGTGGCGACTCGAGGACACGGAGCGGATCGGCCCGGAAGCATCCGCCATCGTCTTGATCGCCGTGAAGTCCTGCAAACTTCAAAAAAGGGTCGCGGAACCCCACCAAAAAATGAAGCTTTTGGATGATTTTGGAAGAGAAAGTGGAGATTGCAGTGGCTGCAAACACTGCACTGTGTGGAGCATGTCTTAGGTCTCCAGGAGTTGGGTACAACTAAGTTAAAAACATATTAAAACTGTATGATTGAGACTGCCCACAATAAACACTTATAAAAACTTATTCCAATGGCCAAGCTTAGGGCTTCGCCAAGTTTGGAAGAACAATTCTAGATTTGCTTCTGGGAATCGTCAAGGCCGATGATGCTGCTTTCTCATGATTTCTCTGCTTGTCCTGCACTTAAAATATCACATTTATAGATAGATCTATTTAGATCTATTTCCCTCGTCACGCCGCAGGGAGCTGCGGCTGTCATTCCTGATGCTATCACTATCTATCACTATATGGATGGTCCTTGGAAGCTACTCAGTGAAGCATGCCTGAACTTCTCAAATGTTTGTTTTAATCCTGCAGTATGTCAAAATAGCATGCTGACAGGGAAGAAACTCGACGTCGATGTCTGCCTTTGTTTAAGATGCGACTGATCTTAGCCTTTTTCTCTTCAACTTCTATGTTCACTTCCTCCAGGAAACATCACTCTGATTCAAACAAAACCACACCAAACAACAAAAGAATTGCGCATTGCAAAAACGGAGGGGATAAAGTGGTCAAAATCCGTGTCCTCAACGGCGTACTTTTGCAGGAGTTCCTCTGAGGAGTCGAGCCGTCCGATCGCCCGAAGCTTTGTTGCCACTGCCTGTGCCGCGCTCGGGAGCGACTCCTGCAGGGCATGAACGCATCAACGTCAGGTCAATGGTATGCACTCTGGAAGTGGATCCATCATGATTCATCACGATTCGTCTAATATAAGTCAATCAGGCTGTACACTTCAAGAGCGTGTGGCTTGATGCTGCCGTCTACAAGCATGCATCCGGGGATAGGGTATGCTCCTCTAGCGAACCAGCCAGTGCGTGGCAAGCCACTGCTGCATGAAGCAGCGCATCGACACTTTGCGCGCCCTGGCTGTCGATAGCGAGTTCGACAAACCTCACCCAGTCGGTGACTTGCGCATCAGCTGGGCGTTTCTGGTCCTCCGGAAAAGTTCCAAACCCACAGGAGTTTCCAATGCAACGCATGCACAATATTCGGGGTGTGAACAACTGATGGCAATTGTCATGGCCATCTGTAGTCGTCTGTACAAGTTGAAGCGAAAGTCGCCAATCGGCTTTGCAACTCGATGGCACAAATCTGCAATTGACCCTTTTTGTTACAAATTTGTTACAAATTAATGCTGGAAGGC
The DNA here is from genome assembly GCA_947184155.2 of Cladocopium goreaui. Classification (NCBI taxonomy): domain Eukaryota; class Dinophyceae; order Suessiales; family Symbiodiniaceae; genus Cladocopium; species Cladocopium goreaui. Next base: position 58,217 of record CAMXCT020001189.1, on the reverse strand, counting down.
ATCATCAGAAAAAAAAAAACCTGCACCACAGCAGCCTACTGTAAACCAAAAATCCCGTCAGACATCCCAGGCCCAGGCCCCGGGCCTCGTGGTAGATGCGAAGTTTTTTGTCGGCGCCTGCAGCAGCCAAGACCTGGCCCCGCCAGGAGACGGCAGTGACGGAGTCCGAGGCATCGCCCAGGGTCTGGATCAATGCGAAGTCCTGGGAGACTCGGCCGAACAAAAACAGCAGCATTCCATGGGAAGGCCTGGTACGGAGAACATAAACAGATGGGACTGACTTCACTTCCAAGTGCATCCCAATGTTTGATTTGTATATGAATGTGCATCGATATGAAAATCAAAGTCTGCACAGCCTTGAACCTCCTTCTGCAAAACGATCAGTGATTCTCCACCCCCTCGCCCATGATCCAAGAAGATAACGTAAAACATCACGATGTCAGCAGAGCCCAACTCGGCTTCGCTCAGCTGACCCCACTGGATGCGAGACTTCCCGAGTCCTGGCTGGCGCTGTAGAGCCTCACCTGCTTGTCAGCCCCAGCAGCTGCCAGGAGATGCCCAGACCAAGCGACAGAGCGGATCACTTTGGCCGCATCTCCCAGTGTTTGGATGAGCGCAAAATCCTGGCAGACTCGCTATGAAGGACATCGTCCAGGCACGAGGCAACTGGGGGAGAACCTATTGGCCTTGCGATGGTCGTGAATTTATGTAATCCACTCCAAACGAATGCCCAAAACATGTGCAGAATCGAAACACATGTTATTTCAAAACCGTACATGCCAAACAATCTCTAAAGAGGCCAAGTTTATCTCACATTGACCTTTCAGAAGGGCAGTTTCTAACTTTTGGAAAACAATATCAAAAGGAAACCGCGAAACATTAAGATGCCTTTCCCAAAGTCATGTTGCGCAAGGCAAAGGAATGTTCTGATTCAATTGCAAAGTACTCAAATTGCATCAGTTATGTCAGTTTCACGGTTTACTTAACTTATGACGACTGCACTTCTTGTGGCATCTACAACCAACAAATCGAACGCACTGGTGGCAGTTGCCGGCACATGCTGGAACCATTCCAGTATATGTGCCATGGAAGCAAACATCCTGGAAATGTTTGGTTGTTCTCATTCAGAATCGTCGTGACTCGTTCGTCATGTTGGCTCGCAAGGGGTTTTGAATGGAAGTGACACTCATTTGATACCATTTACAAGTTTAAATCCATATGCCATTCCAGGCGGCCTCTTATGAATCTTATGACATGGTCTGGCTTAAGTATGAAACGCCTCAGGTTCGTCGTCTAAAGTGCCAAATCTCTGCAGGGCGGACCTTCTCCGTGTGCCCTGAGCCCCAGCCCTTTCCGCCGTCCTTCGCAGCATCGTAGATGCGGACGTTTTTGTCGTCGCATCCTGATGCCAACAGTGGGCCATTCCAGGCCAGGGAGTTGATCATGCTAGTGGCATCCAGGATTTTGATCAGAAGGAACTCCTGCCGACTCGCAGAGAAGGCAAGTCACGAAAGACGGTGAAGAATTCGACACGGTTTTTATACTCCCTGATGTGGCCCAATGTTAGGTCTTATCAGATACAAAATGAAATAAATGGAGCACACTCCAGGCGCTGCTGGAACCATGACACTTTGGACTATGGACGCGACATCTGATGGGCGGCGATCTGTTTGCTGGTCATCCACCCACACGGAAACCCAAGGGACCCCCCCGATATCCCTAAGTTATGGCAACATGAAACCCATCTCTATGCAGGATCGATTATGGTGCATGCCAAACACTTGAGCTGATAAGCAGATATAAACAATACATAAGTATCCGCTGAGAATCAGAAACATGTGGTGACGTTTCCTGCCGGGTCCCCGCTTCACGCCCCGAAGTCACAACGACGCCGTGGCCCCGTCACCTCGGTGCCGTCGTAGACTCGGATTTTTTTGTCGGTACCACCGGCTGCCAGGAGTGGCCCGCCCCAGGACAGGGCACGGATCCTGTCCGAGGCATCGCCCAGGGTGGCCAGGAGGGCGAAGTCCTCGCGCGTGGCCCCGTCAACCGTGCAACAAATTCCAAGTGGAAAAACGATTTCTGAAAAATGGAAGAACTGCAAATCGTGCTCGGACTTTGAGGTATCCAACCCTGAAAGTCCAGGGACTCAAAAACTACGTCGTCATGAAAATCCGTAGAAAGCGGACCAAAAAGTACGTCGTATGATACAAATGATGTACCTTTCGAGGTGTCGTACCTCAAAAAGAACACTGCTATACTTGGTGGTTGCTTTTCGTTTAGGGCACTTGCATGTACCCCTTGCAACTAGGTTGCAACATGTTGCAAGTGCAGTAAGTAGGCTGTAGTTTAAAAGTGCAGTTACAGCACTTATAAGTCAAAAACACAATTTATATGATTTTCACCAGTGTTTTAAGTCATATTTGAAATCATAAAAAATACTTAAACTACTTGCAAATTACTTAGTTAATGAGCCAACTTAACTTTTTTCTTGCTTGAACTCATTTGGACAGGCATTTGGCACAATAAAGGAAGAGCGTCACAAACATTCATTTAGAAAATATCAAATGACATGTATTCAGCCATTCATGTACTAGCAAAGCCAGAAAGATTTTGTTTCTTTCTCAAAACTAAAAAAAAAAAGTTGGGCTTGGAAAGGGTCCGACCAATGTGCAAACTGGTTGAACCTTTTTTGGACCATGGCTCATCCATCAGAAAACGTGCTTGGTTGCAAACAACCATTTACAAACAGTGCATTGTTTACACATGTTCACAAAAAAGGTTCACAAGAATTGAACATGATTCTCTTTGGTCACAAGTAAACATATGTATTGGTTGCTTGCGAAGTTCTTACTGGAGGAAACTCCTATGTGATGATCTTTACATGTTCTAAAGTTCCTGCAAAGTTTACGCTCTCGTAAATAGTGAGGTGATAACTGTTGTATTGTATATCTATGACTGATAATTGTGTGTTTGGTTTGATTCTAGCTGCATGCAGACGGTAAGAATCTTATCGTCTGTGTCGAGTTCATTTGTCATGTATTCAATCACTTTACCATGTTTTACTTACGAAAAATGTTCAATTTTTTACAACATATATAAGGGTAAGCAAAAGAAAATAGTCAATATTCAACAATAGTCTCGAAATTGAAGTATCCAACAAATAAGCAAACAAATGAAGAAAACAATCCTTAGTATGAAAATCTAGGATACATGTAAAAATTTGGATTCCAGACCTAATCTACGTAAATATTTACGTAAATCTGGCCAAAATGGAAATTTATTAGTTTTCGAGACTCATCGCTTCTTGGTTTCTCAGTTTCACTGCGCAGTTGCACGTGTCGTCAGGGAAAAAAACAGATTGGCATTCAAGTCGAAAGTACATATGAGCCGCCTATCAAACTGCAACCACATTGGTTAGCTTCTTAACCTTTATATAAATATACTAAATATGTTTATCCAGCCTTCTGCATTCTCTTGCGGCCCATTGGGCCGCAAGCTGAAAAGAGACCGGGATGCTTCAAAAGATATGGGGATGTTTCAAAATGCAAGTTTAAAAACGAAAAACGGGACCAAACATGGCATTTTGGGGGTCAAGAAGGACACATTATGTCGATAAATACCCATATATGACACATAATCAAATCAGAAACTTGGTCGAAAATAAGATGAACTATAATTTCAAAATATTTCAAATATGTGTTGAATGGTTTAATTGGACTATTTATAGGTATGAGGTGCCAAACGTTGCGCCCCCTTTCCATCCCAGAGACTGGAAAACCTCATGCCATACAACTGGCGATCTCAGTTTTTTTTGGACATATGTAGCGGTGTGTATGCATGTGTAGGCATGTGTAAATGTTCAAACACAGAATTTACACATGTGTAAAACAAGAAAAACAGATTTAGACGTGTAAACAAAACCAAAACTGGAATTACACATGTGTAGATAATATTTAAAAAAAGCATGCTTCAGGCATTGAATCTCCATCGGAATATGTATATATTCTGGGTCTCGAAGATTAGTAAATCTACTTAGGCAAGATTTTACGTAGTTCTTTTTGTTTACTCTTGGCTCCATACCAAAAAAACACACTTTTTTTTCAAGCATGTACCAGTAAATGTGTTTTTAAACCATTAGCTAAATTCGATTCACTTATATATAACCATTTAATGCTTTTAAACATGATTTTCCGATGTTTTTAAAGCATAGTTTGATGTTTTTCTTTGCCATCATGAACATGTGGTGACTTTAAAATGAAACATGAGAATGTTGATTGTTCAGATCTATCTATATATATACGTGTGCAAAAACATGTGCAATTCATTTGTGTCATGCACACTTGCGAGATGTTCTTCCATGTGCTTGTGTGCATGCAATGGACATCTTGTGTGCATGCAATGGACATGCTTTGGATCGATCACCATTGTATTTTTACTTGTCTGCGCACCTGCAATTTACATGTGTTCTATACTTGTGCCTATTCACCTCTGTGTTTCACTTATTTGTGCGGTTGCAATGTACCTGAGTGGTGTATACTTGTGTCAATTCACCTCTGCGGAAATTGTAGCTTTCATATTCAGGTTTGTAGGCAAAGATGCCTATGTACCTGTGGTATAAGACAGCCATGTCGACTCTCGACGCTTGGCTGGATGGAAAAAAGTTGGACGCTAGCGCCTAGCGCAAACATGTTGTGGGTCACCTGTGACTTATTTACATTTACATGGTGTTACCTGGGATACTTTATCTACTACATGGGAAACCCACAAACATGAACATTACTACATGAGACCTATTGTTGTTTGTGAAGTTTTGTAATGGGAACTATGTTCACTGTCACCTGCGCTGCAATTTCAATCCTATTGCGGATTTAGTTCTGAAACCTTTTTGAGACATTGAATACTATGCAATCTCAAAACCCAAAGGATTAGATTCAACGGAAGATATAGCTGGCACATGTATGAATGCAAACATTCACTATATGAATCTTCCCAAGTAAGTTCAAGTTATATAATTGGCAAACTGTGAGGGTGATGAGTCAAGCCATCCCTATACAGATCACCTCATGTGTATTTCATCCAAACATCTTTAGTTGAGATTTACTGTTGAACCTTCGTTTGGCCCAAAAGGGCTTGTATGTTGAGATTTTGGGGCAAACCTTGCATTCTTGATATAATGTAGCTCTCTTTCTTTTTTGATTGAAACTAGATCCAAAGATTGGGTGTTTTTCGCCGGAGAATGATCAAAAATCAATACATTTTTAATATGCAGTTCTTTATGCAGTTTATGTGCAGTTTGTAAAACTACATGTGTTTCATCAAAACTGCATGTAGGGTACATGTAGTTTTTGGAAACTGCATACAGACTGCATAGAAACTAGAAGCCTTGATACAACCATAGAAAACATATTAAGAAATACTTGTATTCAGGCATTGATTGACTAGCAATTTGGTTTCTTTCTCAAAACTTTCAAAACAGTTGGGCGTGGAAAAGGTCCGACCAGTTTGCAAACTGGTTGGACCTTTTTTGGACCATGGTTCACTCATCAGAAAGCTATGCAAGATAGCCTGAAACTTTTTTGGGCCCCAACAACCATTTACAAACAGTGCGTTGTTTACAAATGTTTACAGAAAGATTCACAAGAATTGAACATGGTTCTCTTTGGTCACAAGTAAACTGTTTTTCTGATCCAAGAACATGATCCACACAAATGATCACATGTAGACCCCAAGCATGAATCTCAAGTAAATTGCCAGTGGGTATCAAGTGGTTTGACAGAAGTGCCAAATAGTTTGCAACAATCATATGTAGAAAGGGGGAAAAAAGTTCAAGACACACATAATTTGGGTTTTTCTATCCTGTGACATTGATCCTTCATAGGTCACAGTTCACGTTGATTGGCTGCAGTCACTGTTTGGCCCCAGTGACTCCAAATCTCAAAATCTTCCAAATTTCCTGTACATACGTGCTCATCTAGACAAAGATGCACTTTCCAATTGGTGGAAATGTAAAGGTTCCAGATATTCTTGTCACCATCCCGAAAACAATTGAGCTTCAAACACCTAAAAACAATAGATTTGTCACATCATTGATTTAACTTTTTCCCTTTTATCAAAAAAGAACAAATCCGATGTTTAGAAAAACCCAATTTTACTTTTATAAGTATGTTAAGTCCAACTTGCAAGTTCTATATTCCCAGCAAGTTCCACAAGTTGCTTGCAAGTACCATAAGTAAAAAGCAACCACCAAGTAACATCCTTGATGTACCTTTTGAGGTCCCGGACCCTGAAAATCGTGAGTAATCGTGAGTAATCGTGAGCAGGACCCTAAAAAGTACAGGGCCCTAAAAGGTACGAAAAGGCTTTGAAAGGTACACAGAGCGGCCAAAAAAAAAGTAAGAAATCGTGAGTAATCGTGAGTGAACCTCGGCCGCAGAATCATTGATATTGCTATAAACCCTCGCCCGTAAACACGCGGCATTGCTATGGTTTCTCGGCAAGGGCCCCCTCCTGTGCCACTTTTGCCAAGGACTCATTTAGTACGGCCTTAAGACTTTGGCATCCAACTTAAGACATCTTGTGGGCATTCGTGCGAGCCTTGGTTTGCTCTTTTTGAACCCTCGATAGGACTGCTTGATTAGTGGCTGTTGCAAATTGGTCCCAAAAACACGGCTAGCCTCGCTAGCTTCTCGCTGGGTTCAGTCTTTACCACAAAGTCGCAACTTCTGCACCTCGTTCCCACCCATTTTCCAGCAATTTTTGCCCAACTCCCCTGTCCTGGGCACCGTCATACACCCAGATTTTGCAATCATCACCAGCCGCAGCCAACAGCTGCTGGTCACTCCATGCGGTTGAGTTGATCTCGTCCGAGGCATCCTCCAACGATTTCGCGAGGAAAAAATCCTGGAGACGAAGGAGACGTCACCCGACGGGGCAAACGACAGGCCGCAACCGTGCCCGTTTTCCATAATCTGAAATGGCACAACTATATCCCATGTCTACAGGGAGGCGTGCAACCTCTCTGGAGGCACCCCAGCCTGGGCTATCAAATTTGAAACAGCAGTTTTTATACCGGACTTATTTCCAGCACTCGATATCCACAAAGAACTTGTCCCAAAATTCACTAAAGCACCCGGCTTCACTTCGGATGTCTTTGTGCCCAGCCCTGTGCCACCTGCTGCCTGGCTCCGTCCTGTGCGGCGTTGTAGACCCTCATTTTTTGGTCTCTACCGCCTGCGGCCAGCCATTGGCCGCACCAGGAGACCGAGTGGATCCAGTCGGAGGCATCGTGCAGGGTCCGGATCAGGGATGAGTCCTGGAGACTTGGCACGAAACAGTTGGGTAAGTACAGTATGCCTGATGCGGTGTGGAGAAATTCCTACACGGCCCATCAACATCATCAAAGTAATTTTTTATACATGAAACTCTGTGAGGCACGACATGATTCCGCACACATAAAAGGGAGTGGTGCGAAGTGTGCCCATGGAGGGCTTCCATGCAACTCGATATTTTTCAAAAGCCAACATGTTCATCAAGTATTCCCAATATATGACTTTGTGAGGATTTTCTGTGCCGTTTCTGGAAACGAAGTCCTTCTTGCCAAATTTCGAGGACTGGGAACTCACGGTCTCACCACCCCCTCACCTGAGCCCACGGCGCCCGGGGTCCTGGTGCAAATCGTAGATCCAGACTTTCCCTGCCTCGTCGCCGGCGGCCAAAAACTGCGGTGAGAAGGAGACGGACCGGATCTGATTCGAAGCGTCTTCGAAGGTCTTGCTGAGGATGACCTCCTGCAGATGGGCAAAATGGACACAACAGGCTACCGAGACCACCGCGAACCATCAACGCAGAACACTACTTTCGTGTCCTTGGCTCGGCAGTCTGCGCGAACGGCTGTACTCTCCCACTGGTGGCCGCGGCGCTCCAGCAGATTGGCCACGAGCTGAGCCACTTCGTCTTTCTTCTCCTGTGTCAAAAGTAAGGCAGTAAAACCCGCGAAATATTCGTTCGCACTAAGCCGACAAACAGGTATGTATAGATTGTATAGTTATTGTTACGTATTATAGGATTCCAACGGAACAACATATTTAACAACGTTTTCAGTCGGCACGCAGGCAACACATTTCCAGGTTTGCCGTGGCCGTCGTAGCACCCCCTTCGCTCAGTCCTCCAGTACGTCGCATTGCTTTGCTGCTTCGTGGCCATGAAAGAGCAAGAACTCCGGAAGACACCCCTGCACAGCAGTTGTTATGGGAAGCCCTACAACTTGGGGACACTGAAATAACATGGAACAAATAGAAACCCATGTTCCAAATCAACCCTTCAAGACAGTAGATGGACGGTGTCAGTATTGGCACAAGTTGGTTACTGGATGTTACTGGGACACAAGAGCCGCAATCTCGACCGAGCTCCTTCAACATCAACGAAATGTCAATCTTCAGCAACTCTCTGCCGCCAAAAGGTAGACAGGGCCAGGTGTTGAGGAAGTGGCAAGCCAACTCCTTACAGTAACTTTGAAAGGCGGTTGAACGGCGTGATGGACGTGTCCTTGTCATGCCAAAAAATATGCCTTATACTACACAAGCTGGTATGCCTGATGCAATCACCTAAACAAACACAAGTTCCATCTGTTGCGACCATAGGCAGGGCCAATGGCATTGCAAGAAATAAAAATAGAATGTATCAATTTTGGCCGTGACCAAACATCATTTTTAGGCAGACCTGAAAAAAAGCCAACGAATCCTTATGTCGTTCACCTGGTCAAGCGTCTTGTGGCTCGGTTTCTTGACTTTTCGCCGTCCACGGTGGCAAATACTTCCTGACGCATCTGTTCATGAAATGCGCACCGTGCCTCACGAGCTCTGCGATGCCAGTGGGTGCTCGTGGGCTGTAGCTTCTCAAAGCCACCTCCAAAGCCGTGCAGGTCTCATCCTCAAAAGACGTCGTTGCATCTGGGTTGGCTCGGAACTCCTGGGCGCGGAGCAGCGGAGCAGAAAAGACCGGTGTCGCCAAGCTGCTAAGACTAGTCGGCCAGTTGGCCAGTCGGAACACCTGTGCCTATGATGTAGAAATCTGATGAACATTGATGAACTATATGTAGAATGCTACCTCCACACAAATTTAAATGGAACCAAACTTCTGATCGCAAATGCCCAAACATGCTCAAAGTATGACAAAACAAGTCGTGAAGGTAGTGCCGTGTATCTACCAAGAGCTTCAGAAACGCTGAGGACCGTTCTTTTATTGCAGAACAAATAAGTTGTTCAATTTGAGCTATTTCGGGACAATGTCCAGCAGGCACCAAACTATACAACCAAAAAAAGATTCAAAGCATGTGTAATTTCCTGGAAGAAACAGGTGTCACAATAGAAGTGCACCCACCACAACCCAATATAGAAGCACCACAGAAACAAGCGCCCGCATATGTACTGCAAAAGGCTTCGCTGTGTGAAAATAAAGTTGTGGGTCCAAAGGTATCTTTCATTCCAACGCAGTTTTGGATCAGTATGTCTTCTTTTCGGCTGTCCAAACGGAGCACGGAGTCGGAAAACTCAGCATGAGAGTACAAAGCTAGTAGTTTCCCATGTCAATGTTCGAAAATGGTATATAATTCGGGAATACGCATAGTTTTACAAGGTCCTGAAAAAACAAATCATCACCTCGCTGAAGCATGAAACAAGCAAAAGCATGGAGGGGAATGCGTGGGATCTCTTATCGATACAATCCGACCGGGTCCAACATCAGCTTCTGCAAACTTCTGAAGACATTATCCTATGCAAATTCAAAACAAAATCGCAAAAAGACTCGCCCTGAAGTAGCCTGATGTTGGGACTTTGTGCAACTTTGCACTTTGCAATAAGGAGGTTCCAACGTGAAAAGAATATTTTTTAAAAAGGAGTGCTGTTGCCTGGATAACGGGATGTCATGTCATAGCAACGTCGCATTTTCCCAACAAGATCCACCAAAGGCAACTGTATACAACCGAAAAAGCACGGCTATTTTTTTCCAAAAGAGCAACAGATCTTGTGGAGTCCTTTATGCCAAAGATGCAGAAAGTTCCGTTTTACCACATCATACCACATCAAAATCATTCAAAATCCGAGGCTCCAGAACCCGTCCAAGGACCTTGGCCCTGTCTGGGTGGAAATCCCTCTGGCCACCATGAAGCGCCGCATGCACGACGTGAAGCCCATCGGCGACTGAATTGGGGTCGGCCCAATCCTGACACATGTCGATGTAAATTGAGAGATTCACACCATATTTAGCATTATCATGGCCGTTTCCAGCTACAAGCCTGAAAACAATGATTAATTAAAAATGCGAATAAATGTGAAAAATGTGTTCCAAAAATGCAATTTAAAGAAAAAAAATGTGAAAAAATGCATTTCAAAAATGTGAAAAATGTGAAAAAGAGTATTTTTTTAAGCAGTTTTGAAGTTTTGTTCTCTTATGTTTTGCTCCTAATCACATTTTTTCACATGTTTTTCATTGTTTTTTACATGTTTAATTCAAACTACTACAACCATCTACAACCCTTCTGTAGCTCAGTTGGCCTTGATAAATTTAGCACCATTCTCTCTTCAGATGTCTTGAGTCACTGATGCGCAACATTGCCAACTCCTGTGAATCAAATGCCTTCATGTGAAGATGTGTGAAGATGTGTGAAGAGTGTAACTTTGACTTGGTGATGACAAAGGACACCAATGCGTAAATTGAAGTTGGAATCTGCAAAACACTCTGGCCCCTTGAGTCCCTATAATCAGGCTGACAAAAAATGCGAAAGATTGCAAAAGTGGATCCAGAACCCCAAGATCATCCAAAATCACCCGAGATTCCCGCAGCAGGCGCTCGACTTTGTCGAAGTTGTTGTCTTTGCACGCCACGACCAACTCGGAACTCTGGATCAATCGGCTTCGTGCTAACGCCTCCAGGGCAGGCGACAGAATTCCAACAGTCTCCTGGGGTCTTAGTTTGACACTGCCTGTAACGCGTCCGAAATGATCTGAGCAAAAGTAATGTAATGCAACTGGCGTTGAAAGTTCGGGTTTTGCTGGATGCCCTCTATCACTCGGAAAATGGTGGAAGATGAGTATATTATATATATACTAGATTGTCAATGATTGTCAAGGAATCTCTTTCTTGCTGTGTAATTCCCTCCGATATCCCTAGCCTGGTGCCCTGCCTCCATCCTTTCTGCCAACTTCTCAAACTCAGATTTTTGACACAGCTGGGCCACGGTGGAGACAGCGCGGGCAATGCTCTCGTCTGATGGGTTCACGCGCAACTTGAGGAGTCCTCCAGCGCCCAAACAAAACAAGGACCCGAAGGACCCGAACACCCTGAGACAGTGGCAATACCCTCTCTGAATCTCTCACCAGAGGAGCACGAACCCCTCACGACGAGTCTACTTGCAGTTTTAATTCAAAGTCGAATTCTAATTCTCTCTCTCTCTCTCTCTCTTGTGGTTTCCTTTGTGGTCCAAACGTGACTTGTTACTTCAATTGGAACAAGATGGAACAAGTGTAGCAAATATTTAGCTGTTGTTGCCAAAACTGAAGTTGCCCGGACTCGCGGAAACGTCATCGTCAAAGTATTCAAAGTATTCTAAAGTCCGCCAGTTTATACCAGTTTCCTCCCATGTGCAGTGCCTTCCATCAAGGGTGTTATGCCCTGTTCGTCTGCAACAAAATCCGCTTTGGCGCAAATCAACGCCCATGCCTCATATCCACCGAGTTGGGCGCACCAGGTGAGGACATCATCTCTTCGAGCCATTCGGGGCTTGTTCAACCGAACTGTCTCAAGCCTTTGGAACTTTGATTAAGGTTGTACGTGTACCATCTTATACAGATATTGGGGCCAAACACCATCCACAAGAGTTCCATCTGTGAAATCTCGACTAAGTGGACTTGAAACAAGAGCCGAGCCAACACAACACGTCACGTCTTTCACCGCCCAAGGGGCAGCTCGTTCGAAGCCACCAGCCATGGCCTGAGAACAGAGACGGTCTTAGGCTCAGAAAGGATGTGGTCGCAATATGTCGCAATGACTAACTGACTATCTATGAGTCAAATGAGTCAAATAAGTCAAGGACATGGTGATTGGTTGGTGGTTGAAGCACCAACAGAAAGAAATGAACTGTTCCATGAGGATCTTTTTCCCCATCAACGATCGTATAGCTGAAACATGCGGAAACTACTGATGTCATCTGATGTCAACGAAATCACGATGAAGATTTCATCCGCGTGATCCGTTTCCAGAGCCTTATGCAAGGCGGTTTGTCCGTCACTGCTTCGAAGGTTAACGTCCGCCCCATGCTTCAGGAAGACGCTCCTTGACGCAACATGCCAGACCGACACCATCGCACGACGGTTTCGACCCAATGCCAGATCTTCATGCTTGAATCCTTCTCTCATTATTGCGATATTAGGCGATATAAATGAAAAACAAAAAACTGCAGGATCTTTGTAGTTCAGCCTGTTCAGCATCTTCTTCAATTAGTTGGTACCCGGCGCATAGACGGCCGTGGACCGAAATACATATTTTAGCAAAAGGGGGTTGGGTGGGGTGGGCGGGGAATATTAACGTTCATGTACCTTGCCTACATACGTGGATGCTACGCTGCTGCTACGTCACTGGGCATGGGTGGGGTGGGGGGGGATATTAACGTTCATGTACCTTGCCTACATACGTGGATGCTACGCTGCTGCTACGTCACTGGGCATGGGTGGGGTGGGGGGGATATTAACGTTCATGTACCTTGCCTACATACGTGGATGCTACGCTGCTGCTACGTCACTGGGCATGGGTGGGGTGGGGGGGATATTAACGTTCATGTACCTTGCCTACATACGTGGATGCTACGCTGCTGCTACGTCACTGGGCATGGGTGGGGTGGGGGGGATATTAACGTTCATGTACCTTGCCTACATACGTGGATGCTACGCTGCTGCTACGTCACTGGGCATGGGGGGGGTGGGGGGGATATTAACGTTCATGTACCTTGCCTACATACGTGGATGCTACGCTGTTGCTACGTCACTGGGCATGGTGGGGTCGGGGGGATATTAACGTTCATGTACCTTGCCTACATACGTGGATGCTACGCTGCTGCGAATTTTTGGAACACTTGGAAGACCTCCTGCCGCAGGATTGATGCTGTCAGATGAGGAAAAAAAGAAGCAAATCCTGGCATAGACAAAGTAGTTACGTCATTTCAAAAAAGCATTAAAATTATCGTTTCGCTGAGGCGAAAACGCCATATAGCTAACTTTCCAATGGAATTCAGCCACAAAAAGTGTATACACCTGAAACTTGAGAAATCCCCTTACAAACGCACAGAAAATCAATGCTGGATGATACTCAATCTTCATTTTGAGCCACGGCCGTCTATGCGCCGGGTTCCCAATTAGTTTCTGGGGTATCTTCTTGCAATTTTCAGGTCAAGGCACACAAGATCTGCATTACCAGTCTTTGCTGCCTGACCAAGTTGCGATCACATCTTCACACCATTCCAGGTGACTGACAAGGTCTTGCAACATTTAGATCTCAGATGATCTAATGATATCTAATGTACAGTATACGGCCACAACATGCCACAACCTTCGTTGAAAACTCTGCTGAAGTACTAAGTGACACTGGAACAGTAGCTCCTCAACAAACACATCATCCTTCTGCGATTTGGTTGTCCCTTGTTTCCTTCGCAATTTCTTCGAACTCCGCAGGGCTTGCCTCGTGCAAGACAGGCTTCTTGTCCTCATTGAGGATCTCCTGCCATGCTAACACACCGACAGCTGACAGAATCCGGGGTTGCCAGCGTTGCCAGCGTTGCCATCAAAATCAAAACAATCAAGCCATCAGCCAGTAGTCAAGCACCAGACACGATCAAGTTTGTGGAGTGAAAAACCGTTGAGAACTATACATATCTATACATCATGTTTTTCTCAAGAACATGTCGAGAACCACCACAATCTGATGATAGATAACCACCAATATTGGACCATGTTGGACCATGTTTGTTGACCACCGCTGACCACCGCTTGAGCCTGAATCGACTCGGCACCGAGCAAGCCCTCGCCCCAGCGCCTCAAGTGCTTTAGCTTTCCACCGACCGAAATTTCAGCACCTTTGGCCCCGACTTTCTCTCAAACTTTCCAACGCTTTGGGCCCGTATCTTGGACCCGTGGCCAACTGGGCCAAGTGACACATGGCTGTGGAGCTTAACAACCTGCCAACCAAAAAGATACTCCTTACGATACCCAGGAGGGGATCAATGCACCCCATTCTATAGATATAAAACATACAAAATCTGTACGGATGAAGTAGAGATGAAGGCCCATGACATGACAAAACACAAAACTTTGGGCAGACTCGTCACCAGGCAATGCTCGGCAATGGACCCCAGCGTATCTATTGAAAGTACCAGCAGAAAGCGGGACCTGCGTTATTTGGACCCTTCTGGACCCAATCCCAGCAAAAAAATGGGATGTAAACATATGGAAACATCATGTAAGGAAACATGTTGCCCACTCTCCTTCTCAATTCTATGAAGAAGGTGAGTGGGCAGTGTTGAGTCAGGTGATGGCATGATATGACATGAGAAACGACACGGAAATCTGCTCTCCGGTGCCAAGCCGCAGGATCTCATCGCAGCGATTCGAATTGGACTCTTTCACGGCAGCGATCAGCTCCCTGGAGACTTCGAAATTTCGATGACCAGCGTGTTCCTGGCAACGTCGATCCGGATCGACGTTTCGGGAGAAAGGGATCGGACATGATCGGACATCAATCGACTTTGAAGCAAGTGCCGGAAAAAAAACATTACAAACAGGTTTGAAACCTGATGGCACTGGTCCTTTGCAAACGACTTGCGTTTTTTTTTTTGTTTGGCACTGTTCCGACCTTCACGTAGGCCATGACTTTCGTGTTCAGTTGCAGTTCACAGATCATGGAGTCGATCTTCACCTTGGATACGATGGGCTCCAGTCTTGATATGTCTTGATCCTCGAGCTGGGAAAGTTTATGAAAGTTTTAAGATCTTTAAAGTAAAAGGAGAATTGATGAGAATTGGATGTTTTTTCGGTCCAAAACAATGTGCGTTTGACATTGTTTGACATGTTGAGCATGCTCGAACTGAAGAAAGCACAAAGAAACCAGAAGTAGACTTGGCTCGGCACCGAGAGTTGTAAATCTCGGTAGTTCCCAGGCATCGGTTTTTGATACCTCCACTGCAAGATTGGAACATGGAACGCCACGAGTTTGGGAAACTGAAGGGTTTTACTTCTGTCATGGGACGCTCCAAGATCTGAAAGTGATCCAAACAGTTCCGAAGGCGCCACGGTGGTGTTTTCAACATGTCGCCCCAACGCCCCAACGGCTCTGGCACCGATCGTTGAACTCGATGATTTCCAATTCCTCCGCCTGAAGCCAGGCAAAACCAGAGAATTTCAGAAGTGGAGTAGGAAAAGGTCCACATCACATCAGGATTCATTACATTTATAACAATATAATACATGTAACATGTATCTATAGTGCATTTATAGTACATTTATAGCATGTATAGTACATTTATAGATATTTGTAGATGTTAAATAGATTTTGTGGCCACCATTCGGGATAGATCTTTCTGCACAAACCACAGCTTCTGATGTCCTCGTGAAGCTTTTCAAGGACTTCGAGGCCGTCGTACATGCTTGTCAAGTCATCGTATAAAATCGTGGCTCGCACAATATCCGTACAACGATGCCTCAGACCATCTCAGACCGCTCTGATCAAATTTCATCAAATTTCGGCATTCTTCAATGTTTCCAGTAGCAGTAGCATGAAAGAAATGCACCAAGTTGCCAGGATGTTCCTGTTGCATCAGTATATTTAAAGGCGGCCTTCGACTCACATCCTTGGCAGATATTTGCGCGAACGCAACGTCACGATGACATGAGAATCGTTTGAGAATCAATTCGAGCAACTGAAATCGCTGCCAAGACTTGAGAGCAGGCGGAGGCGGACGAAAGGTAGTATAGTGGGAGAGGAGTGGTGTCAAAATGCTGCGCCCCTAAGATGATACAGCAACGTTTTTGCGCAGCCTAAGATGATTTTATCCAGAGCATGGCTGCATGATACGGTGTCTTGTGCAGCGTGAAATGATGCACGAAAAGGGGTTTATTAAAAACCCCTTTTTAAGACCCCTTGCAGCAACTGTTATTGAGGCTGAAGCAAACCAATTATGCTGGACTACATCTCCCTCATGGAGAGTGTGCCTCTACTGTGGAGGACCGTGACCGCGTCACCCGTGGGAATTGAACCCATGACTTATAATTGGTATCTAATACACAACGTCGAGAATTCTACGTTTTGCACGGGCTGGCCCCCCAATACCCCCTATGATTGTGCTGAAGCACGGAGAACTCAGGTAGCTGACGCTACCTTTCCTGATCTCCCGCGGACAGCACGACTACAAGTCACTCCGAAATAAGCCAAGCATCTTGGACGGCCTTTCATACGAGGGATGATTGCCTTGGCAATGTTTTTTTTTCTGAAGCTGTTGCTTTTCAAAGCATCCCAGCGTCTCTGCATGTCTCTGCTCCCAGATTTCATCCATTGCAAGTCCTCTTCTCCATATTTCTCCGTTCCCCTGAGGCCTGAACCTTTCCCTCGGTTTCTTCAGCCACATACTTCACTTTCTCATCCTTAGCTTTCGATCCAAGACCAAACATGACCAAACAATGTCGTAGAAATTTCCGGTACCCAGCCGTGACAGGTTCGTCTCCCATTTGCCTTGCCAATATATCACGGATGTCTCAAAGATCAGCCCAGCGTCAAACTTCGGCTTTCTCTCTTTGCAGAAGGCCATCAGTCCATCCAGGTCTCTATGAAAGGGCTGGTAATTCAACTGGCGGCATCGTTGGGCAGCGGTGGCCACAGGCCACAAGGCACAGAAACCCGTGTCGAGACCCAGTGTGGTCATCTGACGAGTCTGACGAACTGAAAATTCATGAACATGTACGGGTCTTTCTGTTTCCATGCGAGTTCCGGTTTGCAGAATGACAAAGGAGTGCACATGGCACCTTCACGGAACTTCCCAGCCGCTCCAAAGTGTCAGAATACAGACGGGGTAAGAATCCTTGGACCTTGGTCAAGAAGCAAAAACGATTGCGCCGAGGAATTTGAAGTCTGCAACATCTAAACATGGCCCAGATCCCCAATGAAAAATGAAAGCAAAGACATACAGACAAACATGAAACACATGAAAAAGCAAGTGACTTGTTTGTCGACGTCGTGGTTCTGTTGGATCTCTGCACCTTGGTCAAAAACAAGTCCGCAGGTAGCTATCCTGGTTACCTGTGCCAACTTGGCAGGACTGACCTTCAAACAAGCGTTGCAACGGGAAACAAAATTCTGTCTCAATGAGAATTTCAGACATGTCACAAGGTTGGTGAACAGTACTTACGTTCTACCCGTCACAGCGAAACACCGCAACGTTTTCATGTCTTTCATTGCGGGCCAGGGTGCTTCGACTGGCAAACTTGGACAAGTCGTTGATCTCTCCGGCTCTGGTAAGAACCTGTTGATTTACTGGAAGTACCAGATCATCAAGATCTATAGTGAAAATTCATGAACTCCGTTAAAGAAAACTGTCCAATGGCGGGGAGTGACTTCTTGAGATTCAGAGAGTTTTTGTTCGGCAAAGGCTGTCTTTCTCTTTTTTCTGCATGGGGTCTGTCCCTGTTAAAGTGCATGTTCCGTCGCGGTTCTCGAAGGCTTCGTTGTAGTCCTTCAAGTTGCCCCAAGCCTCAAAACTGGGCCAAGGCGAAACAACACGGATGACAGCGAGGTCTCCTACATCCCATCTCAGAATTTCAGGTCCTGGCCTCTCGGTCCTTCAGCTCTTCCTGACAAAAGGCTCAAACTCCGGGAGATTCTCAGGTCTTTGCACCCAAAAGATATGCATCCAAGATGGTATCACCTATCAGCCTATAACCGCTCACGGAATACCAGTGGTATTATAGATGCTACTAGTATGACAATATATGACAATACAGAATTCGTTGAATCATTGCCTTGGATTGTTCTTCAATGCCGCAAGGTGACCAGCTACAATGCCTTCGTCTTGGGAATTCGATTTAATTCGGGGTAAATTTTGCGCATTTCTGATGCGCTGAGAACGATTGGCAAACTCTCCACGTCTTCAGCAGTCCGCCTCGGTCCATTGCTTCTCGGTCTTTGCCTCCTGGATAGCACCAGGCAGCACACGATGGAAATTACTCTGGCCAACAACATCTAAAGTCTCCCTTGTGGGGGCAATCGAAGCAAAACTTTCAAGACTTTTGAAGAACGAGGTCACATGCCGGATGACTCTGCACATCGAAAGTAAAGGTTCATAGATTCACAAAGACTTCGAGATGTCTCGTGAGTTGAGCAGGTGAATCTGAAAAGTTGGCTCCTTGTTCTCTGGTTGGCCTTCCTCTTTAGTCTCTTCCTGGCCGCCAAATAGCATTCAGCATCGCTCTGAGCACCAGCGCAGTCTTTCAATCAGCAGAATGACCGTTGCCTTGGCTTTGGAAGCCACCAATGCCCGCAATTCCGCCATTTGTTCTTTAAGTTGGTCGATCTCCGCCTGTAGCAAGCAAAAGCAGCATGCAGCATCCAGATCTGAAATCAGCTGGCAGTGCTGCCTGTGTCATGGAATCTCACTACAATGCAAAATTTTCAAGCCTCAAGAACCCGAATGAACAAATTACTGTACTCCCAAAAAAAACATGTGTGCTTGATGACTTTGCCAAAGACTCATAGATTCAAAAAACCTTTGAAGATCCTTCAAGATGTCTCATGAGTCGAGCAGGTGAATCTGAAAAGTTGGCTCCTTGTTCTCTGGTTGGCCTTCCTCTTTAGTCTCTTCCTGGCTGTTCGGAAGCTTAAAACTTGTGAAGATCATGCAAAACCGTGCAAAACCCACTTCCGTTTTGCCATGGCTGCAGTCTGTCAACGCTTGGCACAGGCCCAACCGGAAAATCAACAAAGCAATGCTCAACTCATTTGGATTGGTGGTTTGGGCTGTTCGAATACCAGAATCCCACCTCTTGACACCACAAAGCGTCAGGTTTGCTAGAAACATTGCTAAAAACATGAAGAAACTTTCAGGAAAAAGCGGGTGCCAAATAGCATTCAACATCACCGACCTTAGCACCAGCACAGGCTTTCAATCACCAGAATGACCGTTGCCTTGGCTTGGGAAGCCACCAATGCCCGCAATTCCGCCATTTGTTCTTTAAGTTGTTCGATCTCGACCTATAGGGAGCAAAAGCAGCATGCAGCATCCAGATCTGAAATCAGCTGGTGTTTTTTTTCGCATCAACTTTTCCCCTTGCCCAGTTGGCTTATTCCATCGAAGATGAATGCCATTCCCGGCCGAAAAGCAAGAAACAGGACAGATCAACAGCGCAAGAGCAAATATAAACATGAGCCTGCGCAGCAGCTTGCGCAACAGCTTGTGCAGTGTTTGCCTGCGAGCAGCACGTTCAGGGGCTCTGTCTCTACCAGCAATGATCAGCAATGTGACGCATGTTCATCAGATGCGCTAGAAATGCAAAGAAAAACTATGAAAAACTGCACAATTCTTTCCGGCGCCAGAAATTGGGACTTGATACCACTGGCACCCGTTGGTCCGAACGTCCCCATGTCGCATCATCCGGCGCCCCTCCCCACGTCCCCGCCATGCCCCGCCTCCTGCATCTTCTCCTGCACATCCACAAATCGTTCTTGGCTCAGCCGGAGCAAACAAACCATTCCGGCCTGTCACAAGCTCAGATTTCTGCAGTCATCTACAGTCGATAAAAAGTATCTAAGGCATGTCTAAGGGATGTCTAAGTAAAGATGTTTAAGGCACATTGACAAAGCACACGCACGTTGAAACGAATCGCTCAGAACCGTCAACGAACTCACAGTGACAACTCGTCAAGTCCTTGACCAAAGTCAGCTACACCTGGTCTCTGAAAATATCCACAGTTATCATTCAGTTATCCACATGTTCTCTGCAAAACACTTTGATTCACCTGGTCTCTGCGCGCCCAGAGCCGTAAGCACTCCTGACGGTCAGAAGGCATGCACATATTATGCAAATATACCAGTGGCACCGCACAAGGCGCTGGCGGAAGTTTCAAAAATAGGAAACCTATAGGAGAGGTGAGTTGTTGTGAGTCACGGATGGCAGAGCGAACCGATTGATGGACCGAAAGGTGGTTGGAATGTCGATCGATCTATCTATCTATCTATCTATCCATCAATCTTTCTATCTATCCATCTATCTATCTATCTATAAATCTATCTATCTATCTATCTCTCTATCCATCAATCTTTCTATCTATCCATCCATCCATCTGTCTGTCTATCTGCCCATCTGTCTATTTATTTCCTTATTTATTAATTTATCTATCTACCTATCCCTCTAGTTGTCTGTCTACTTCTTTGTCTGTCTATCTACCTATCCATCTATCTGCCTTTCCATCCACCTCCTTACCTCTCTCTCTCTCTCTCTCTCTCCATGCAGCCGTTTATCCATCAAACTGCCTGTCTATGTGTCTATCTGTCTACCTATTGAGAGCAAGGCAGCCTACGACATCGTCAGTCGGACCGGTGTAGGGTTGCAGAAACACACCAAGTTTTTCTACTGGGAAATGAACCGAGTCAGAAAAGACACAGTCGGCTGCTTTCACCTGTGTTCAGGCCCTCTTCCTCGCGTCTGCCTCTGCATTCACATAATAATTCCACCAATAATAACAAACAGAAGACACACAACCAACAGCAACATCCACACCTACACTACAATCACGTTGACTGACATGTCTGTCCCCCCGTACATCACCGGTTACATCAACAATTCCAAGGCATAGACTCCCCAAACTTCTGCTTGCAAGTTCCTGTGACATGTGGAAGTGTAATTGAGACACCGTCAAAAACGAAGCAATTCTGCGAAACTTGCTCACTTTCTAAACATGACAACATCGAAAACGCTGCAATCCTAAAAGCTTTCCTTCATGTTTTAACTTCACAACATCGAAAACGAAGCAATTCTCCGAGATGTCTTCAATGTTTCAACTCGACAACGTCAAAAGCGAAGCAAGTCTGCGAGACTTCCTTCAAAAATGGAAAGCTGAGTGCAGAGCTGACAGCCTCATACCAATGCGTTTTGCGATTTTTACAGCCCACCTGTCGAAACTACTGCGCCTGCCACGAAAAAGTGATGCCAGGTCATACCAAGTGCCAGCAAACCTGAAGATCTGATGCTCCAAAATGCAACCCCTCTCAGGAAATCAGCGCCCTCACCTCCTAACAGCTCCGATGAAGATGTCTCTTGTACTGCGCCTGCCACGGAAAATGCATCTTTGTAGATCCTCTTCAAATGCCCCACGCCTGCCATCGTTTTTGGAAATGCTACAAAACCCTCACGTTTTCCGGCCAGCTGGCAAGGTGCAGAACCCCTTGGCAAGGTGCAGCACCCCTTGGCAAGGTGCAGCACCCCTTGCGCCTGCCCCTCCAAAATCACATCTGAACCTTCAAAAGTGGTCCGAGCCTCTGAGCATGTAGTGTTTGTAACATTTTGACTTGGACATGTGCTTCGCGCCACAACAACGTGCACTTTTTCGACATCTCAACTTCCAAAAGTGCTCCGAGAATGGTGTGCTTTGCACATTTTGACATCGAAATGTGCTTCGCGCCACGACGGCGTGCACTTTTTTCGACAGCTCAACTTCTAAAAGTGTTCCGAACGTGCGGTGTTTTAGCTTTTTCACTTGCAAATAATATAATCTGCTCCGCGCCACAAAGGCGTGCAACTTCTCATCTCTCATCTGGCCAGATGGCTCCGCACCTGCCGCTTTAGCAACTTTAGCGAGCCTACTTTTCGACCCTCCGGAGCCACAAATCAGTGGAAAAAACCGAGTGTTTCGCAACTTTCCTTCCTTTTCGCGCACCTGCATCTTCTTTCTTCTCACTCTTTCTCTTCTCTGATCTTCTCTCTTCTGCTCTTCTCCTCTCTGACTCTTCCCACCTCTGCTTTTCCATCTGTCCATATTGTCCAAAGTTTGACTTCTCGATGATGAGGAAAGGAGATGCATCACAAATCATGAATCGTTAAACCAAAAATATCAAAAATACAATAACTCTCGGCGAAACCTTGAACAAAGTTAGAGATTGGCTCCGGCTGCTGGATTCCCTTGTACTTGGGACTATTCAAATTGAAATCCCTGCTGCCAATTCTGATAATTCTGCCAAATGGTGGTCCGATGCAATCCTCCCCAGCAATAAAAACGGCTTCGGGGTCGTAAGAACCAGAAGCGTCGGCCATGCCATCCACGACGCTGGTGACCTCCAGGCGCATGGGTTTCCGAGCGCACTGATCCTGAAAATTCATGACACATGTTGGTCAGAAAATGTCAAGAAATGTTCCGTCTCAGCCACGCCACACACAGGGACTCTGAATTTGTAGGAAAACAGCGCAAGGCTGTCACTGGAGAACTCACAGGAACTGCAACTTCCGCTGGCCCTGTGAACGGAGCGCCTCTTGGAGGGATACATCGGCAGAAACTAGGGCAAGGCTGTGGACGACCCGCGCTATTAGCTCCTGGGCAGCACGTCCGGGCTGCATACCCTGGAACCATGGCATGGAAAGGATCGAAAACCGAAACCCCCCTCCAAAAAGGAACCTCGAGGGCCGGAGGGTCATTTCACGCTGAGGCCCGTACCAGATTTTGGGGGCTCGAGCATCAATTTTGAACAAGATTTTCCTGATTCGTATGTTTTTCTTCTTCGTCAAGAAATTGTTGGTTCCACAACAGCTGTTGGGTTTTAAAACAACGCTTGGGGAAGCTGATATGTTTTTGTATTCGTATGCTTTTTGGTAAAGAAAATATCAGTTCGTGGAAATATGTCGTAGAGTCGTCCAGGTACAAGTGGTCTTGGAGCATCGCAACCCCTCAGCATCTGCCATCCCGGGCCATCCCGTGCCATCCCGTGCCTTGCGGGTGAGGTTCCTGCAGAGAAACGGCCAACGGGGAAACTTTGGATCCAAGAACACGTGCACGACGTGCACGACGTGCACGTGGTGCACGACATGGAATGCCCAGAAAATCAAACCCAAAAACATGAGACCTGACATGACCTGACTATGGGCAGGTCAAAAAACGATGACATACCGATGAAACAATTGTCAGAAGTCCCATCAATCAAGGCATTCCCAAGATTTCCAATCGATCGAAATCAGAACCTGAACTTGACAACTTGACAACTTGACCACCTTCAACTTCAACATCTTCAACCTGCTTCACCCTGCTTCAACCTGCTTTGTCTACAAACCTGTGTCCCAGATCCTCTGAGCAGATCCGGCCGATGCCATGGCAGACTGGAAAACGTGGCTGGGCAAAGGCAGGCGGCAGGTGTGGATCACAGGTGCAGGTCACAGGGAGATCTCCAGCTGCAGTCGAGCCGAGACGAGTCCAGAATGCGTTCGTCCACTGCTCGGACTCGAGGTGGGTTTTCGGAAGTTGACATCGATGCAGAAAAACATGACTCATCCAAAATGACCTTCCAAAAACATCCAAAAACCCAACATTTGTCCAACATGTGTCCAAATGTATTCAACATGATATCCAACATTCTCAAGAATCACCCAGATCTTTGGGTCTATTGGCACTCCATCGAACCACGTCGCAAACACCATCCGACCCTGGCGCACCTGGCAGAGGGGCCTCGGACTTCACCTTCGGAAACCCGCCAAAAGCGGATTCTCCACCGGTTCTGGGGTGGTGTTCTGACGCCAGCTGGCCATACTTCTTTAATCGCGTGTTTGTATGTAATTTTTAAGTCCTGAAAATCTTTGCCTGGGAAATCGAGCGTCTTGTATTCTTTGATTTGCTCTCCCCCGTTTCCACAGCCACCCTTGTCCACTTTGAAGCCTGCAGTCAGCCTGCTGCCTGCAGCATCACAACAGCCAAAGGTTTTTGATGTGCAGGTCCCCACGCTTTCACGGTACAAGACAGCAGAAGTCATGGCAAAGGGAAGACTGGCAGACTCACCATATACTCCGCTGATGCCCTGCAATTCCTTCGCAAGTCGACTTTGGGCCAGGTCTGGTTTTGTATTGAAAGCTTGTTGCCCACCATGTGCGCGACAGTGCTCATACATCTTTAAGGACGCCTGATAATACTGTTTGGCCCTGTTTCGCATGAAGCATAGTCTGGCTCAATTGTCATCAATTCCGGATAGACAAATGCAACTGGGCTGCTGGGCCGAGGACACACAATGCAGTGCCAGCATTCTCTGCCCCAATCCTGGCTGTGCTATCCGGGTTGGTGATGACGGATCTCTGAGCGCATGGCCATTTGGGACTGCATTGTCACCAGGAGAAACGAACACAACATTCCACGTCCTCAAGGCGGCCATCAGGTCGACTTGTTGCAGATCCCGATAGTTAACTTGGTTAACTCCTTAACATCCTCCATCACCTTCGAAACTTCTCAAGCTTGTTATCAGCCTGGCCAGGGAAGACATCATCAATGAAGGCCATGAGGAAGCCGGAGAAGATGGCCACTCCAGGATTGTAGGCGCTTACACCAAGAATTAACAGAGGGAGACCACCTTTCCAGGCAGCTCCCAACCAGTCTTTCCAAGCATTTGGACTCACCTGTCCATCTGCCAAGTTGACCACATGGCCGGCAAAGGTCCCG
Source organism: Cladocopium goreaui (assembly GCA_947184155.2). NCBI lineage: Eukaryota > Dinophyceae > Suessiales > Symbiodiniaceae > Cladocopium > Cladocopium goreaui. The sequence goes on along the minus strand of CAMXCT020001189.1, from coordinate 33,504 downwards.
AGCGCACTTGCTGCCGAGTCATACACCTAGGTATCCCCGACTGTACAGACCTGGTGGGGTAGGGGTCCTGAAAAATTTTGGGGCGGCCCAACCTTTTCTGTATCCTAGGCACATCGTTTTGTGAGTTTTTCTCAAATCAAGTCCGAAGGAAATTGCATTTCTTCTCACTCCCGACAGAATAGATCCCTGGACAGCAAAGGGTTTCGCCAACAAGGTGGACAAGCTGCAAAAGAGCAAACAGCACGCACGAGCGACCTGGCAGCCCAATAGGCCAAAAGACAAGCAGGACAGCAAGCAGGATCCACAAGACCCACAGGGAGAACTCTCTGAGAAGGACCCCCATCAAGGTTCGATCCTATCAAAGCAAAGAACCCCTTGAGAAACCCCTGGTCTTTCAGTGAAAGAAAAGTATTCCACCTTTCTCAAAAAAGTCAAACAAGGCACTGCACCCAGGTCTGGCTCATCTGCAAGTTTCTTCTCGAGCGCTTCGGTGGTCGGCTCTGCTTCACTCCTTGCAAAGTTGATGAAGTTACCCGTCTTGGTGTCATTCAGTTCCATCAAGGAGTTATGCAAAATGGTCAGTTGCTCTTGGTGATGAGGCTTCACTTTCATTCCAGCATCAGCAGCACCTGCCATAACAGCATTTGGGTCCTGCCACAATAGGAAAAAAAAACACTTCCCAGTCGAGGAAAGGATCGAAGTCCTGGTCACCTCGCAACCGTCGCAACCGTGCTGACCCACCAATGGGCTGGTCGTGTTAGATGTTCAGCATCCAGTTTTGTCGCGTAGCCCAACATAGCCAAATTATATAACAGTCAACTATGGTATCATTATTATAACCTATTATAGCCCAACATAGCCCAACATAGCCCAACATAACCAACAGTCAAATAGGTTATTATATTTGTTATAACCAACTTGGTTCAACCTTTCCAAGTTCAGCAGCTCTGAATCTGGCCTGCAACATGGCAGAGGAGGAGCGTCCTGGAGGCTCAGTACAGCTTTCCTCCGGACCTTGTGCCAACAAACGCAATAGGATTTCCACGGTGTAGATGAAAAGGAAAGACCTCTCAATGGAAATCATCCACGGAAATGGAAGACCATTGATGTATAGGTCCGCTGCAATGCCAACCATGACTAAGTTCACCACAATCACCAAGCTTGAGCAAACCTCAAAAGCTGGGGAGTTGACAGTGTTCCGGATCACTTTGCGCCATTCGTGCCTCTTGTCCACCAAAGCGTCCAAAGTCATCTGTGCACGCCAACCAACTTTCTCTTTGTCAGCTAGCAATTTGTCCACCCGCATGGATTTCCGGTTCTGACTGACTTGTTTCTCAGTAGAAGTTGAACCAGTTGAAGCAACTTTTTCTGGTGAAATTGGAGCATTTACCTGCATTTTTTGGAAGATCCACATCTGCCTTAAAACCTGCGTCAGCTGGTTTCTCCCATTCGGGATTGAGATGCGATACAAGTTGGCTCACCGTCTTTTGCAAGTTCTCATGGTTGGTCTGCAAGAGCTGCAGTCTTTTCACGAAGGCAGCCTGCTGCTGTTGGATTTGACGCACAGCAGCTTGAACCGCATTGCTGGCCATGGTGAAACTAGGGCGGGGGCCTGACAAACACGTTCTGCGCTGCGGGCCATTGAACCCATGGAGAAAAACAATCGGTTTCATGATGCTTGGTGCGTCGAGACTGAACATGTGGATTTGCCAACTGAGGCGCCTTCGGCGTCGGGTCTCTTCAGGCGTCGGGGTGTCTTCGGCCTCTGCGGCGTGGCCCGAATTTGGGGCACCTCTGCATACCTCTGCCATCGCAGTTCATCACTCCAATCATTCAAATGTGTTGCTATCGGTCGCACACATGTCAGCCTTGGTATTGGCCTAAGGGAAAACTCAAAGATTTGATCAAGCTCCAAGCTCCAGCCTGGAGTATAGGGGCTGCAAACGCTGTAAAAACATGTTGTTAACGATAGTTGGTTACAGCACTGTGTTCAATACCACTGCTGCCTACAATGCCTACAATGAAAAATGGTAAGGTAAACACTGCAGTAGTGCCATGTTTTTTGCCAAGTAAAATGCCGCATGGCAACTCCATATCATGGCTGAAGCAATCTCATCTAATATCTCATCTGAGGGATTGTTGCAAAATGTTGCAAAACAAAGATAACAAAGTCCTGCAATGCTATGCTGCTATGCCTATATAGCTAATGCCATATAGATGCAGACGTGACCGTGGCTTGCTGTGCCGGCTCAGCCCGCTGCTCCAAGGACCCAACCATGTTCGGCAGTGGACTTGAGGGACTTGGTGTGCCATGGTGTGCCTCAAATTGTGGCAGACTCCGTTCAGCGAGGCTCAGAAAGGCTACAGTGCAAATTGCTGCAAGCAGTACAGAAGCAGTGAAGTGACCATGACAAGGCGGTCTGGGAGACAAACGAGCTGCAATCCCAAGGAAAGCTCAGCCTTGGTGTACGATCTGCAAGGCTGAGAACATCATGAACAGGGACGGACAACTCAAGTGAAAATGGGAACGGAACTGATCAAAAATGTCCTGACTAGAAAGGCAATTCCGAAGGTAGTGCAATTGAAATCCGGAGCCAATCTAGAGGTATTCCAAAAAAAAAGGTAAACCCCAAAAAAAGAAGGCCTTGTTGAAGGGTTCTTTACGTATCATCAATCCTCGCTAGGGGGATTTACCCAATATTTACCCAGATTTACCCGTGATTTTGGCCGTAGAATTCAAACTCCAAACGCTACTGTTGAGGCAGAAGCGGGCTCACCATGAAATCGGCCTGCGAGAAGCAAACATTAAAGTTGTACTACTGCAATCGCAGCCATGAAGTCTGTTTTCAAGCAAAAAGTGATGTTGTTTCACAGCATTTATTCATTATATTGACATAATTCATGTTGCGGTCCTTTTGGTCAGCTTCAAACAGGACTTGTGACTTATGACTTGTGACTGTCCCGACCTGAAGCAGAGCCTGCATCTGCGCCTTGAGCAAGCATTCAACGCACCTGCCTTCCCCTAAAATTACATGGGCGTGCCTGAAATGGCCATTGTGTCTATATTCAAAGGTAGCTGACTGAATCACCAAACTGGAGATCAAAGGTTATCATGAAAAAACATATCAAAAGGATTATATAACAAATGATCACTAAATGGCTATTCATCTCAAAATGGTTTAGTATGTTATCCATCAGCCCCTTTAGCACAGGCCGGAGTTCAAGCCACTCCAATGACGTCCTGCTTGGAACTGTGCATGCCCGACCATTTTCCCTTCCTATTGCACAACACCAACAAATCAGATCCAGATTTGGCATCAAAAGGTTTACTTTTCAGCCGCTCAATTTCGGCATTGTTCTGGTCATGGTTGGGTACAGCACCGCAAAACCCCATGTGGTATCATCATGTTGTTGGCTAATGCATCTTCATATCCATATTTTCTTGGAGTTAATCACAGTTTTTCCCATCAAATACAAAAAAATGACCAGTATCTCCACGAATTGCAGGGTAAATCCCCCATTTCAGTTGATTAATGCCCCAATTTTTCAAGACAAGATCTCTTCCTGGGGATGATAAATCACCCATTCTCCCCAGCCCCAAGACATGTTCCGCGCACAAACGAAGCCACAGATGCTTCCGAAGGTGGCGAAAGCGGGGAATTGTCATGGACAGGGCAGCGGAGCGGTGGCGACAGCAAGTGCCTTAGCCAACCAAGTGACAGCCTGTAACAACTCCCAAAGAGATGCAGAAATCGTTGCATTTATCATTATTTTAATGGCATGTGTTCTATCTTTTTGGGGGTTGCGACATAAAACAACTAATTTAGTTGTTTCAGCCGTATGAGATTCCACTCGGGATCAATCCAGCCAGAGTGTCAGAATGCTTCATCCAACATCTGGAGACATTATCATCGATACGTTGAATTGGGACAGGTCAACATGCAGGAGAATTTTTTACCGATTTACCTGATGTTTTTTTTGAATATACAGTTTGTCGAACAAGTTTTACCTAATGTCTTCGGAAAAACGTTCCTAACCTGTTTTGGCACACAATGTACAGGCAGGTGCTGATGTGCGATGACAGGCGATGACGGAAACAAACACGCCAAGGTGAAAAATCAACTGCCCCTGATCCTTAGCACAATGCTACGGCTCATAGGTTCTGAGTTTCATACTCTTCCGGGCCGAAACATCGGTCTATCGATACACGCCATGGGGGCATGGCAACATTGGTCGCTGGCAACTCTTGTCAAACACATTAAATCAATGAATCCAAGACCAAATGCGTAAAAACGTGTGCTCGGCATTCTGTCCACCCACATGTTCAGAAACCAAATGTTGAAGTGGCAAGTCATCTCAAGGGTGACCAACCCATAAACATCCATAAACAACAAACTGCAGCGGTTGCGATCAACGCAGCAAAGAGTGCAGTCCAAAGCAAATGCATGCGAATGGGTCGGCGATATTTATCATTGCACAAAAAAACGTCGGAAAACCGCGGAATCCAATAGTCGTGTTCCCCATTAAATGGAGTTGAATCCCCAGTTTTTGGACAAATACCATGCAGACAAAGCGCTTCAATACACTGATTTTCTTGCTGGTACATCCACGCATTAGTGACTCAGTAGTTTAGCTTATTTCTTGCCACTGGCTGTGCGTTGCATGAGTCACTAAAACTAATTGACATGCCGGCTTAAGCAACCTGGCATGGTTTCGGATGATCTTCGGAAATAAAGAAAGCTGAAAGCTTTGTTTGGTGCAAGTTGCAGTCAAAGGCTGTGAACAAAGGAGAACAACGGAGTTGTTTAATGTTATTTATATATATATGTATGTAGTATATATGATATGTTGTTGGATGTGCTCTATAGTCCGCCACACATCAATCAAAATTTTGGCTGCACATCGCATCATATTTCTGGCATAAGATGCAACAAGTGGGTGGCACGTGTCCCTCTCAAAGGATATGGTGAATGTCAATTGGCCTTCAAACCAAGATCTTTAGGATATCAATTGAAAATTGTAGATCTATTTGGAAACAAAAGCCAGAGTTTCCCGGAAATTTTCCATTGCGCACCATGGCGCATGACCATCTTGCATCATGTGACACCTCTGTGTCAACAATTCCATCCACGCTACGGCGCAGACGGCCCCGAATTCTGCCACTACCCACATCGATGGGCCCCCCCAGCAGTTGAAATTGAATGAAATGGAATGAAAATTATGTAATGGGTCAACAATGCACATGTGCAAACCTGTGAAACCTGTGCATGCATATCCAGCAACATATTGTAATATTTCTGAATATCTAAATGATTTTGTAGCAACAAATTAAAGGACCGGATAACCCCACAAGGCAACTTCTTCCAATAATGAGCACCAAATGTTGTAGCGGGGAAGGGGAAGAAAGGAAAGACAAAGGAGGTGGTGGAGAATCGAGAAGTAAAACAAATTTGTGTGTGTGTGTGACGAAGCTGTATGGGAAAGATGGTGTGTGTGTGACAAAGTTGTGTGTGAAAGAGAGCGTGTGACAAAGCTGTGTGTGAAAGATGGTGTGTGACACAGTGGTGTGTGAAAGGTGGTGTGGCGAAAGATGGTGGGTGACAAAGTGGTGTGTGCAAGATGGTGTGGTGAAAGATGGTGTGTGACAAAGTTGTGTGTGAAAGATGGTGTGCGAAAGATGGGTCTGTGACGGTGTGTGAAAAATGGTGTGAAAGAGGGTGTGTCAAAGATGGTGTGTGAAAGATGGTGTGTGGCAAAGTGATGTGTCAAAGATGGTGTGTGACAAAGTTATGTGTGAAAAATGGTGCGTCAAAGATGGTGGGTGACAAAGTGGTGTGTGAAAGATGGTGTGTGAAAGAAGGTAGATGTCACCAAGCGCCACACCTGCCACGCAAAACGAAGGTAGATGTCACCAAGTGCCACGCCTGCCACGCAAAGAGCCGCGGCGTCCACGGCGTCATTTGGGAACCCGGTGCGCCACCAGAGCCGGCCCAGTGCCGTAAGCGCCACGCTTGCCACGGCCACGCAAAGTGAGAGTCGATGTCACCAAGTGCCACAAGTTGTGTTTGAGCAAGTTGTGTGCGAGGACAAGTTGTGTGAGGACAAGTTGTGTGAGTGCAAGTTGTGTGATGACAAGATGTGTGAGGACAAGTTGTGTGTGAGCAAGTTGTGTGAGGACAAGTTGGTGAGGACAAGATGTGTGAGGACAAGTTGTGCGTGGACAAGTTGTGGGTGGACAAGCTGAGCAAGTGGTGTGATGACAAGTTGTGTGAGGACAAGTTGGTGAGGACAAGATGTGTGAGGACAGGTTGTGCGTGGACAAGTTGTGGGTGGACAAGTTGAGCAAGTGGTGTGATGACAAGTTGTGTCGACGACGGGAGGCGGACCACGGGCCGACGACGGCAGGCGGACGGCAGCGGGATACAGAATCAAAACCAAGAACCCCACACAAAGATGTGGTGAAAAAACCTTTGCGCATGCCAATAAAGCCTGTTTGAAACTGAAATGGAACCTGGAGATCACTTCGCCTTTCCAACTGCCAGGGTGGCCCATCTGTCTGGCCCGCGGGGGTTGGTTGACCCTTTTCTATCTTCTTTGGGGGCATGCTATAGATGTATGTGTATATATAATATTATATATATATACATATGTATATCAGTAAATCCTGATGTTTGCCATATTTGGGGATCAACATCTATAACTACTAGCTGTTTTGGTGTAAATTACAGGGTACTCTGTTACAAGACGCTGCTTGTTCTTCAGTGGTTTTGTCCAAAATGGTGGGTACACCAATAGTATGCCATTCTTATGTCAAACGTTGTGATTCACCAGTGGATTCAGTGGGCCTTATATATGTTAGGTACCTCCAATGAATCGGTTCCGGAAATGGCCATTGATGGATATTTCAGAACCAAGGACAAACAATCATCAATCTTCAAGGGCTCAAAGCTTCACCAAGGTACCACCAGTTCCAAGATGTCCTAAGTGAGGTTACGCTTCAGTTCCGGGTTGCTTGTAATTGACTACCCACATACGTGACCAGAGTATGCCAGAGTTATGGATGTTCAAACCGATTGATTTCAGCAGCGGGTCATTTGTCTTCAAGCTGGTTTCTCTACAAAATTCTCTACAAAATGTGAGATTTGGGCCAGGAGGTTGGATTGAAACCAGCAACCAGGTGCCATTTTGTATACGCTTTAGTTTTCTGAAACCTTGGGCAACGTGTCAAAATTGGATTGAGCATGTGGAAGATGCATCCATAGCCAGGGTTTCTGGCAGGTTACATCCACTGGATTCTACTGGAAATCAACGTGACATATTTTGCGCAGCTATAATTTGGGCGGTTTTTTGGGTCAACCGCGAGAAAGATCCAACAAGGGCCCTTGTGAAATTCTTCGATCGCTGGAGGAGCTAAAGCATGAAGTCCATGGCAGAGCAACCGGCGCATCCGCAGGATCCACCTCGCAATCGTGCGGGCAGAATGGAAGATGTCCAGTTTCCTTGAAAAAACAGATGTAATGGCTATATAATGGCCATGTAACGGCTGATATATAATGTCTATATCAGGCATAGAATGACAATACAATGAGATGTTTTTTGGGGATACTAAATAATGACCACTAACCGAAGAAGTTTAGAAGTCAAACTTCCGACAATATGGACAAATGAAAAGCAGAGCTGGGCAGAGGCAGAGAGAAGAGGAGAGTAGAAGAGAGAAGATCAGAGAAGAGAAAGAGTCAGAAGAGAGAAGCTGCAGATGCGCAAAAGGTAGGAAAGTCGCGAAACACTGTGTTTCTCCAATGATTTGTGGCTCCGGAGGGTCGAAAAGTAGGCTCGCTAAAGCGGCGGGTGCGGAGCCAGCTGGCCAGATCAGACATGGAAAAGTGCACGCCGTTGTGGCGTGAATCAAATTTCGAAGTCAAAATGTACAAAACACACCACGTTCGGACCACTTTTGGAAGTTGCGATGTCCAAAAATTGCACGCCGTTGTGGCGCGAAGCACATTTCCAAGTCAAAATGTACAAAACACACCATGGTCGGACCACTTTTGGAAGTTGAGATGTCGAAAAAGTGCACGCCGTTGTGGCGCGAAGCACATTTCGAAGTCAAAATGTACAAAACACCAGGGTTCGGACCACTTTTGGAAGTCCAGATGTTGAAAAAGTGCACGCTGTTGTGGCGCGAAGCACATTTTGAAGTCAAAATGTACAAAACACCTCAGCTTCGTTCGCGCCATTTTGAAGTCAAAATGTACAAAGCACCTCAGCTTCGGACCACTTTTGGAAGTTGAGATGTCGAAAAAGTGCACGCAGCTGTGGCGCGAAGCACATTTCCAAGTCAAAATGTTAAAAACACTAGGGGTTCGGACCACTTTTGGACGTTCAGATGTCGAAAAAGTGCACGCCGTTGTGGCGCGAAGCACATTTCGAAGTCAAAATGTTAAAAACACGAGGGGTTCGGACCACTGTTGGAGGTTCAGATGTTGCTTCGCGCGGCAGGCGCAAGGGATTGTGCACCTTGTCAAATGTGAGCAAAACGTCAGGGTTTTGTTGCATTTTCAACTACAACCACCACTACCCCACACTGCACTCCAACACACTACAACTACAACTACAGCTTCACTACATTCCACTACACTACGCTCCACTACACTCCACTACACTACACTACACTCAAGTACACTCAATTACAGTCAATTACATTCAATTACACTACACTACATTACACTACACTACACTCCACTACACTACATTACACTACACTACACTACCTTCCACTACACTACATTACACTACACTACATTACACTACACTACACTCCACTACACTACACTTCACTACATTGCACTACACTACACTACCTTCCACTACACTACATTACACTACACTACATTCCACTACACTACAACTACAACTACACAACTACACTCCACTACAATAAATTACATCACACTATGCTACACTATAGTACATTACACTACACTACATTCCACAACCACCACTACACCACACTACACTCCAACACACTACATTACACTACACTACAACTACAAGTACAACTACACCTTCACTACATTCCACTACACTACACTCCACTACACTACACTACACTCAAGTATACTCAATTACACTCAATTACATTCAATTACGCTACACTACATTACACTACACTACACTCCACTACACTACATTACACTACACTACCTTCCACTATACTACATTACACTACACTACTTTCCACTACACTAGACTCCACTACACTACCCTACATGACACTACACTACCTTCCACTACACTACATTACACTACACTACACCCCACCTCGAGAAGCCTTGACTATTTCTACACCTCGTGCTAACACGAGTGATGGTTCAAATTTGATAACGTCTATCACCAGACTTTCATTCGCAAATACAGTGTATCGATGTTTTTTTACACACTGCCCCCTGTAACCTGCTTAGCACCCTGACCATCTCAGGATCCGGAGGTACTTTAAGAAGAAGACCAAGGAATCACATACTGAAGACTTCTACTGCATGGCTCTATGTGGTTGTCACCCTCACGCAGGCTTTGTGTGCTCGTGTCAGCGAAGTGTTGAAATTAAGAGCTAGTGACTTCCACTGGTCTGGGAAGACTGTGACTATTGCGGCGCTCAAACGTCAACCACAGGCCAGATTGAAAAAAACAAGTATGTTTGTCATGCACCTTGGAAGTTTCAACTTTTGCAAGAGTATCTAGGTGGTTTGAACTTAAGTGAAGCGTAACTCATGATGTTCTCAATTTGAAATTGTGTTTTTCCCATGGCCCATGGACCCCGCTGCTAGAAAAGCACCACCCTTCAGGTCAACAAAGTGCTTTTGAACCATGTTCTTCCTACGCTTCGCCGCTTGAGGAAGAAGGGGAAATCCCTTGTGCGTAAGAGACGTTGCGGCGTGCGCGGCACAGTGTCTTTCAAAGACTCCTGGAGTTGGCCTACAGGGCAAAATTATGTGTTTCCAGATCGGACGGGAAAATCCCATATCAAAAAGGACATCGTGTGTCACGCGATTCAAAAAGCTAGGTGTTCGTTTAAGGCGGCAATGAATTCACACAAGATAACGAGTCAATCAAGAAGACATACTATGATCAATACTTTGAAATCCCAAAATGTGCCGGCAGACGCCGGAATGAGTTTTGCAAGAATCTTTCACACATGTACATATGATCTTCATGGCCAGCTAAATCAGTTGCAAGCAAGCAACGCTTTGAACTCTAACAAACGTTTGAAAAGGACGCTGAAAGCTGTCTATGGCTGACTATAGCTGACTTCATTGCTTGGCTCAAAAAAGGAATGGGGGCTGTGAAGCGGATATGGCTGTATATAGATCTGACCAATAATATTTCTCAAGGATCTTATGGATTGCTGGCAGCAGCGGCTCTCTTGCGGGGTGCCATGGTCTATCACAAATTCAGTTGAGCTAAGTGACAGATTCGCAACAGTTTCAGGAAGGAGTCCTAGGACTAAGGTCTCCACAGAAATACTACAGGACAACAGGTTGTAGGCAAAAACAAGTGTGTGCAGCCCAGCGCATGCGCAGTGGCTTATTTCAGAGCCGGGCGCCCGGCTCTGAATGAGAAAGTTAGAGATTTCAAACCGTCTGTTTCTTTCTACGCAAGATATGTAGCAAGTTCTGATTAAATCATCGCTTTTGACACCTCAATTTCGTTATTTCACAGCCGGGCGCCCGGCTCTGAAATAAGCCACTGCGCATGCGCTGGGCTGCACACACCTGTTTTTGCCTACAACCTGTTGTCCTGTAGTATTTCTGTGGAGACCTTAGTCCTAGGACTCCTTCCTGAAACTGTTGCGAATCTGTCACTTAGCTCAACTGAATTTGTGATAGACCATGGCACCCCGCAAGAGAGCCGCTGCTGCCAGCAATCCATAAGATCCTTGAGAAATATTATTGGTCAGATCTATATACAGCCATATCCGCTTCACAGCCCCCATTCCTTTTTTGAGCCAAGCAATGAAGTCAGCTATAGTCAGCCATAGACAGCTTTCAGCGTCCTTTTCAAACGTTTGTTAGAGTTCAAAGCGTTGCTTGCTTGCAACTGATTTAGCTGGCCATGAAGATCATATGTACATGTGTGAAAGATTCTTGCAAAACTCATTCCGGTGTCTGCCGGCACATTTTGGGATTTCAAAGTATTGATCATAGTATGTCTTCTTGATTGACCCGTTATCTTGTGTGAATTCATTGCCGCCTTAAACGAACACCTAGCTTTTTGAATCGCGTGACACACGATGTCCTTTTTGATATGGGATTTTCCCGTCCGATCTGGAAACACATAATTTTGCCCTGTAGGCCAACTCCAGGAGTCTTTGAAAGACACTGTGCCGCGCACGCCGCAACGTCTCTTACGCACAAGGGATTTCCCCTTCTTCCTCAAGCGGCGAAGCGTAGGAAGAACATGGTTCAAAAGCACTTTGTTGACCTGAAGGGTGGTGCTTTTCTAGCAGCAGGGTCCATGGGCCATGGGAAAAACACAATTTCAAATTGAGAACATCATGAGTTACGCTTCACTTAAGTTCAAACCACCTAGATACTCTTGCAAAAGTTGAAACTTCCAAGGTGCATGACAAACATACTTGTTTTTTTCAATCTGGCCTGTGGTTGACGTTTGAGCGCCGCAATAGTCACAGTCTTCCCAGACCAGTGGAAGTCACTAGCTCTTAATTTCAACACTTCGCTGACACGAGCACACAAAGCCTGCGTGAGGGTGACAACCACATAGAGCCATGTAGTAGAAGTCTTCAGTATGTGATTCCTCCATTGCGTCCACATCTTTCCTGACAGCACGGCCGCCTGGCCAAGTTTTCCTGACCATGTGATGTAACTTCTAGTTCTTATCGAGCTTGTTTTGAGCCTAACTGCGGGAAGTCGCTTTTCATCATCCCAGTGCAAGACATACACACAAATAGAGAGTGATGCCTTGGCCCACAATGTTTTTTAACATTGTAGTTGTTGTTTTGTGCTTTTTGCAGGCATTTTATTGGAAAGTCGCCTACCGGGCATTAGGCGATGTCCCAAACACAAAAAAACACTTAAGTAAATTTCTTAGGGGTCAAAAAAGGCGATGTCCCAAACAGAACCAGCATCAACAGCAACAACAACAACAACAACAAGAACAACAAGGCCCAAGAACAACAACACCCACGGTACCAAGATCAACAGCAACACCAGCAGCAACAGCAACAGCATCAACAGCAGCAACAACAACAACAACCACAACCACAACCACAACCACCAACCACCAACCACCAGCCACCAGCCACCAACCACCAACCACCAACCACCAACCACCACCACAACAGCAACAACAACCACCACCACGACAACAACAACAACAACAACCAACAACAACCAACAACAACCAACAACAACAACAACAACAACAACAACAACCATCACCACCACCACAACAACAACAACAGCAACAACAACAACAACAACCATCACCACCACAACAACAACAACAGCAACAACAGCAGCAAACAACAGCAGCAACACCACCCGCACCAGAACCACCACCGCCACCACCACCACCACCACCCGCACCAGCACCAGATCCAGCACCGCCACCACCGTCAGCACCAGCAACAGCCACCAAAAACATCGAAAACAACAAGACAAAATAGAAGAAGAAGGAGAAGGAAAAAAGGGAAAAACGAGAGGCCACCTTTCAAAGGTGATAAGAAGAAAGCAGCTCAGAAAATGTTCATTTAATTTAGAAATTTCACAAGAGTAACTCAGAAGTTTCTCACTGGGAAGATGTGTTGTCCCATGGCCCCCGCTGCTAAGAAAAACCAAGTGAGACGTTGACCACTCCATTCCGGGCAAACCCTCAGTCCTGCCCAGCGCCTCGTATTGGGTAAGGATTCTGCAGCGCAAGGTGCGTGATGCGCCTTAGAAAAAAAGGACCAGTGGCCAGTGACCGACTCATGACTAGGGAGTGCAACCTGCTCCCCAGCTTCGATTTTGTGTACATCCCAACTTTGTTGATGGAATCAAACACCCCATGTTTTGTTTATGAAAGCTTTAGTTGGTGCTGAAACCTACAGTTGTGTCGATTCTTCCTTTCGTTTCCCTCCCTAGTCCTGAGTCGTCCGACTTGGCGCCACGTTCTGGAAACGCTTCACGCACCCCTCCTTCCAAGGGCTTTGGCCCGCCAAGTTGCTACTTGTGTTTTGTTATCATGTTTAACCTTTACGGATGGGCAATCAAATGAAGCATGTAATTATCCCAAGTCGCAGTCCAGCACCTCGAGATTGTCCAAGCTGTAAGCTGTTACACTGTAAGCTGTGAAAAAAAACAAAGGGCTCACCTCACTCACCTCAGGCCCCTGGCAATTGATGCAACGACCCCAACACCGGACCATTCCAGGGGCTCCGAGTCGCTGTCGGAGTCGCTTTCACGGCCTTGAAGACCTGTGCCATGCTGAAGAATTGACTCAATGCAGCTTCAACGATCCCAAGAGCCCACATCCCATGCAGTTTAATTGAACACCTTTTCTGACAGGATTTTAAGGCGATTTTTTGGGGTTACACTATGTTACAGTAACAACCATCAACCCTGGTTGTTGTCAACGTGTTTCATGTGTTTTTACGGCGAAATCACCAACCTCTCGCTCCACGGGCCGCCGCCGCTGCAGCCGCCAGGCGCTTCGCATCCGGCGCCTCCTCTTCCGACTTAGCCTACCGCAGGGATTCGGACTGTCTGGAAGAAACATGAACACAATTAACAAATATTAACAAACTAGTCCAAACTTATCTCTATACTATGTATAAGTATAGTACTCAAATGTACTAAGCGTGTATATATATATACATATATAGCATGTGTTGTGTTGTTTGAAGTAGGGGAAACTGATAGTCAATGAAAGATAATGAAAGTCATTGGAGTTGATTTCCTTGAGATCATCCAATGACGATAGACGTCAAGATTGAAACCAGCAAAAGAATGGCCGACACAATTGACATTGAATATCAACAAATGAGATCAAAGTTGAACCATCATTCCATACCGAAAAAGATGAAAAAAGCTTCGGGAATTATCAGGGATTCATGATTTGTCCCAATACAATGACATAAGTTTCATTCACACATCGGAAGAGCCCACCTCATTGGCTACAGGCTCCGGCATGGGAACCACCTGTGACATCTGTGACCGACAAAGCTGTGTCTGACAATAGACCGACTTGGCCGGGTGTCGCACATCCTGGCTTGTTAACTTGAGACATCAACTTGAGATCAACCCCAAGTTAATTAGTTCGTGATCATCTGAATCATCTACCATCCATCCATCATCCATCATTCATCATCTGCTATTTATCGTCGTTTAAAATGGACCCACCCCCCCCCCAAAAAAAAAACTACCAGGAGTCGAGTTGATTGAAACATCCGAGCTGAGCTCCGGGCTGGAAGAGCCATTTGCGCAGGCTCCTCTCTCGCTGCCTCTCTCCTGATTCTATCCCAAAGGCACGCTGCAAGATCTGATGAAAACTATGGAAATCGGGCCATCCACCAGCCCATTTCCATCACACCCAAAATCCTTGAAAATTGATAGTAGCACATATTATAGACAAACATGTATAAACATGTTACAACATCATAAAACATAGTCATCCTTAGAAACAAACACCGCAAAAAATATGGTTCATGGCGTCCTGGTGGCCGCCAAAGAAGCATCCAAGGCTTGTCTCATCTGCTCTCCTGGATTGAGGTGATCTTTGGCGACCCAACTTTGGAACAACCATTGATGAAACATCCAGAAAAAAAAAACATGAAAAACACACGGCAATAAACAGCATCCACAAGAGGCAAAGTGACATCACTATCATCACTAGTGACATCTTCATGAATAACTTTAAAATTCCAGCCAGCACAGCGGAGCCATGACAGTCCTAGCTTGGCATCCTGATCACGTTGCACTGTAACATCCAACAAGCACAGCAACAGAGTGTCGACCGTGCTCTTCAAAGTGGATGATTTGCGAGCATCTACAATCATCTAAAGAGAGAACATCCGCAAAATCGCATGATGTGTGATCTTGATTAATGTTGGATAGTTCGGTATGTAACATTTCTGGTGGATGAAAGCTTCGGAGCAGATGGGACCTGGCCTCATCCATGTCTCCTGCATCTCGACCATTAACGCCTTAATTACATTGATGTATAATGGCATGTCAGCGCCCAAAAACGGAAGGGCTCAAGCCGGAGTGATGACTAGATACTAGTTATTAGATATGGTTAGTGACTTTCAGTGGTAGACCCCAAGCTTGAACTATTGAGACTGGTAATTAGGAAGGATCGTGAAATCAGGCCGTAAGGTAGCAGGACATAGAACTGGGTGCAAGGACTCACCACCACCACTTCATCATCGTCTGAAACCGGACGACCTAAGTATGGGCTGCTGCTCAGGTACAAGTGGAATGGTCGGTAAAACGCTAAGAAGGAACTAACAACTCCTGTGCAAACTCCAACATAAACAGTGCCAAGTTGTACTACTCCAAGTTGTACGTGAGGGGCAAATTGGGGTCTCTCTACTCCTACTAGATTTATCCAATCAATGCATTGCCATCCAAGCTGATCATCATTACCAGCAGCCTGAACCGCAAAGATTCACCTGTGCCCTCGCACGTCTTGGATCCGTGGCAGGTGGAGCATTAGCCTGGAAAAGCGTTGAGAGGAGAAACATAGTCCTAAGTCCTAACAGTCTGGAAAATAAAAGTATTACCTATTCAGCGCGCACAGTACCATGGGCACTCATGTTTCTAATACAGTAGCTGTCTCCTTCCTAGTCCTCCAAGCCATGTGGCACATGTATATGCAGAAAAGAACAGAATTCATCAGAGTCTCGCATTCAAACAAACTACGAATATTCTTCCTCTTTGTCTATGCCGTCTCATTCATGATTCATACTGTGAATACATGCGAATCTGTTTCCTACCATTTACCGATCA